>CM024757.1:123175516-123492300 GCA_014218235.1 Colocasia esculenta | reverse complement strand
GTTAAAGTGACGTGTGCGAACTGACGAATCCAATTTGGATTCCCGGATTGGGTTGGGCGTTGAAATGACGATCTAAAAAAAAACCTCAGTCTAAAGGGTCAAAATACATAACCCGGGGTTCCAAAAACCCAAATAGGGATCCGATCGGCGTGCCGTTCACTCCGACACGACTGGGGGGTTAAAGTGACGTGTGCGAACTTACGAAATCCAATTTGGATTCCCGGATTGGGTGGGCTTTTAATGACGGATCTAAAAAAAAACATTGTCTAAAGGGTCAAAACACACAACTTGGGGGCCCAAAAACCCAAATTGGGATCCGATCGGTGTGCCGTTTGCTCCGACACGACTGGGTGGGTTAAGGTGACGTGTGCGAACTGACGGAAACCAATTTGGATTCCCGGATTGGGTTGGACGTTGAAATGACGGATCTAAAAAAAACCTGAGCCTAAAGGGTCAAAACACACAACTCGGGGGTCCAAAATCCCAAATAGGGATCTGATCGGCGTGTCGTTCGCTCCGACACGACCGGGTGGGTGAAAGTGACGTGTGCGAACTAACGGAATCCAATTTGGATTCCCGAATTGGGTTGGGCGTTGAAATGACGGATCTAAAAAAAAACTGAGTCTAAAGGGTCAAAACACACAACCCGGGCGTCCAAAATCCCAAATAGGGATCTGATCGCCGTGCCGTTCACTCCGACACGACCGGGTGGGTGAAAGTGACGTGTGCGAACTGACGGAATCCTTTGGATTCCCGGATTGGATTGGGCGTTGAAATGACGGATCTAAAAAAAAACCTGAGTCTAAAGGGTCAAAACACACAACTCGGGAGTCCAAAATCCCAAATAGGGATCTGATCGGCGTGCCGTTCACTCCGACACGACCGGGTGGGTGAAAGTGACGTGTGCGAACTGAAGGAATCCAATTTGGATTCCCGGATTGGGTTGGGCGTTGAAATGATGGATCTAAAAAAAATCTGAGTCTAAAGGGTCAAAACACACAACCCGGGGGTCCAAATCCCAAATAGGGATCTGATAGGTGTGTCGTTCGCTCCGACACGATCGGGTGGGTGAAAGTGACGTGTGCGAACTGACGGAATCCGATTTGGATTCTCGGATTGGGTTGGGCGTTGAAATGACGGATCTAAAAAAACCTGAGTCTAAAGGCCAAATACATACCCGGGGTCCAAAAACCCAAATGGGATCCGATCGACGTGTCGTTCTCTCTGACACGACTGGTGGGTTAAAGTGACGTGTGCGAACTGACGGATGTAATTTGGATTCCCGATTGGGTTGGGCGTTGAAATGACGGATCTAAAAAAACCTGAGTCTAAAGGGTCCAAACACACAACCCGAGCATACAAAATCCCAAATGGGATCTGATCGGCGTGCCGTTCGCTCCGACACGAATTGGTCGGTTAAGGTGACGTGTGCGAACTGACGAAATCCAATTTCGATTCCCAATTGGGTTGGGCGTTGAAATGACGATCTAAAAAAAACCTGAGTCTAAAGGTCAAAATACATAACCCGGGGTTCCAAAAACCCAATAGGGATCCGATCGGCGTGCCGTTCGCTCCGACACGACTGGGTGGGTTAAAGTGACGTGTGCGAACTGACGGAATCCAATTTGGATTCCCGGATTGGTTGGGCGTTGATATGACGGATCTAAAAAAAACAATGTCTAAAGGGTCAAACACACAACTTGGGGCCCAAAACCCAATGGGATCCGATCGTGTGCCGTTTGCTCCGACACGACTGGGTGGGTTAAGGTGACGTGTGCGAACTGACGGAAACCATTTGGATTCCCGAATTGGGTTGGACGTTGAAATGACGGATCTAAAAAAACTTGAGCCTAAAGGTCGAAACACATACCTCGGGGTCCAAAATCCCAATAGGGATCTGATCGGCGTGTCGTCGCTCCGACTCGACCGGGTTGGTGAAAGTGACGTGTGCGAACTAACGGAATCCATTTTGGATTCCCGAATTGGTTGGGCGTTGAAATGACGGATCTAAAAAAACCTGAGTCAAAGGGTCAAAACCCACAACTCGGGAGTCCAAAATCCCAATAGGGATCTAATCGCGTGTCGTTCACTCTGACACGACCGGGTGGGTGAAAGTGACGTGTGCGAACTGACGAAATCCAATTTGGATTCCCGGATTGGGTTGGGCGTTGAAATGACGGATCTAAAAAACATGAGTCTAAAGGGTCAAAAAACACACCCGGGGTTCCAAATCCCAAATAGGATCTGATCGGCGTGTCGTTCGCTCCGACACGACCGGTGGGTGAAAGTGACGTGTGCGAACTGACGGAATACAATTTGCATTCCCAGATTGGTTGGGTGTTGAAATACAGATCTAAAAAAAACCTGAGTCTAAAGGGTCAAAACACACAACCCGGGGTCCTAATCCCAAATAGGGATCTGATCGGCGTGTCGTTGCTCCGACCACCGGGTGGGTGAAAGTGACGTGTGCGACTGACAGAATCCGATTTGGATTCCCGGATTGGTTGGGCGTTGAAATGATGGATCTAAAAAAGCCTGAGTCTAAAGGTCAAAATACAAACCCGGGTCCAAAACCCAAATAGGGATTCATCGACGTGTCGTTCGCTTGACACGACCTGGGTGGGTTAAAGTGACGTGTGCGAACTGAGGAATGTAATTTGGATTCCCCGACTGGGTTGGGCGTTGAAATGACGGATCTAAAAAAAAACCATTGTCTAAAGGTCAAAACACACAACCCGAGGGTCCAAAATCCCAAATAGGGATCTGATCGGCGTGCCGTTTGCTCCGACACGATTGGGTCGGTTAAGGTGATGTGTGCGAACTGACGAAATCCAATTTCGATTCCCGGATTGGGTTGGGCGTTGAAATGACGAATCTAAAAAAAACCTGAGTCTAAAGGGTCAAAATACATAACCCGGGGTTCCAAAAACCCAAATAGGGATCCGATCGGCGTGCCGTTCGCTCCGACACGACTGGGTGGGTTAAAGTGACGTGTGCGAACTGACGGAATCCAATTTGGATTCCCGGATTGGGTTGGGCGTTGATATGACGGATCTAAAAAAACCATTGTCTAAAGGGTCAAAACACACAACTTAGGGCCCAAAACCCAATTGGGATCCGATCGGTGTGCTGTTGCTCCGACACGACCGGGTGGGTTAAGTGACGTGTGCGAACTGACGAAACCAATTGGATTCCCGATTGGGTTGGACGTTGAAATGACGGATCTAAAAAAAACCTGAGTCCTAAAGGTCAAAACACACAACTCGGGGGTCCAAAATCCCAATACGGATCTGATCACATGTCGTTCGCTACGACACGACGGTTGGGTGAAAGTGACGTGTGCGAACTAACGGAATCCAATTTGGATTCCCGAATTGGGTTGGGCATTGAAATGACGGATCTAAAAAAAAACTGAGTCTAAAGGGTCAAAACACACAACCCGGGGGTCCAAAATCCCAAATAGGGATCTGATCGCCGTGCCGTTCACTCCGACACGACCGGGTGGGTGAAAGTGACGTGTGCGAACTGACGGAATCCATTTTGGATTCCCGGATTGGATTGGGCGTTGAAATGACGGATCTAAAAAAAACCTGAGTCTAAAGGGTCAAAACACACAACTCGGGAGTCCAAAATCCCAAATAGGGATCTAATCGGCGTGTCGTTCACTCTGACACGACCGGGTGGGTGAAAGTGACGTGTGCGAACTGACGGAATCCAATTTGAATTCTCGGATTGGGTTGGGCGTTGAAATGATGGATCTAAAAAAAACCAGAGTCTAAAGGGTCAAAACACACAACCCGGGGGTCCAAATCCCAAATAGGGATCTGATAGGCGTGTCGTTCGATCCGACACGATCGGGTGGGTGAAAGTGACGTGTGCGAACTGACGGAATCCGATTTGGATTCTCGGATTCGGTTGGGCGTTGAAATGACGGATCTAAAAAAAACCTGAGTCTAAAGGGTCAAAATACATATCCAGGGGTCCAAACCCAAATAGGGATTCAATCGCCGTGCCGTTCACTCCAACACGACTGGTGGGTTAAAGTGACATGTGCGAACTGACGGATCTAATTTGGATTCCCGGATTGGGTTTGGGCGTTGAAAGATGGATTAAAAAAAACCTGAGTCTAAAGCGTCAAAACACACAACTCGGGGGTCCAAATCCTAAAGGGATCTGATCGGCGTGTCGTTTGCTCCACACGACCGGGTGGGTGAAAGTGACGTGTGCGAACTGACGGAATCCGATTTGGATTCCCGGATTGGGTTGGGCGTTGAAATGACGATCTAAAAAAACCTGAGTCTAAAGGGACAAAATACATAACCCGGGGTCCAAAACCCGAATAGGATCCGATCGATGTGTCGTTCGCTCGACACGACTTGGTGTTTAAGTGACGTGTGCGAACTGACGGAATGTAATTTGGATTCCCGGATTGGGTTGGGTTTTGAAATGACGGATCTAAAAAATCCTGAGTCTAAAGGGTCAAACACACAACCCGTGGTCCAAAATCCCAAATAGGGATCTGATCGACTGCTATTCGCTCCGACACGACTGGGTGGGTGAAAGTGACGTGTGCGAACTGACGGAATCCGATTTGGATTCCCAGATTGGGTTGGGCGTTGAAATGACAGATCTAAAAAAAACCTGAGTCTAAAGGGTCAAAATACATAACCCGGGGTTCCAAAAACCCAAATAGGGATCCGATCGGCGTGCCGTTTGCTCCGACATGACTGGGTGGGATAAAGTGACGTGTGCTAACTGGCGGAATCTAATTTGGATTCCCGGATTGGGTTGGGCGTTGAAATGACGGATCTAAAAAAAACTGAGTTTAAAGGGTCAAAACACACAACCCGGTGGTCCAAAATCCCAAATAGGGATCTGATCGCCGTGCCGTTCACTCCGACACAATCGGGTGGGTGAAAATGACGTGTGCGAACTGACGGAATCCAATTTGGATTCCCGGATTGAGTTGGGCGTTGAAATGACGGATCTAAAAAAAACCATTGTCTAAAGGGTCAAAACACACAACTCGGGGGCCCAAAAACCCAAATAGGGATCCGATCGGTGTGCCGTTTGCTCCGACACGACTGGGTGGGTTAAGGTGACGTGTGCGAACTGACGAAATCCAATTTGGATTCCCGGATTGGGTTGGGCGTTGAAATGACGAATCTAAAAAAAACCTGAGTCTAAAGGGTCAAAATACATAACCCGGGGTTCCAAAAACCCAAATAGGGATCCGATCGGCGTGCCGTTCACTCCGACACGACTGGGTGGGTAAAAGTGATGTGTCCGAACTGACGGAATCCAATTTGGATTCCCGGATTGGGTTGGGCGTTGAAATGACGGATCTAAAAAAAACCATGGTCTAAAGGGTTAAAACACACAACTTGGGAGCCCAAAAACCCAAACAGGGATCCGATCGGTGTGCCGTTTGCTCCGACACGACTGGGTGGGTTAAGGTGACGTGCTCGAACTGACGGAATCCAATTTGGATTCCCGGATTGGGTTGGACGTTGAAATGCCTGATCTAAAAAAAACCTGAGCCTAAAGGGTAAAAACACACAACTCGGGGGTCCAAAATCCCAAATAGGGATCTGATCGGTGTGTCGTTCGCTCCGACACAACCGGGTGGGTCAAAGTGACGTGTGCGAACTAACAGAATCCAATTTGGATTCCCGAATTGGGATGGGCGTTGAAATGACGGATCTAAAAAAAACCTGAGTCTAAAGGGTCAAAACACACAACCCGGGGGTCCAAATCCCAAATAGGGATCTGATAGGCGTGTCGTTCGCTCCGACACGATCGGGTGGGTGAAGGTGACGTGTGTAAACTGACGGAATCCGATTTGGATTCTCGGATTGGGTTGGGCGTTGAAATGACGGATCTAAAAAAAACCTGAGTCTAAAGGGTCAAAACACACAACCCGGGGGTCCAAATCCCAAATAGGGATCTGATCGACGTGCCGTTCGCTCCGACACGACCGGGTGGGTGAAAATGACGTGTGCGAACTGACGAAATCCAATTTGGATTCCCGGATTGAGTTGGGCGTTGAAATGACAAATCTAAAAGAAACCTGAGTCTAAAGGGTCAAAACACACAACTCGAGAGTCTAAATCTCAAATAGGGATCTGATCGGTGTTGCCGTTCACTCCGACACGATCGGGTGGGTCAAAGTGATGTGTGCGAACTGACTTAATCCAATTTGGATTCCCGGATTGGGTTGGGCGTTGAAATGACGGATCTAAAAAAAACCTGAGTCTAAAGGGTCAAAACACACAACCCGGGGGTCCAAATCCCAAATAGGGATCTGATAGGCGTGTCGTTCGATCCGACACGATCGGGTGGGTGAAAGTGACGTGTGCGAACTGACGGAATCCGATTTGGATTCTCGGATTTGGTTGGGCGTTGAAATGACGGATCTAAATAAAACCTGAGTCTAAAGGGTCAAAATACATATCCCAGGGGTCCAAACACCCAAATAGGGATCCAATCGGCGTGCCGTTCACTCCGACACGACTGGGTGGGTTAAAGTGACATGTGCGAACTGACGGAATCCAATTGGATTCCCGGATTGGGTGGGCGTTGAAAAGAGGATCTAAAAAAAAAAACCTGAGTCTAGAGCGTCAAAACACACAACTCGGGGGTCCAAATCCCAAATAGGTATCTGATCGGCGTGTCGTTCGCTCCGACACGACGGGTGGGTGAAGTGACGTGTGCGAACTTACGGAATCCGATTTGGATTCTCGGAGGGGGGGTGGGTTGAAATGACGGATCTAAAAAAAACCAGAGTTTAAAGGGTCAAAACACACAACCCGGGGGTCCAAATCCCAAATAGGGATCTGATCGGCGTGCCGTTCGCTTCGACACGACCGGGTGCGTGAAAGTGACGTGTGCGAACTGACGGAATCCGTTTTGGATTCCTGGATTGGGTTGGGCGTTGAAATGACGGATCTAAAAAAAACCGGAGTCTAATGGGTCAAAATACATAACCAGGGGGTCCAAAAACCCAAATAGGGATCCGATCGATGTGTCGTTTGCTCTGACACGACTGGGTGGGTTAAAGTGACGTGTGCGAACTGACGGAATCTAATTTGGATTCCCGGATTGGGTTGGGCGTTGAAATGACAGATCTAAAAAAAGCTTGAGTCTAAAGGGTCAAAACACACAACCCGGGGGTCCAAAATCCCAAATAGGATCGGATCGCCGTGCCGTTCACTCCGACACGACGGGTGGGTGAAAATGACGTGTGCGAACTAACGGAATCCATTTGGATTCCCGGATTGGGTTGGGCGTTGAAATGACGGATCTAAAAAAAAACCTGAGTCTAAAGGGTCAAAACACACAACTCGGGGGTCCAAAATCCCAAATAGGGATCTGATCGGTGTGTCGTTCACTCCGACACTATCGGGTGGGTGAAAGTGATGTGTGCGAACTGACGGAATCCAATTTGGATTCCCAGATTGGGTTGGGTGTTGAAATGATGGATCTAAAAAAAAACTGAGTCTAAAGGGTCAAAACACACAACTTGGGGGTCCAAAATCCCAAATAGGGATCTGATCGGAGTGTCGTTCGCTCTGACACGACCGGGTGGGTGTGAAAGTGACTTATGCGAACTGACGGAATCCAATTGGATTCCCGGACTGGGTTGGGCGTGAAATGACGGATCTAAAAAAAACCTGAGTCTAAAGGGTCAAAAACATAACCCGGGGGTCCAAAATGCAAATAGAGATCCAATCGGCGTGCGTTCGCTCCGACACGACAGGGGTGGGTTAAAGTGACATGTGCGAATTGACGGAATCCAATTTGGATTCCCGGATTGGGTTGGGCGTTGAAATGACGGATCTAAAAAGAAATTGAGTCTAAAGGGTCAAAACACACAACCGGGGGTCCAAATCCCAAATAGGGATCTGATCGGTGTGGCGTTCGTTCTGACACGACCGGGTGGGTGAAAGTGACACGTGCGAACTGACGGAATCCAATTTGGATTCCCGGATTGGGTTGGGCGATGAAATGACGGATCTAAAAAAAACTGTGTCTAAAGGGTCAAAACACACAACTCGGGGGTTCAAAATCCAAATAGGGATCTGATCGGCGTGTCGTTCGCTCCGACACAACGGGTGGGTGAAAGTGACGTGTGCGAACTGACGAAATCCAATTTGGATTCCGGATTGAGTTGGGCATTGAAATGACGAATCTAAAAAAACACTGAGTCTAAAGGGTCAAAATACAACCGGGGGTCCAAAAACCCAAATAGGGATCCGATCGGCGTGCCGTTCGCTCCGACCAGACTGGGTGGGTAAAGTGACGTGTGCGAACTGACGGAATCCAATTTGGATTCCCGGATTGGGTTGGACGTTGAAATGATGGATCTAAAAAAAAACCTTAGCCTAAAGGGTCAAAACACACAACTCGGGGGTCCAAAATCCTAAATAGGGATCGGATCGGCGTGTCATTCGCTCCGACACGACCTGGTGGGTGAAAGTGACGTGTGCGAACTAACAGAATCCAATTTGGATTTCCGGATTGGGTTGGGCGTTGAAATGATGGATCTAAAAAAAACCTGCGTCTAAAGGGTCAAAACACACAACCCGGGGGTCCAAAATCCCAAATAGGGATCTGATCGGCATGCTTTTCGCTCCGACACGACCGGGTGGGTGAAAGTGACGTGTGCGAACTGACGGAATCTGATTTAGATTCCCAGATTGGGTTGGGTGTTGAAATGACGGATCTAAAAAAAACCTGAGTCTAAAGAGTCAAAATACATAATCGGGGGTCCAAAAAACCAAATAGGGATCCTATCGGCGTGCCGTTTGCTCCGACATGACTGGGTGGGATAAAGTGACATGTGCGAACTGACAGAATCCAATTTGGATTCCCGGATTGGGTTGGGCGTTGAAATGACAGATCTAAAAAAAGCCTAAGTCTAAAGGGTCAAAACACAAAACCTGGGGGTCCAAAATCCCAAATAGGGATCTGATCGCCGTGCCGTTCACTCCGACACGACCGGGTGGGTGAAAATGACGTGTGCGAACTGACGGAATCCAATTTGGATTCCCGGATTGGGTTGGTCGTTGAAATAACGGATCTAAAAAAAAACCAGACTCTAAAGGGTCAAAACACACAACTCGGGGGTCCAAAATCCCAAATAGGGATCTGATCGGTGTGCCGTTCACTCCGACACGACCGGGTGGGTGAAAGTGATGTGTGCGAACTGACGTAATCCAATTTGGATTCGGATTGGGTTGGGCGTTGAAAAGATGCATCTAAAAAAAACCTGAGTCTAAAGCGGTCAAAACACACAACGCAGGGGTCCAAAATCCCAAATAGGGATCTGATTGGCAAGCCGTTCGCTCCAACACGACGGGTGGGTGATGTGTGTGCGAACTGACGGAATCTGATTTGGATTCCCAGATTGGGTTGGGCGTGAAAGACGGATCTAAAAAAATCCTGAGTCTAAAGGGTCAAAATACATAACCCGGGGGTCCAAAAACCCAAATAGGATCCAAATCGGCGTGCGTTTGCTCCGACACGACTGGGGGGGTTAAAGTGACATCTGCGAACTGACGGAATCCAATTTGGATTCCCGGATTGGGTTGGGCGTTGAGATGATGGATCTAAAAAAAAAAGGTCTAAAGGGTCAAAACACACAACGGGGGGTCCAAAATCCAAATAGGGATCTGATCGGTGTCGTTCGCTCCGACACGACCGGGTGGGTGAAAGTGACTTGTGCGAACTGACGGAATCCAATTTGGATTCCCGGATTGGTTGGGCGTTGAAATGACGGATCTAAAAAAAACCTGAGTCTAAAGGGTCAAAACACACAACCCGGGGTCCAAATCCCAAATAGGGATCTGATCGGCGTGCCGTTCGCTTCGACACGACCGGGTGGGTGAAAGTGACGTGTGCGAACTGACGGAATCCTTTTGGATTCCCGGATTGGGTTGGGCGTTGAAATGACGGATCTAAAAAAAACCGAGTCTAAAGGGTCAAAATACATAACCGGGGGTCCAAAAACCCAAATAGGGATCCGATCGGCGTGTCGTTTGCTCTGACACGACCTGGGTGGGTTAAAGTGACGTGTGCGAACTGACGAATCCAATTTGGATTCCCGGATTGGTTGGGCGTTGAAATGACGGATCTAAAAAAAGCTTGAGTCTAAAGGTCAAAACACCAACCCGGGGTCCAAAATCCCAAATAGGGATCGATCGCGTGCCGTTCACTCTCGACACGACCGGGTGGTGAAAGTGACGTGTGCGAACTGACGGAATCCAATTTGGATTCCCGGATTGGGTTGGCGTTGAAATGACGGATCTAAAAAAAACCTGAGTCTAAAGGGTCAAAACACACAATCGGGGTCCAAAATCCCAAATAGGGATCTGATCGGCGTGCCGTTCGCTCCGACACGACCGGGTGTTGAAAGTGATGTGTGCGAACTGACGGAATCCAATTTGGATTCCCGATTGGGTTGGGCGTTGAAATGACGGATCTAAAAAAATGAGTCTAAAGGGTCAAAACACACAACTTGGGGGTCAAAATCCCAAATAGGGATCTGATCGGAGTGTCGTTCGCTCTGACACGACCTGGTGGGTGAAAGTGACTTATGCGAACTGACGGAATCCAATTTGGATTCCCGATTGGGTTGGGCGTTGAAATGACGGATCTAAAAAAACCTGAGTCTAAAGGTCAAAATACATAACCCGGGGTCCAAAAATGCAAATAGAGATCCAATCGGCGTGCCGTTCGCCTCCGACACGACAGGTGGTTAAAGTGACATGTGCGAATGACGGAATCCAATTTGGATTCCCGGATTGGGTTGGGCGTTGAAATGACGGATCTAAAAAAATTGAGTCTAAAGGGTCAAAACACACAACTCGGGGGTCCAAAATCCCAATAGGGATCTGATCGGCGTGCCGTTCGTTCTGACACGACCGGGTGGGTGAAAGTGACACGTGCGAACTGACGGAATCCAATTTGGATTCCCGGATTGGGTTGGGCGATGAAATGACGGATCTAAAAAAAACCTGAGTCTAAAGGGTCAAACACACAACTCGGGGTCAAAATCCCAAATAGGGATCTGATCGGCGTGCCGTTCGCTCCGACACGACCGGGTGGGTGAAAGTGACGTGTGCGAACTGACGAAATCCAATTTGGATTCCCGGATTGGGTTGGGCGTTGAAATGACGAATCTAAAAAAAACCTGAGTCTAAAGGGTCAAAATACATAACCCGGAGGTCCAAAAACCCAAATAGGGATCCGATCGGCGTGCCGTTCGCTCCGACACGACTGGGTGGGTTAAAGTGACGTGTGCGAACTGACAGAATCCAATTTGGATTCCCGGATTGGGTTGGACGTTGAAATGACGGATCTAAAAAAACCTTAGCCTAAAGGTCAAAACACACAACTCGGGGGTCCAAAATCCTAATAGGGATCTGATCGGCGTGTCGTTCGCTCCGACACGACCCGGTGGGTGAAAGTGACGTGTGCGAACTAACGGAATCCAATTTGGATTTCCGTTGGGTTGGGCGTTGAAATGATGGATCTAAAAAAACCTGAGTCTAAAGGGTCAAAACACACAACCCGGGGTCCAAATCCCAAATAGGATCTGATCGGCATGCTTTTCGCTCCGACACGACCGGGTGGGTGAAAATGACGTGTGCGAACTGACGGAATCCGATTTGGATTCCCGATTGGGTTGGGTGTTGAAATGACGGATCTAAAAAAAACCTGAGTCTAAAGAGTCAAAACATAACCTGGGTTCCAAAAACCCAATAGGGATCCTATCGGCGTGCCGTTCGCTCCGACACTGACTGGGTGGGATAAATGACATGTGCGAACTGACGGAATCCAATTTGGATTCCCGGATTGGGTTGGGCGTTGAAATGACAGATCTAAAAAAAACCTGAGTCTAAAGGGTCAAAAACAAAAACCTGGGGGTCCCAAATCCCAAATAGGGATCTGATCGCCGTGCCGTTCACTCCGCACGACCGGTGGTGAAATTGACGTGTGCGAACTGACGGAATCCAATTTGGATTCCCGGATTGGTTGGTCGTTGAAATGACGGATCTAAAAAAAAACCAAGTCTAAAGGGTCAAAACACACAACCTCGGGGGTCCAAAATCCCAATAGGGATCTGATCGTGTGCCGTTCACTCCGACACGACCGGGTGGGTGAAAGTGATTGTGCGAACTGACGTAATCCAATTTGGATTCCCGGATTGGGTTGGGCGTTGAAATGACGGATCTAAAAAAAACCTTAGTCCAAAGGGTCAAAACACACAACCGGGGGTCCAAATCCCAAATAGGGATCTGATCGGCGTGCCGTTCGCTCCGACAAGACCGGGTGGGTGAAAGTGACGTGTGCGAACTGACGGAATCCGATTGGATTCCCGGATTGGGTTGGGCGTTGAAATGACGGATCTAAAAAAAACCTTAGTCCAAAGGGTCAAACATACAACCTGGGGTCCAAATCCCGGAAATAGGGATCTGATCGGCGTGCCGTTCGCTCCGACAAGACCGGGTGGGTGAAAGTGACGTGTGCGAACTGACGGAATCCGATTGGATTCTCGGATTGGGTTGGGCGTTGAAATGACGGATCTAAAAAAAACTTGAGTCTAAGGGTCAAAATACATAACCCGGGGGTCCAAACCGCAAATAGAGATCCATCGGCGTGGCGTTCGCTCCGACACAACAGGGTGGTTAAAGTGACATGTGCGAACTGACGGAATCCAATTTGGATTCCCGGATTGGGTTGGGCGTTGAAATGACGGATCTAAAAAGAAATTGAGTCTAAAGGGTCAAAAACACACAACTCGGGGTTCCAAAATCCCAAATAGGGTTCTGATCGGCATGCCGTTCGTTCCGACACGACCGGGTGGGTGAAAGTGATGCGTGCGAACTGACGGAATCCAATTTGGATTCCCGGATTGGGTTGGGCGTTGAAATGGCGGATCTAAAAAAAACTGAGTCTAAAGGGTCAAAACACACAACTCGGGAGTCCAAAATCCCAAATAGGGATCTGATCGGCGTGCCGTTCGCTCCGACACGACCGGGTGGGTGAAAGTGACGTGTGCGAACTGACGAAATCCAATTTGGATTCCCGGATTGAGTTGGGCGTTGAAATGACGAATCTAAAAAAAACCTGAGTCTAAAGGGTCAAAATACATAACCCGGGGGTCCAAAAACTCAAATAGGAATCCGATCGGCTTGCCGTTCGCTCCGACACGACTGGGTGGGTTAAAGTGACGTGTGCGAACTTACGGAATGCAATTGGATTGCCGGATTGGGTTGGACGTTGAAATGACGGATCTAAAAAAAACCTTAGCCTAAAGGGTCAAAACACAAAACTCGGGGTCCAAAATCCCAAATAGGGATCTGATCGGCATGTCGTTCGCTCCGACACGACCGGGTGGGTGAACGTGACGTGTGCGAACTGACGGAATGTAATTTGGATTCCCGGATTGGGTTGGGCGTTGAAATGACGGATCTAAAAAAAATCTGAGTCTAAAGGGTCAAAACACACAACCCGAGGGTCCAATATCCCAAATAGGGACCTGATCGGCGTGCCGTTCGCTCCGACACGACCGGGTGGTTGAAAGTGACGTGTGCGAACTGACGAAATCCAATTTGGATTTCCGGATTGGGTTGGGCGTTGAAATGACGAATCTAAAAAAAACCTGAGTCTAAAGGGTCAAAATACAAAACCCGGGGGTCCAAAAACCCAAATAGGGATCCGATCGGCGTGCCGTTCGCTCCGACACGACTGGGTGGGTTAAAGTGACGTGTGCGAACTGACGGAATCCAATTTGGATTCCCGGATTGGGTTGGACGTTGAAATGATGGATCTAAAAAAAACCTTATCCTAAAGGGTCAAAACACACAACTCGGGGGTCCAAAATCCCAAATAGGGATCTGATCGGCGTGTCGTTCGCTCCGACACGACCAGGTGGGTGAAAGTGACGTGTGCGAACTAACGGAATCCAATTTGGATTTCCGGATTGGGTTGGGCGTTGAAATGATGGATCTAAAAAAAACCTACATCTAAAGGGTCAAAACACACAACCCGGGAGTCCAAAATCCCAAATAGGGATCTGATCGGCAAGCAGTTCGCTCCAACACGACCGGGTTGGTGAAAGTGACGTGTGCGAACTGACGGAATCTGATTTGGATTCCCAGATTGGGTTGGGCGTTCAAATGACGGATCTAAAAAAATCCTGAGTCTAAAGGGTCAAAATACATAACCCGGGGGTCCAAAATCCCAAATAGGGATCGAATCGCCGTGCCGTTCACTCCGACACGACCGGGTGGGTGAAAATGACGTGTGCGAAATGACGGAATCTGATTTGGATTCCCAGATTGGGTTGGGCGTTCAAATGACGGATCTAAAAAAATCCTGAGTCTAAAGGGTCAAAATACATAACCCGTGGGTCCAAAAACCCAAATAGGGATCCGATCGATGTGTCGTTTGCTCTAACACGACTGGGTGGGTTAAAGTGACGTGTGCGAACTGACGGAATCTAATTTGGATTCCCGGATTGGGTTGGGCGTTGAAATGACAGATCTAAAAAAAGCTTGAGTCTAAAGGGTCAAAACACACAACCCGGGGGTCCAAAATCCCAAATAGGGATCGAATCGCCGTGCCGTTCACTCCGACACGACCGGGTGGGTGAAAATGACGTGTGCGAAATGACGGAATCTGATTTGGATTCCCAGATTGGGTTGGGCGTTCAAATGACGGATCTAAAAAAATCCTGAGTCTAAAGGGTCAAAATACATAACCCGTGGGTCCAAAAACCCAAATAGGGATCCAATCGGCGTGCCGTTTACTCCGACACGACTGGGTGGGTTAAAGTGACATGTGCGAACTGACGGAATCCAATTTGGATTCCCGGATTGGGTTGGGCGTTGAAATGACGGATCTAAAAAAAACAGAGTCTAAAGGGTCAAAACACACAACTTGGGGGTCCAAAATCCCAAATAGGGATCTGATCGGAGTGTCGTTCGCTCTGACACGACCTGGTGGGTGAAAGTGACTTATGCGAACTGACGGAATCCAATTTGGATTCCCGGACTGGGTTGGGCGTTGAAATGACGGATCTAAAAAAAACCTGAGTCTAAAGGGTCAAAATACATAACCCGGGGGTCCAAAAATGCAAATAGAGATCCAATCGGCGTGCCGTTCGCTCCAACACGACAGGGTGGGTTAAAGTGACATGTGCGATTTGACGGAATCCAATTTGGATTCCCGGATTGGGTTGGGCGTTGAAATGACGGATCTAAAAAGAAATTGAGTCTAAAGGGTCAAAACACACAACTCGGGGGTCCAAAATCCCAAATAGGGATCTGATCGGCGTGCCGTTCGTTCTGACACGACCGGGTGGGTGAAAGTGACACGTGCGAACTGACGGAATCCAATTTGGATTCCCGGATTGGGTTGGGCGATGAAATGACGGATCTAAAAAAAACTGAGTCTAAAGGGTCAAAACACACAACTCGGGGGTTCAAAATCCCAAATAGGGATCTGATCGGCGTGCCGTTCGCTCCGACACGATCGGGTGGGTGAAAGTGACGTGTGCGAACTGACGAAATCCAATTTGGATTCCCGGATTGAGTTGGGCGTTGAAATGACGAATCTAAAAAAAACTTGAGTCTAAAGGGTCAAAATACATAACCCGGGGGTCCAAAAACACAAATAGGGATCCGATCGGCTTGCTGTTTGCTCCGACACGACTGGGTGGGTTAAAGTGACGTGTGCGAACTGACGGAATGCAATTTGGATTGACGGATTGGGTTGGACGTTGAAATGACGGATCTAAAAAAAACCTTAGCCTAAAGGGTCAAAACACAAAACTTGGGGGTCCAAAATCCCAAATAGGGATCTGATCGGCATGTCGTTCGCTCCGACACGACCGGGTGGGTGAACGTGACGTGTGCGAACTGACGGAATGTAATTTGGATTCCCGGATTGGGTTGGGCGTTGAAATGACGGATCTAAAAAAAATCTGAGTCTAAAGGGTCAAAATACATAACCCGGGGGTCCAAACACGCAAATAGAGATCCAATCGGCGTGGCGTTCGCTCCGACACAACAGGGTGGGTTAAAGTGACATGTGCGAACTGACGGAATCCAATTTGGATTCCCGGATTGGGTTGGGCGTTGAAATGACAGATCTAAAAAGAAATTGAGTCTAAAGGGTCAAAACACACAACTCGGGGTTCCAAAATCCCAAATAGGGTTCTGATCGGCGTGTCGTTCGCTCCGACACGACCGGGTGGGTGAACGTGACGTGTGCGAACTGACGGAATGTAATTTGGATTCCCGGATTGGGTTGGGCGTTGAAATGACGGATCTAAAAAAAATCTGAGTCTAAAGGGCCAAAACACACAACCCGAGGGTCCAAAATCCCAAATAGGGACCTGATCGGCGTGTCGTTCGCTCAGACACGACTGGGTGGTTGAAAGTGACGTGTGCGAACTGACGAAATCCAATTTGGATTTCCGGATTGGGTTGGGCGTTGAAATGACGAATCTAAAAAAAACCTGAGTCTAAAGGGTCAAAATACATAACCCGGGGGTCCAAAAACCCAAATAGGGATCCGATCGGCGTGCCGTTCGCTCCGACACGACTGGGTGGGTTAAAGTGACGTGTGCGAACTGACGGAATCCAATTTGGATTCCCGGATTGGGTTGGACGTTGAAATGATGGATCTAAAAAAAACCTTAGCCTAAAGGGTCAAAACACACAACTCGGGGGTCCAAAATCCCATATAGGGATCTGATCGGCGTGTTGTTCGCTCCGACACGACCGGGTGGGTGAAAGTGACGTGTGCGAACTAACGGAATCCAATTTGGATTTCCGGATTGGGTTGGGCGTTGAAATGATGGATCTAAAAAAAACCTACATCTAAAGGGTCAAAACACACAACCCGGGGGTCCAAAATCCCAAATATGGATCTGATCGGCAAGCAGTTCGCTCCAACACGACCGGGTGGGTGAAAGTGACGTGTGCGAACTGACGGAATCTGATTTGGATTCCCAGATTGGGTTGGGCGTTAAAATGACGGATCTAAAAAAAACCTGAGTCTAAAGGGTCAAAATACATAACCCGGGGGTCCAAAAACCCAAATAGGGATCCAATCGGCGTGCCGTTCACTCCGACACGACTGGGTGGGTTAAAGTGACATGTGCGAACTGACGGAATCCAATTTGGATTCCCGGATTGGGTTGGGCGTTGAAATGACGGATCTAAAAAAAAACTGAGTCTAAAGGGTCAAAACACACAACTCGGGGGTCCAAAATCCCAAATAGGGATCTGATCGGCGTGTCGTTCGCTCCGACACGACCTGGTGGTTGAAAGTGATGTGTGCGAACTGACAGAATCCAATTTGGATTCCCGGATTGGGTTGGGCGTTGAAATGACGGATCTAAAAAAAACCTGAGTCTAAAGGGTCAAAACACACAACCCGGGGGTCCAAATCCCAAATAGGGATCTGATCGGCGTGTCGTTCGCTTCGACACGACCGGGTGGGTGAAAGTGACGTGTGCGAACTAACAGAATCCGATTTGGATTCCCGGATTGGGTTGGGCGTTGAAATGACGGATCTAAAAAAAACCTGAGTCTAAAGGGTCAAAATACATAACCCGGGGGTCCAAAAACCCAAATAGGGATCCGATCGACGTGTCGTTCGCTCTGACACGACTGGGTGGGTTAAAGTGACATGTGCGAACTGACGGAATGTAATTTGGATTCCCGGATTGGGTTGGGTGTTGAAATGACGAATCTAAAAAAAACCTGAGTCTAAAGGGTCAAAACACACAACCCGAGGGTCCAAAATCCCAAATAGGGATCTGATCGGCGTGCCGTTCGCTCCGACATGATCGGGTGGGTGAAAGTGATGTGTGCGAACTGACGGAATCTAATTTGGATTCCCGGATTGAGTTGGGCGTTGAAATGACGGATCTAAAAAAAACCTGAGTCTAAAGGGTCAAAACACACAACCCGGGGGTCCAATTCCCAAATAGGTGTCTGATCGGCGTGCCGTTCGCTCCGACACGACCGGGTGGGTGAAACTGACGTGTGCGAACTGACGGAATCCGATTTGGATTCCCGGATTGGGTTAGGCATTGAATTGACGGATCTAAAAAAAACCTGAGTCTAAAGGGTCAAAATAAATAACCCGGGGGTCCAAAATCCCAAATAGGGATCCGATCGACGTGCCGTTCGCTCTGACACGACTGGGTGGGATAAAGTGACATGTGCGAACTGACGGAATGTAATTTGGATTTCCGGATTGGGTTGGGTGTTGAAATGACGGATCTAAAAAAAACCTGAGTCTAAAGGGTCAAAACACACAACCCGAGGGTCCAAAATCCCAAATATTGATCTGATCGGCGTGCCGTTCGCTCTGACACGACCGGGTGGGTGAAAGTGACGTGTGCGAACTGACGGAATCCGATTTGGATTCCCGAATTGGGTTGGTCGTTGAAATGACGGATCTAAAAAAAACCCAAGAAACGACGAATCTAAAAATAGTTTCTAATTCAACTTGAGAAACAATCACAAATTTTAAATTTAATTTTTGAAAATAATGTATGTATATTAATTTTTATTAATGTTTCTCATATTAATTTTTTCTTAATATAGGATCCACCTCCGGCACCTGACGATCACGAGGCGGGGACAGCAGACGATCCTGCAAATCTCTCCTGATTTTTTGTATTTATTATTATGTATGATTTTACATTTGTTTATTTTATGATTTTATGTTGATTGTGAGTATTTTTGAAATTTATGAATATTGTAGTAGGTTTGAAATCATTGTTATTTCTTTATTTAAAAAAATAGAGAACTTTTCGACGGAATTTCCGACGGATACTATTTCGTCAGAAAATACATATTACTGACGGAAAAAGCCGTCAGCATGTCTGTCTAAAGTTCTGACGGATTGTTTTCCGACGTATTTGTTCGTCGGAATTTACCGACGGAAATGCCGACGGAATGGTCCGTCGGTCAATCCTGACCAAATTTTCGACACATCTTTCCGACAGTTGCCGTCGGAAACTTTCGACCCATTTTCCGACGGATATTTTATGTCGGTATTTCTGACACATTTTCGACGGAATGTTTTTCCGTCAGTAATTTCTAACCAGTTGTTTCCGATGGATCAGTTCTGACGATCGTTCGACGGAAAGCTGTCGGACGTCTCTGTTTCCGATGGATTACCGTTGGATTTCCGACGGATTCTTTTCGTAGGAAATACCGCAATTTCTTGTAGTGGGTGCGGTGCAGGCCGGCGTACAGGTCCGCGTTGACAACTTAGCGATTTGACGCGATGCAGGCCTCGTGGATTGGCAGAGCCACATGGGAGGACATGTGTCTTTGGAGAAAAAATCTCGGGCAATAGCTTCACCTCAGCCCACAGCTTGGTTTGACGTGAACATGGGAGGCCATTGATACGGAGTTCCCCATAGGTCGGCAAGATACTCGGCTAGGCCAACCTCTCATGATGTTTGAGCCAATGTTGCGTTGCTTTGGCTGTACGATGTCGTCGCTAAGGCCGATAAGGAAGCTCGGCTATACCAACCCTTTCACCCCTTCGGGCTGATGACATCATCTTGACTGAGAACAAAGGGTGCTGTAACGACCCAGAATCCGCATTACCAGTAACAACTAGTAACCCGAATTCTGACCCGCTAACCCACGAGACAAGCTCGGAAGGGTAGGAAGTGAAAGTCCGAGGAGACTATATGTAAGAAGATACACACCATGCAAAGCTGTAAAATTCCACTATATGAACATATCATATACAACCTCAGAGTCTGAGCAAAGTACAGAGTACAGAAGTACAACAAAAAGGTACTACTCACTGCAGCTAGGGAGCACCAACACCGGAGTGGCTAGACTCGCCTGGAACGGGAGTCGACGAAGACCCACCTGAAAGGGAAGGGAGTGAGTCTCAAGAAAAGAGACCCAGTAGGGAAAAGTAACCCCACCGGCAACAGAACTAAAGTGCGGAAAGTAAAAACTGAAAGTAAGTACACGTCGCACCACAACACAAAACTGTAAACGCGGCTCAGTAACACACACTCACACACACACAGTAAGTAGGACTCAGCTAGGGTCTGTGGCTCGGCGTCCCGTCACCACAGAGGCTCTCAACCCCAGCCACGTGTGCACACTACAGACGCTCTCTCTCGCGTCTGGTCCACGACCGGTTTTTCCCCTACGCTTGACCCTAGCGGTAGAGAAGGGGCTCCACGGAGACCGGCTCAAAACCACCACAAGGAGTACGCACAGGACAGAGTCGCACTCGGCGTCCTGGCTCACTAGCGGAGGATAACCACACACTAGTCGTCTAGACGGAGTCGCACCCACGCCTAGGTAACACAACAGAAACGGGTACACGGTAACGCAACGCGCGTACAACAGACGGAACACACTCAACGTCTGAAACCCCGTACAGTAAGTAAACACCTCGTGTCACAATCAACTACTCAAATGCACAGGCGGAGTCACACTCTAAGCCTGGCCCACATGTGCTATTAGGGCGGACATCACATGTCAATCGCCTCTAAACACACAACTCAAGTCTGCTGGGAGACAGGAGATTAACGGCCACATCGATTGCCGCCAATATGAGGTAAACGACACTCACCATGTCGTTTATCCTGATTAAACGGCAATCGACCTTGTCGTTTAAATCACCCCTGAAGATCTCAACGTCAACAGATGTGGACGTTGATATCTTCAGTCCCCTAAACCCAGAACTGAACCAAATCAGTTCCAATGGGCAGAACCACCCAACAGAACCTCGACTGATGGAGGGAAACACTTCCTCTCATCAATCTAAACTACCAGCACAACGAAATTAAACAGCCTAACGCCTAGATTGTCCAATTTACCCAAAATCCCGGCATGATACAACCCAACCCTAAACCATGATTTGCACACCAATTCACTTAATTGAGCATGCTGGTTAAGGTTGTAGGAGTTAAGTCCCTACCTCAGAAAGCCTTAAAAATCCCCAAACAGCCACTAATCGCGCCGGATTCCCCCGAAGATTCCGCGCGAATCACACCAAAAACTCGCGTTTCTCGCCCGATCAAGCAACGCCACACGATCCAGGGGCTTCCCACGAGCTCAGATCAACCAACAGAAGCTGTGGAAATCAAGAAAAGCAAAGGTGGAGGGAAGGAGAGGAAAGGAGAAAGATGGGTTCTGCTCTCGGGCTGCCCTATTTCAACAGGCCCGACCAGTCGACGTCAACATCACTGGTCGCCTACTGAACCGCCTACAGACTGACGTCCAGATCCCATGTCGTTGAGTTCAACATCAGACGTCCACATCGCTGGACGCTGACTCTGACTCAACGGCAAGCCTTGGCCGTCAACCCCAAGTCAACGACAATGGTCTTGTCGTCGACCACACAGAACCACTACAGACCCAATAAGGATCCACTAAAGACCCGAGACCTTACAGCCCTCCCCCCTTAAGGAATTTTGCCCTCAAAATTCAAACAACACAAGGAAAGAAAGAAAACTCACCAAAGAGGTACGGAAACTGCTCGCGCATTTCGTCCTCCCGCTCCCATGTCGACTCACCACCGGAGTGCCGCTGCCACGCAACACGAACTAAAGGGATTGCCTTGTTCCTCAACCTCTGAACTCGGCGATCCTCAATGTGCAACGGAAACTCTGGTACAGTCAACACTGGAGTCACCTCAGACCACTCTGCACTCTGCAGAACGTGAGACTCGTCAGAAAGGTACCTCCGAAGCATCGACACGTGAAACACGTCGTGCACTGCTGCCAACTCTGACGGAAGCTCAAGTCTATACGCCAAACCTCCGACACGCTCAGAAATGGTAAAAGGCCCAATAAAGCGAGGACTCAACTTTCCACGCTTACCGAACCTCACCACTCCCTTCATAGGAGACACACGAACAAACACCTGGTCTCCTACCTGAAACTCGAGCGGTCGCCTGCGCTGATCTGCATAACTCTTCTGCCGACTCTGAGCTGACTGAAGCCTCTGTCTCACAAGCTGAACTACCTCAACTGACTGCTGAACCAACTCCGGCCCGTGACAACTCGCTCGCCAACCTCGAACCAGTCAAGAGGAGTGCGACACGGTCGTCCGTACAAAGCCTCATATGGTGCCAAACCGATACTGGAGTGATAACTATTATTATATGCGAACTCGACCAACGGCAAGTGAGCTGTCCACGACCCCTGCCACTCCAGGCAACAAGCTCTAAGCATGTCCTCCAAAGTCTGGATAGTCCGCTCTGACTGACCGTCTGACTGAGGGTGGTAGGCGGAACTAAAAGCCAACTCTGTCCCCAAAGCTCTCTGGAAACTGCGCCAGAACCCAGAAGTGAAGCGAGGATCCCTGTCTGACACAATAGAGATCGGCACTCCATGCAAAGGAACAATCCGCTCTACGTACAACGCGGCCAACCTACTCACACCCCAACTAGTCCTGACAGGCAAGAATCTGGCAGTCTTCGTCAATCTGTCCACAAGAACCCAAATGCTGTCAAAACCTCCAGCTGTCCTCGGCAAACCACAAACAAAGTCAGTCGTCACGTGGTCCCACTTCCACATCGGAATCTCTAACGGCTGCACAAGTCCTCCTGGACGCTGATGTTCGGCCTTCACCTGCTGACAGACCAAACACCTAGCAACAAAAGCCGCTATGTCTCTCTTCATCCCAGGCCACCAAAACTGACGTCTCAACCTGTGGTACATCTTGGTCGCCCCTGGATGAATAGAGTACCTGGAACCATGTGCCTCCTGCAACACGACTCTCCTGATAGACTCCTCAACAGGAACATAGAGTCTATCTCGGAACCTAACAGTCCCGTCCTCGCAAAGCTCAACCTCTGGGAGAAGCAACACACTGTGCAACTCGGGATCTGCCTGCTGAGCCTCAGCAACCTGTCTCACAACGGCGGGAGCTGCTAACAAACTGCCCAACACACACTGACGACGACTGGATGAAACTCTGAAAGATCCCTCTGTCGCAGACTGCCACAACTGCCACTCTCTAAGCATCAGATGACTCATCTGTGCTTTCCTACTCAAGGCATCTGCAACTACATTCGCCTTTCCAGGCTTATACTCAATGCTGAAATCATAGTCCTTCAGATATTCCATCCATCGACGCTGCCTCATATTCAGATCCCTCTGAGAAAACACATATCTCAAACTCTGGTGGTCGGTACGGACTACAAAACTCACTCCGTACAGGTAAAGACGCCAAATCCGCAAAGCAAACACCACAGCTGCAAGCTCTAGGTCGTGGGTCGGGTAACTCTCCTCGTGGGGCTTAAGCTGGCGAGACGCATAAGCCACCACTCGGCCTTGCTGCATCAAAACCGCACCCAAACCAACACCTGAAGCATCTGTGCAAACCTCAAAACCCTCCTCACCTGAAGGTAAGGCAAGAACTGGCGCCGACGTAAGCAGTCGCTTCAACTCTATGAAGCTCTGCTCACACTGCTCCGACCACAAAAACGGAACTCCCTTTCTCGTCAACCGAGTCAAGGGTGCAGCAACCTGAGAAAAATCTCGAACAAACCTGCGGTAGTAACCTGCCAAACCCAGAAAGCTACGAATCTCAGACACAGATCTGGGACTCTCCCACTGCAAAACTGCCTCAACCTTCGCTGGATCCACTGAAACTCCCTCACCTGAGATCACGTGCCCCAAAAAGTGAACCTGTTGTAGCCAAAACTCACACTTACTAAGTTTGGCATACAACTGGTGCTCTCGCAAGGTCTGCAACACGATCCTCAGGTGCTCGGCGTGCTCCTCCTCCGAAGCGGAGTACACCAGAATGTCGTCAACAAACACTACGACAAACCGGTCCAAGAACTGGTGGAACACCCGGTGCATCAGATCCATGAAGGCCGCTGGAGCATTGGTGAGCCCAAACGGCATCACCAAAAACTCAAAGTGTCCATATCTGGTCCGAAAAGCAGTCCTCTCAATGTCCGAATCTCTAATCCGCAACTGATAGTAGCCCGACCTCAAGTCAATCTTCGAGAAGACACGAGCAGACTGAAGCTGATCAAAGAGATCATCAATCCTAGGCAAGGATACCTATTCTTGATGGTCACTTGATTTAGCTTCCTATAATCAATACACAACCTCAGGCTACCATCCTTCTTCCGGACAAACAAAACAGGTGACCCCCACGGAGAAAAGCTAGGACGAATATAGCCCTTCTCCAACAACTCCTCAAGCTGCCTCTTCAACTCCCTCAACTCTGCTGGTGCCATACGGTACGGTGCCTGTGCAAAAGGTACAGTGCCAGGA
Source organism: Colocasia esculenta (assembly GCA_014218235.1). NCBI lineage: Eukaryota > Viridiplantae > Streptophyta > Magnoliopsida > Alismatales > Araceae > Colocasia > Colocasia esculenta. The sequence continues at coordinate 123,467,987 of CM024757.1, read as the reverse complement.
ACCAACTCTACAGTAAACTCAATCTCTCTCTCTGGTGGTAGACCAGGCAACTCTTCCGGAAAACATCCGGAAACTCACACACTACGGAATGTCTCCCACTCCCGAGGCAATCTGGTCAAGAGTCACTGCAGAAACTAGGAAACCCTGACAACCAGAAGCAAGTAACCTCCCTGCCCTCAAAGCAGAAACTAAAAAGCGAGAAGTAAGAGGTACGATACCCTGGAAGTAGAACGCCGCTGCCCCAGGTATCCGCAAGTGCACCCTCTTCTTCTGGCAATCCATCACTGCACCATACCGCTCTAACCAGTCCATACCCAAAATCACATCATAGTCATGTAACTGCAAGGCAAACAGACGGGCTGACAACAACTGATCCTGCAACTGCATAGGTACCTCCTCGAGACAGTAGGACGTAAGGACAAAGTCCCCTGTCGGCAACTCTACTGCTAACTCAACAGACTCTCCCGAACTCAACTCTCCAAGGGAGTCTAAAAAGTCCTCAGACACAAAAGAGTGAGAGGCACCGGAATCAAACAAAACTCTAGCTGCACAACCAAAAACTGAAACAGTACCTTCCACCAGGTGAGCTGCCTCCGCGTCTGCACGAGTCAAGTGAGTAACACGACCTCTACCTCTCGACCCACCAGAACCTCCGGTCTGCTGACGCTGCTGCACAGGTGCCTGCTGCTGCTGCTGCACTCGAGGCTGTGACTGGGTCTGCTGCTGCGGCACACGAGGTAACAAAGGACAATCTCGCGCCATATGACCCATCTGGTCACACCGGTAACACTGACCAGCAAAAGTACGTTGTACCTGCTGCGAAGGCTGACCTGTCGGCTGCTGAACACTCCCAACCGACTGCTGCCTCTGCTCTGCCTGCCTCCTATCACGCCGAAACTTCCTCCGAGATCCTGACTTCGCCGTCGTCCCAGTAGAAGTGGACGCGTAGGAAGTCGCAGTCCTCGGGGTCGTCTGCACACTACCCTGCTGCTGGTGAGGCTGAGAAGGAACTACCTGCGTCTGAACCTCTGCACTCCGAGCACGAGTCCGCAAGGTGTCTGCCTCCAACGCTGCCGCTGTCTGATAGGCCGCATCCAAGTCTGTGACACGAGCAACTATCAGCGCCTGCCTGAGCTCTGGCCTCAAGCCTCTCACAAACTGCTGAGTCCTCAGACCCTCATCTCCCATAATCTGCGGAGCATAACGCCCTAACTCCACAAATCTGGCCCTGTACTGCACCACAGTAGAGTCCCTCTGCTGCAAGTCCAGAAACTGGTACAACCTCTCCGTCCGGACGTAAGTAGGACAGAAGGCTCTCTCAAAAGAAACGACAAACTCCTGCCACGGAATCTGCCTAAGTGGACGAGACTGAAAAGTAGTCTCCCACTCAGCGGACCACCAAGTCAACGCCTGCGCCTGCAACTGGTAACTGGCTAGCAGCACTCGCTCCTCTGGAACACACTCCATGGAACGAAAAGTCCGCTCCACTGCATCTAACCATGCTCGCGCTGCATCTGGATCAGGCTGGCCCAAAAACTGAGGAGGCTGAAACTGCAAGAACTCCCTCAACACCTTCCCAGTACCACCCTGGGGTACCGGCGCGTCACGGTGCTGAGCAACAAACTGAGCCATCCCCTCAAGAAATCGAGTCATGTCTAATCCCTGAGCTACCTGAGGTGGAGGTGGCGGCGGCGGAACAATACCACTATGTGCGTCCAGTGGCAAAGGCTGCGTCTGCTGAGGTGGCGGAGCATCTCCAACCTCCTGACGAGTCGCCTGCTCGGCTACTCCCTCTCTAGGACGTCGCCTAGGAGCCATAGAACTATACACAAAACAAAAATACACACATAAATACACTAACTAACTCCGGGCTACATAGCTGCAACTGTACTCTTTATACTCTGAGTCTACATGATAAGTATTTTCTTATATATATCTCATCAGACCAGGCTCTGATACCAAACTGTAACGACCCAGAATCCGCATTACCAGTAACAACCAGTAACCCGAATTCTGACCCGCTAACCCACGAGACAAGCTCGGAAGGGTAGGAAGTGAAAGTCCGAGGAGACTATATGTAAGAAGATACACACCATGCAAAGCTGTAAAATTCCACTATATGAACATATCATATACAACCTCAGAGTCTGAGCAAAGTACAGAGTACAGAAGTACAACAAAAAGGTACTACTCACTGCAGCTAGGGAGCACCAACACCGGAGTGGCTAGACTCGCCTGGAACGGGAGTCGACGAAGACCCACCTGAAAGGGAAGGGAGTGAGTCTCAAGAAAAGAGACCCAGTAGGGAAAAGTAACCCCACCGGCAACAGAACTAAAGTGCGGAAAGTAAAAACTGAAAGTAAGTACACGTCGCACCACAACACAAAACTGTAAACCTCGCGGCTCAGTAACACACACTCACACACACACAGTAAGTAGGACTCAGCTAGGGTCTGTGGCTCGGCGTCCCGTCACCACAGAGGCTCTCAACCCCAGCCACGTGTGCACACTACAGACGCTCTCTCTCGCGTCTGGTCCACGACCGGTTTTTCCCCTACGCTTGACCCTAGCGGTAGAGAAGGGGCTCCACGGAGACCGGCTCAAAACCACCACAAGGAGTACGCACAGGACAGAGTCGCACTCGGCGTCCTGGCTCACTAGCGGAGGATAACCACACACTAGTCGTCTAGACGGAGTCGCACCCACGCCTAGGTAACACAACAGAAACGGGTACACGGTAACGCAACGCGCGTACAACAGACGGAACACACTCAACGTCTGAAACCCGTACAGTAAGTAAACACCTCGAGTCACAATCAACTACTCAAATGCACAGGCGGAGTCACACTCTAAGCCTGGCCCACATGTGTATTAGGGCGGACATCACATGTCAATCGCCTCTAAACACACAACTCAAGTCTGCTGGGAGACAGGAGATTAACGGCCACATCGATTGCCGCCAATATGAGGTAAACGGCACTCACCATGTCGTTTATCCTGATTAAACGGCAATCGACCTTGTCGTTTAAATCACCCCTGAAGATCTCAACGTCAACAGATGTGGACGTTGATATCTTCAGTCCCCTAAACCCAGAACTGAACCAAATCAGTTCCAATGGGCAGAACCACCCAACAGAACCTCGACTGATGGAGGGAAACACTTCCTCTCATCATCTAAACTACCAGCACAACGAAATTAAACAGTCTAACGCCTAGATTGTCCAATTTACCCAAAATCCCGGCATGATACAACCCAACCCTAAACCATGATTTGCACACCAATTCACTTAATTGAGCATGCTGGTTTGATGAGGAAGGTTGTAGGAGTTAAGTCCCTACCTCAGAAAGCCTTAAAAATCCCCAAACAGCCACTAATCGCGCCGGATTCCCCCGAAGACTCCGCGCGAATCACACCAAAATCTCGCGTTTCCCGCCCGATCAAGCAACGCCACACGATCCAGGGGCTTCCCACGAGCTCAGATCAACCAACAGAAGCTGCGGAAATCAAGAAAAGCAAAGGTGGAGGGAAGGAGAGGAAAGGAGAAAGATGGGTTCTGCTCTCGGGCTGCCCTATTTCAACAGGCCCGACCAGTCGACGTCAACATCACTGGTCGCCTACTGAACCGCTACAGACTGACGTCCAGATCCCATGTCGTTGAGTTCAACATCAGACGTCCACATCGCTGGACGCTGACTCTGACTCAACGGCAAGCCTTGGCCGTCAACCCCAAGTCAACGACAATGGTCTTGTCGTCGACCACACAGAACCACTACAGACCCAATAAGGATCCACTAAAGACCCGAGACCTTACAGGTGCCCTACTCGGTCTTGATTGATATGTAGTATGACACGTCCGTGGATCAGGTCAGCAAGACTTTATCCGATGTCTCAAGATGCCACTGACGGTTTGTTCCCTCAACACGGGAACGGTTGTGCGATGTGTCCGCAAGAATTCTGGGAGTGTGACTTGCATAACTTCCGCGCGCTATTCGTACGAATTAACCACAAATCATGTTTTCAGTAACGGAAGTCATAAAGTCCACAACCTGATCGTGGGTCAGTTATGACAACTGATGAGGCGACAGTTTTCAGTAAGTGATGTGCCATTCATGGGTATCCTAACGCTATAAAAGAGACAAACACTCCACAGGCACAGGTACATTGTTCCACCCTATAGGCTAAGCTATTTTGCTCAGCTAGCAACTGACAAGAGCGTCGAAATGTCTCCCTGCCAAGACATCTCGGTGGACTTTGTAGGTTAGATCAGGAGCTCGAAACACGCATCTCACGTTGGCTCGGCACGCCTCAAAGAGATTCTTTCCTCGGCCAAGATCACCTCAACAGTCACCTCGAACCAGGCTGACCTATGTTACACATACCACAACATATACATATGTATCTCATTTTGTCTAAAATTTATTCTTTTTAATCTCAGTCATGCTTCATCTTTTTCTGCTTTATTTCGAATTAAGTTTCTACACTCTGGAACAAAAAACATGTAAACACTGAATAGATGAACTTTACACATATAATAGAGTATAAAAATAGTAGACACAGATGATTTCAATTTGAACCTCAAACCTATATACGGTTTTATGTGCAGCGAAGATTAACATCATGATCACAAGATTTAACCAGGACTTATCAAAGGGAACTTGTAGGATGTCAGTGAGATGGGATGAGGTATATTTCTCTCTCCCGTGTAGACCCGCCTTTATTTTCGTCTGCCGTCTACCCATCTTTTTCCCGTCCTTTATTGCTCTTGCCGCTTGCCAGCAGACCGACGCGTCCTGGCAGTCTCCTTCACATGCACTGCGTTTTAAAGCTGGGGATGACGGATCAGGACTAGTGGCGGAGCCAGGGGGGTCAAGGGGGGGCAATTGCCCCCCCCCCCCCCCCCCCCCCTTATTTTTTTGCCCCCCTTGCGTTGAATATCCATGAATAATTATTTTATTAATTATCTCCCCTTATTTTTTTGCCCAAAATTTTTTCTTATTAATTTTTTTTACATAAAACTTCTTCTGATGGGTATGTGAATTTTTTTAAAACTTTATTAATTGCCCCCCCTTGCGTTGAGTACTCATAAACAATTATCTTATTAATTGTCCCCCTTCCAAATATTTCTGGCTCCGCCACTGATCAGGACCACTGTCCATCCATCTTTATCGTGTTATCCGTTACTGGATCATGGTGGCAATGGCGATTCGCAGCGGCCCCTAGTTAATTCCGGAAGCCTATGAAACATGGTCTAGCTAACACTTGGTCATCCTTGAGCTCACCGGCCCAACACAGAGAAGCAGACCAACAAGCATGGCTTCCTCACCCTGCTCCGTCCTCTACGCACTGCTGCTCTTGCCACTTCTCTCCACCATCTCGGCAGTGGTCTCCGCCCCGCGCTGCAACGCTGCCGACGAGCGCGCCCTCCTCCACCTCAAGAAGGCCCTGGGCGACCCTTACACCATCATCACCTGGACCTCGGCGGCCGACTGCTGCAGTGACTGGTATGGCGCGAAGTGCGACTCCCGGATGGGCCGTGTCACCTCCGTCTCCATCTCCAACTCAGAGGCCGTCGGACCCCTCCCGCCGGTCGTGGGAGACCTCCCCTACCTCGACACCCTCATCGTCCGCAAGAACCGCAACGTCACCGGCCCACTCCCTCCGGAGCTCTCCAAGCTGACCAACCTCAAGATGCTGTGGATGGACTGGAACAGCCTGACGGGACCCGTCCCGGCCTTCCTCGGCCGGATGGCCAAGCTCAAGTACATCAACCTATCCTTCAGCAAGCTCTCCGGCACCATCCCGCCCTCCTTGGGCGACCTCCCCAAGCTCCAGGCGCTCTTCTTGGATAGGAACCGGCTGGCGGGCGCCATCCCGGAAGCCTTGGGCCGGCTGCGCCAGGCGAACCTGAACATAGGGGTGTCAATGGGTTGGGTTAATTTGAAGCCCAATGGGTAGTCCACTCCAGATTCAATTTGGGTTAAAATATGATGGCCCATGGATCTCTTTTGAAGTCCATTTGTCAAACTCATCACTTGATGGGTTAGACTCGGGTTAGTCCATTGGTCTAAGAGACATCAATAACAACCATACCTATCAATAACCACCATACCTACACATGTATTAAAAATATGTTTAAATAAAAAAATCGATTCCCACCACACCAACAGTTCCCTTTAAATTAAAACATGTTTAAATTAAAATAGTGAATCTTGGTCTGAAACGGGTCTCAATGAACTATCATGGGTTTGTTTTACTTTGATCCATTAAATTTGGGTTGAACTTGGGTTGAATTATTTTAGTGTTGGACTAAACTGGATTTAAATTGGGCCAGCCCAAGCCCACCCATTGACACCCCTATCTGAACATTCGCCTCAGTCACAAAAACCTTACCGGCGCCATTCCTCAATCCTTCAAGAGGCTAAAGTTCTACGAGATGGACCTCTCCCGGAACAGGCTCACGGGTGATCCCTCGCCGTTGTTCGGAACGGCGATGAGGGTGTCCTACCTCGTAATTTCCATTGACCTGAGCTGGAACCTATTCGAGTTCGACCTGTCTAAGGCCGAGTTCGCAGCCAACCTCGCGACACTCGACATGAACCACAACCGTCTCTACGGGACGATCCTGCCGCAGCTGGCGAAGCTGGCGGGATTGCACTTGAACGTCAGCTACAACCGGCTGTGCGGGAAGATTCCGCAGGGCCGGTGGGTCAGCGGCCTCACCATGTACGAGTTCTTTCACAACCGATGTCTCTGCGGGAAGCCTCTTGGAGCATGCAAATGAGAGAGAGAGATGAACTGTCCACGTATGCTAGGAACAAGTTGGGAAGCTACCTAGAAATTATGCGGCCTTGTGAGTGTAATTACGATCACTATGATCTGCCATCACCATTTGGTTCACATGCCTTCTTCTATACGAAGTTTGAAAGAGATTCTCATATGATGGAAAACCAAATTCTCGTGTTATTATATGTACTGTGCGACCCTAATAATTTGGATCACAAATGAAAAACCACACGTCTTTGTTCTGTGGGCAACAGCTTCCTGACTCGATCCCCATCATGCAGCTGGTCTTTGTCTTTGCCGTCTGTCCTCGTCAACGACGGATTAAAATTTTTATTCAGAAAGATTATTCTATAATTTAAGATGTATTTATAAACTTTGTTTATAATCAAGTGAGATTACTCTTTTTGAAAAAAAAAATCAACCAAAATTAATGTAATAAAAATTGTGAACTCTTTAATAAAATTACGTGATCTTACTAGACATAATTCGTCACTGATCATCGTTACTATTGCTTCTTCGATCTCCTTACTTGATGCTACCCTTCTCCAGCGGAAGTGAGGAAGCTTAGAGAGGAATCTCTGTAAAAGAATAACTTATATTTAAGCTCTCGATGGAGAATTGTCTTTGCAATAATTCTCACACGTCCTTGGCTTAATGTGTGCACCTAAAGGATCCAGGGAAACTCACTTGACACATATTCTGTTGGATTTATGTTTTGAATTTAAGCATTTCTCCATGTGTGAGTGTGTGTAAGTTTTGTCCCATATTGGATATCTAAGAAAGTTGGAAGGCCTTAAATATGAGGTCCTTTTGTTACATGCTTAGATATGTTAAGGAGACTTACACACACGCGCGGGCCGAGCCCAAACCAGGTGGTTCCGGAGAGACCGAGCCGGAAACCCTATAACCGGGCGCGACGCACGCTATTATCGCACGCAGGGGGGGTGCAAATCCCCAACGCCTGGCGGGCCCAGCTTGGTTTTGCCGTTTTATTTTTTATTTCCATTTTTACTATTTTCCATATTCTATTTTCTCGTTTTTTTCGGAACCAGTTTTCTACGGTTTTGTTTTGAGGGGTTCTGCGCTGTGCGAACAAGAAAAAGAGTTCCGATTTTTTCCCTGTGTGCGGCGAACTGAGGGGCCTGTGTGCGTGTTGTTGTTCCTGCGGCGAACTCCTCAAGGGCGCGCACTACTGCTCTGTTGTTCCTGTGTGCGTGCTGCTGCTGCTTTCTGTGTCGTTGCTTTCTGCGTCCCGTTCTGTTCTGCTGCCCTGTTGCATGTCCTGTGGCATCTTCTGAGGCGATCTGAGGTTGATTCCGTGGGCGACGTTCGTGTTGGAGTGCACCTACGAATGCCGCGAGTGGTTGTCGAATCTTGGGAGGATTTTTCCAGCGAGCCTCTGCACCGTAGGGTGGCAATATATTCTCTAAAGACAGTTGGCACACCGACGCTTCAACCAGATAAACATTTCTGATCTCTGTGATTGCATCACCTGTCTATTTCAGATATCTCTGTTACAGTTTTCTTACAATTTTAGAGAATATATTGCATCAATAGACATGGTGAATGTTAAGGCTTTGGGGTCCGATGAGGTTAGTGCCAAGCCCGAGAGGTTTTCCGGGCAGAACTTCAAACGTTGGCAACAACGGATGAAGTTTTGGCTTACTACACTAGGGTTGTTCTCCGTCATAGAATCAAATCCTCCTTCGCCTGATGAAGAGGAACCTGCCCGTAGTGCTGCCATAGAGAGTTTTAAACAGAAGGATTATCTCTGTCATGGGAGAATCCTGTCTGCCCTCTCAGACGCACTATTTGATGTGTACTGCTCCACAACTTCAGCCAAAGAGTTATGGAAATCGTTGGATAAAAAATACAACTCTGAGGATTCTGGTTTAGAGAAGTACACTGTGGGGAAGTTCTTAAACTTCAAGATGGTCGAGGGTAAATCTGTGGTTGAGCAAACTCATGAATTCCATATTTTGATTCATGGTCTTGCTGAGGGAGATATGCCATTGCCCAAGAAACTTTAGGTTTTGTCTATCATCGAGAAGTTGCCTCTGAGTAGGGAAGATTTTGGCATGACACTTAAACATAGGAGAGGTAAAATCTCTCTAGAAGATTTGATGATTGCACTAAATATTGAGGAAGAACATCGGAAGCAACAAAAGGATGATGATAAGGGGATGCCTGTGGATTTTACTCCAAAGGCGAATGTGGTGGTAACCTCTTCGGACAAGAAGAAAAAGTTCAAAAATCAGAAAATGAAGAACAATATGAAACCCAAACAGAAGATTCAAAAGAAGGATGGAACTAAGCCGTGCTGGGCTTGTGGACAAGTTGGACACTTTGCCAAGTTCTGTCCTGAGCGAAAGGACAAGAAGAAGAACCAAGGCAATGTGCCCAACACCAAGGCACAAGTCAATGTTGTGACTGCTAGTGCTGGCACCAGTGATGGGTTTGTTTCCTTTAACCCTGAACTAAATTTGATTTATAAACCCAATGAATGGTTAGTTGATACAGATGCTAATGTGCATTGTTGTGCTGATCGCTCTGCCTTCCTTACTTATCAGGTAATTGAAGGTGCTTCCGTGACCATGGGGAACCATTCTGCAGTCAGGGTGTTTGGGATGGGACGTGTTGACCTGAGGTTTACCTCAGGAAAGGTCCTGTCACTACATGAGGTGCATCCTGTTCTAGCAGTCTGACGGAATTTGATTAGCGGTTCTAAGTTAGTTCGTGCTGGTTATGAGTTGATATTTAAATGTAATAAAGTAGTAGTGTTACATTTAGGAACTTTTATTGGAAATGGTTATCTCCATGAAGGTTCATTTAAACTCAATGCTGAATGTGTTTCTTTAAATAAATCTAGTGATACTTTTGATGTTGGTTGTTCCTATAATGTTGAATCTTGTGATGTGTGGCATGATAGATTAGGACATGTTAATTTCAATACTGTGAAAAGAATGATGAATCTTGACATGATTCCTAAGCAAGCTATAGATGCTAAGAAAAAATGTGAAATTTGTGTGCAATATAAACAGCCCCATAAACCTTTCAAATCAGTTGATAGAGATTCTGATATTTTAGATTTGATTCATACTGATTGTTGTGAGTTTAATGGTGTTATAACGAGAGATCATAAAAGATATTTCATTACTTTTATTGATGATTGCTCTCGTTATTGCTATGTTTATTTGCTGTAAACTAAGGATGAAGCTTTAGATAAATTTGTGATTTTTAAATCTGAAGCTGAAAATCAAACAAATAAATCCATTAAGAGGTTAAGGTCTGATAGGGGTGGAGAGTTTACCTCGAATTTGTTTCAAAAATTTTGTCAAGATTCTGGTATAATTCATGAGGTCACTGCTCCCTATAGTCCTCAATCTAATGGTGTAGCAGAACGTAAGAACCGAACCCTTGAAGATATGATTAATTCCATATTAGGCAGTTCTGAGTTACCTAACTTCATGTGGAGGGAGGCTCTATACACTGCATGTCATGTGCTAAATAGAGTACCAATGAAGTCAAGGGATAAAAGCCCATATGAGCTATGGAAGGGTCGGAGGACAAGTTTGAAATACCTTAAAGTGTGGGGGTGCCTTGCAAAGGTACTGGTACCTGAACACAAAAGGAAAAAACTTGGTCCAAAGACTGTGGATGGTATCTTCTTGGGCTATGCTCAGAATAGTTTTGCATATAGGTTTCTGATTATTAAATCATAAATTTATGGGATAGATGCAAACACTATTGTAGAACTTCGTGATGCTACATTTTTTGAGGATATATTTCCTATGAAGACGAGAATACCTCAATCTATTTCTAGTGTTTCTACTTCAACTAGAGATGAGTCTACTTCTATAGAAGTCTCATTATCCTTGGTGGGTGCACCTTCCTCAAGTCACTCTAGATTAGATGAATCTAGTGAGTGCACAGAATTGAGAAGGAGCAAGAGGCAATGTGTGTCTAAGAATTTAGGCCAAGACTTCGTCACCTACAATATAGAAGGTGATCTTTGTGACATATAGAGATGCTATGGCTTCTCCTGAAGCTAAGCACTGGAAAGAGGCCATTAAGAGTGAAATGGACTCTATTACCTCTAATGCCACTTGGAAGTTGGTAGATTTGTCTCCTGGTTGCACCACCATAGGATGTAAGTGGGTGTTTAAGAGAAAATTAAAACCTGATGGGTCAGTAGATAAGTTCAAAGCCCGCCTAGTTGCTAAGGGATTCAAATAGAAAGAAGGGATTGACTATTTTGACACTTATTCTCCTGTTATCAGAATTACTACAATCCGAGTGCTGATAGCACTGGCATCTATATATCATCTCGAGGTCCATCAAATGGATGTCAAGACTGCATTTCTCAATGGAGATCTTGAAGAGGAGATATATATGGATCAGCCAGAGGGATATGTACTTTCTGGAAGCGAGAATAAAGTCTGTAAGTTAGTTAAGTCTCTTTATGGTTTGAAATAAGCCCCAAAGCAGTGGCATGAAAAGTTTGATAGAGCTATTCTTTCTTTTGGCTTTGAAATTAATGACTCTGATAAATGTGTGTATGCTAAAATGAAAGGTGATGAATATATTATTTTGTGTTTATATGTAGATGATATTCTGCTTTTTGGAACTAACCTTTCTATTATAAATGAGACAAAGGCTCTCTTAAGTGGTAAGTTTGATATGAAGGATATGGGTTGTGCTGACGTGATTTTGGGGCTAAAGTTGACTCGCTCAACTGATGGAATAGCAATTTCTCAAGCACACTATGTTGAGAAAGTGCTAGAGAAATATGGCTATAGCCAAGTTAAATATGTTGTTACACCCTATGATCCTTCAAAGACTCTCCACAAGAATAAGAGTGGCGTGGATGTGTCTCAATTACGGTATTCACAAATAATTGGCAGTTTAATGTATTTAGCAAATTGTTCTAGACCTGATATTTCTTTTGCAGTAACAAAATTAAGCAGGTTTACTAGCTGTCCGGACAAAACACATTGGGATACATTAGATAGAGTACTCAAATATCTGAAAGGGACTATATCCTTGGGCTTGTGCTATGGGAGGTTTCCTGTAGTCCTGGAGGGATTTAGTGATGCTAGTTGGATTGCTGACATTGCTAAGTGTAAAGGTGTTACTGGTTATGTTTTTACACTTGGAGGCAGTGCAGTTGCTTGGAGGTCTGTTAAACAGACGAATATATCCCGTTCTACATCTGAGGCAGAACTGTGTGCTTTGGATACCACAGTAACTGAAGCTGATTGGCTAAAGGGTCTTCTTTATGAAATTCCCTTGATTATGAAGCCAAATCCTCCTATTTCAGTGAATTGTGATAATCAAACAACAATAGCTCAGATTAGAAGCTCCAAATATAACCAGAAATAGAAGAGACATGTACGAATAAGATTATAGTCTGTTCGTGAGCTAGTGTCTCAAGGAGTGGTGTCATTGGACTTTGTAAGTTCAAAGGACAATGTTGCTGATCCACTCACTAAAGGACTTGATTCTGAGAAAATCAAGAGATCTAATAAGGGAATGGGACTGAGGCCTATTCTAGTTTCATCTATAGCAGCAACCCAACCTATCTGATTGGAGAACCCAAGAAGTAGGTTCAATGTGGTTTAAACAAGCTATAAGGGTGAACCAAAAGGATAAATTAATTGAGATGTAATCTCATAGTTTCTTCCCTGGATAGATGCTTGACTACTAGTAAGGATGAGCTTAGGGCTCTTAATGAGTTCAAGGTCTTATTGACAGGATGCTTGCAGTGCATCCTTGGAGAACTCACCTATGTAAGTGTAATTGTGTGGCCACAGTGTGGGGGGTTTAGGCAACTCTCCTTAACACTTATGAAACAAGATTCAGTGGCATGGCCATAATGCACCAACCCAGAAGGATTCAACCGTCGCCCGTGATGAGTTGTTGCCAATTGACTTTCACATATAAAAGGTTTAAGTTCAAGACTTAGTTCACTTCAAATCTGTGTGAATAAGATTGATGTACTTAGGTGAAGATTCAAACCGGAAGGTATCTTCACTGAAAGCTCGTTACAACAAGCCTCAGGACATGTTTTTTTGTTTCGCCCGAAATGATTTGAATTTGTGGGGGATTGTTGGATTTATGTTTTGAATTCAAGCATTTCTCCATGTGCGATTGTGTGTGTGTAAGTTTTGTCCCATATTGGATATCTAAGAAAGTTGGAAGGCCTTAAATATGAGGTCCTTTTGTTACATGCTTAGATATGTTAAGGGGACTTACACGCACGCGCGCTTCGTCTTCTTGCGCGGACGAAACGAAAGGGCGCTTTGTCTTCTGCGCTGTGCGAACAAGAAAAAGAGTTCCGGTTTTTTCCCTGTGCGCGGCGAACTGAGGGGCTTGTGTGCACGTTGTTGTTCCTGCGGCGAACTCCTCAAGGGCACGCGCTACTGCTCCGTTGTTCCTATGTGTGCGCTGCTCTGCTTTCTGCATCCGTTCTATTCCGCTGCCCCGTTGCATGTCCTGTGGCTTCTTCTGAGGCGATCTGAGGTTGATTCCGTGGGCGACGTTCGTGTTGGAGTGCACCTACGAACACCGTGAGCGGTTGTCGGATCTTGGGAGGATTTTGCTAGCGAGCCTCTGCATCGTAGGGCGGCAATATATTCTCTAAAGATAGTTGGCACACCGGCGCTTCAACTTGATAAACATTTCTGATCTCTGTGATTGCATCACCTGTCTATTTCAGATATCCCTGTTACGGTTTTCTTACATATTCTTCTACTAATTTTTCAGTTAAATAAATACTTTTCCAATAGACATTTTCTAAATAGCTAATCAAATTATTTAGACATGTACCCTTGTAATACTATTAATTGCAAATTTATCCATCTTAAAACTATATTATTCATAATTGCCTCCGTACTTAGATATAGTTGCATGAATGATTAGAATATGCCGAAAGTATATTCCTTCCATATTTATATATCATTACACAAAAATAAAAGGATCTAGCCTTATAATTCTTGGGATACAAGAGAAGTGATAGAGAGGGGAACGTTTTGACAGAGGTTTATGATTATAGGAGTTCCTTTGATAATTAGCTCACCTAAAGCCCTCGGATGAAAATCGGAGAGCACACAAAATTTTAAAAAAAATGGGACGAACTCATCCCCCATCGCCCTTGTGATACGTGTGTGTCGAAGATGCACATATCGAGAGGTGGAGGTGCGCGTCCTTTTTTTTGTGCGCCCTCAGATGGCGTGCCGTGGGGCCTCATTAATAACCTCCATCGCACCTTATCATTATTATAGGACAAATTAGTTGAAAACCCGTGCGATGCACGGTAGTTGTTTATAAAATATTAAGATAAATAAAAAATATTATTTATAAAAATATATAATTTTTATTACAAAAATTTTGTTAAACTAAATAGGAAAAGTTTGTTCTTAAAACAAAGGAAGGTGGACTGCACGAAGGTAGGTTTAAAATTGAATTTTTTCTAAAAAGTTATGGTATGCTCGGTTTAGCAAGATTTTTTAGATTGTGAGTATCTTACCTTCTTTAGAAAAATTTCTTCGTTGATTTAGGTGACAATTAATGTTTGAGACTTGCCTTACGGGAGGTGTGTTAAAGTTGATATATTTATTATTTTATGTTAGCTGCTATATATTAGGGATTTGTTTACCCAGATTTTACTTAACCATATTTAGCTGCGATATAGATAGATTTAATGGGGAGTTTTAGGCGGGAAAACTCTGCTTCTGGTGCTGCCACGTGGCTGCTTCAGAACTGAGTTTTATTAGAATAGTATAGATTAATTAGAAGTTCTTGACTGTAATAGAGAAGTCCTTACTGTAACAGGACTTAAAGTATACTGTAACAGGTGATAACACTTACTGTAATGAGTTACAGCTCTATTAGGGACTAGCAAATAAGTTAAAAATCTGATAGGGACTCCTAATTAATTTACTGTTATTATATATATATATTATTTTAAGAAAATGTTAAGCTAAAAAAAAATATTTCAAGAAAGTTATTTAGTAAAAAAACATTTAGTTCTTTCTTACTGACACAGAGCCAATTAGAAAAGGACACCGGGACTGCGCCACGCCCCCCATCACATGCACATGAGCACCCGGCTTCAAGAAGAGGACGAAATGGGCCGCTGGTAAGTCATATCGTTTAGTGGGCCCCGAAGCCATGTCGAGCCGCAGCGGCCCGGTCCCTTTCAGTTGGCCCACCTTTCTACACCATACTAGCTTATTTATTTATTTATTTATTTATGGGGGTTGGTGGGGGAGGGAAAGCGAAAGGTACACCCTACTGGCTCACTCCAGC
The DNA here is from genome assembly GCA_014218235.1 of Colocasia esculenta. Classification (NCBI taxonomy): domain Eukaryota; kingdom Viridiplantae; phylum Streptophyta; class Magnoliopsida; order Alismatales; family Araceae; genus Colocasia; species Colocasia esculenta. The sequence continues at coordinate 123,452,893 of CM024757.1, read as the reverse complement.
TATTACCCAAAGAGAAAGGCTTTGTGCACTTTCCTATTGCACTTTTCCATTGCACTTTGGCCTTCCCATTGGCCAATGCACTAGAGGCACATTGTGCCAACCCAATAAAAAGTAAGAAGTGCATGAAAAAGTGCAATGGAAAAGTGCACAAAGCCTTTCTCTTACCCAAATGGTGGCATTGGATTGCTTCATATATGTCACGGATGGGCGCACAATGGTAAAGTAACACAAAGTCAAAGTATTTACATATGAGAAAGGATTTGTGCACGGCCGGCCGTGCAAATAATTTTACATATTAGAACTCTCCATCCTAATGTCTTAAGATTTTGTGTTTGATAACTCATCATTTTTAATAAATATATTAAAGTTGATCTTGTTACGTAAGATTTATGTAAGAGTAATACTTTGCACCCATTTATGAAAGAGTTTTTATCTTATTAGAATAGTTAGGTGGTTTTTGATTGACTATTTTGAATTGCAACATAAGTCTTCACAAATAATAATATGTAATATTTATCTGAACTTAATAAAAATATATAAGTGAAATAATTAAGTGCATAAGTTAAATAAATAGATAGTTAAGTGAAATAAATTTAATTTGTTCCACTTATTTAACTATTTATTCTACTTATTCATCTATTTGTTTCATTTATAAATAGATCAAATAGATAGACGAGTAGAACAAATAAATATATAAGTGAAATAAATAAATAATTTATATATTTGTTCCTCTTATTCACCTATTTGTTTTAATTATCAATGGATTACATAAATAGATAAATGGAACAACTAAGTATATAAGTGAATTAAATAAATATTAGAGTGAAATAAATAAATTTGTTCTACTTAATTATTTATTTATTCCACTCATATATTTATTTGTTCAACTTATTTTTATTAGGTACTAACAAATATTTAATATTAATTTTATAAAAATTTATGATACATTCTACATTCAAGAGATCCTCTTGGACCCCTGCAGGAGGGGGGTCTCGGTCACATGGGTGGGTGTTTTTTTTTAATTTTAAAATTTGTGAAAAATAAGAAAGACACTTTAAAATAAGAGGTTATAAAAAAAAAAAACTCTACCCACTACCGAGGCCCCCTCTTGAGGTGGGGGGGGGGGGGGGGGGGGGGTCGAGAGGATCTCCTCTCCATTCTATAACAACTGTCGAAGATTAGAATTTTCCATCTAAAAATCCTTGCTCTTGTTACATAAAACGGTCACAACGTGGTAGAAAATCCTTTTTTATGAAGAGTAAAAAAAATCAATATATCTCACTCTAGTCAGGACAGTCATCAGGGTCAAGTCACCAGAAAATAATACAAACAAAAATCCCAAGACTTTTGAACAAACAGTAAAAAAAAAAGAAGAAGAACGAAGAATTGGTTTCTTCCCCCCAAAAAAATAGAAGTTAACTGGTCTGGAGACATGGACACTGCTGCTTAGCTCTCGCTGTACCATCTGCTACACAAGCTTTGCAGCCTCACTGATCTGGACATGTCGGCCGTGAAAAGGCTGAGCCGGTGAGATCGCTGCCCCCTTCCCCACGGTATTGTTGGATCTTGCACTGCTCTGTTTGGACCTGTTGTGCTGCAGCAAACACAAAACACAGAGAGAGGAAAAATATTGTTTCTGCATATTGTTTCTGCTACGGCAGAAACCCCACGCACAAAACTCACAAAAGAAGGTTAAGCAAAGCAGTAAGAAGAAAATAACATTTCTACAACTAATTCGGGCTACAACCAGAGTGTCTTATATAGACAAACAAAAGCACAAATATAGAAAGAAAAACAGGGCTACGTGGATGACAACCGTTACCCTTTCTTGATATAACATTAATAAAGCAGGGAATGTAACCAACTACACTAATTACTCCTAAAGATAAGGCCATACGTTGCATAACATGATTACCGGGTCCGGTGACTAAAATTTGTATCAACATCCAACACTCCCCCTTGATGCAAATTCCCCGACACCAAGTGCATCTGGAAGAATTTTGTGACGGGGAGTGACTTTGTAAAACCATCTGCTACTTGATCATCAGTGGAGCAATACTTCATCACCATTTCTTCTTTGGCAACCAAGTCACGAATGAAATGGTGTCGAAGATCTATATGTTTAGATCTGCCATGAAATATTGGATTTTTACTCATTGCAGTTGTTGCCTTGTTGTCACAATACAGCTCCGTGGCTTGAGTTTGAGGCTGACCAATATCTTTTAACAGTCTTCTCATCCACACGGCTTGACAAGATGTGGTTGATGCAGCTACATATTCTGCTTCAGCACTAGATAAGGCAGTGGAACTTTGCTTCTTTGAGCTCCGTGTTACTGCTCCTGATCCAAGATTGAATACATATCCACTGGTGCTTTTCCTGTCATCTACAGAACCTGCCCAGTCACTGTTAGTGAAACCAGTTAACTTAAAATTAGAAACTGATTTATACCATAACCCAAAGCTTTGCGTTCCTTGAATGTAACGAAGGATTCTTTTTGCTGCACCAAAGTGATGAGCAGAAGGATTCTGCATAAATCTTGACACAAAGCTGACAGCAAACATTATATCAGGACGTGAATGGGTTAAATATAACAATCCTCCAATCAAACTTCTAAAAGTTCTTGCATCTGTCCTTGGAGTTCCATCATGCATGGTCAATTTATCATTTGCATTCATAGGAGTAGCAAAAGTCTTGCAATTCAGCATGTTAAACTTCTTAAGCAAATCTAAAGCATATTTTTCTTGGGAAATGAAGATGCCATCCTGCGTTTGCTGAACTTGTAAACCAAGAAAGTAATGCAATAGACCTAAATCTGACATTTCAAACTCACTCATCATAACTTTCTTGAATTTGTCAATAAGAAGTTTAGATGAGCCTGTGTAGATGATATCATCTACATAGACACAAATAATAAGAATGTCATCATTAATCACCTTAACATAGAGTGGGTTCACTCTCACTGCGAACAAAATCATTTTGTAGAAGATAGGAGTCAAGTCTACCATACCAAGCCCTTGGAGCTTGTTTGAGTCCATAAAGTGCCTTCTTCAATTTGTAAACTTTATCCTCCATGCCTTGGATGATGAATCCCTGTGGTTGGTTAATATATATATCTTCTTCCAAATACCCATTTAAAAAGGCTGATTTTACATCAAATTGATATATGTACCACCTCTTTTGAGCTGCTAAGGCTAAGACTAGTCTAACAGTCTCAAATCTTGCAATGGGAGAAAAAGTTTCAAAGAAATCTTTACCATACTCTTGCGCATACCCTTTGACAACAAGTCTAGCTTTGTATTTCTGTATACTCCCATCTGGATTGCACTTCAATCTGTAAACCCACTTGACATCAATAGCCTTTTTTCCCGATGGCAAGTTCACAAGCATCCATGTTTTGTTTCTTTCAATTGTTTTTATCTCCTCTTGCATAGAAGCTTCCCATTCTTCTTTTCCTTTTGCTTCCTCATAACATGTAGGATCTACAGCCATAAGAGCAAAGTTACCTTTTTCATAGATTTCTTGAAGGGATTTTAACTTTCTTGGAGGGCTTGTGCTGTCAACAAGACTACTGTGATGATCATCAACTAGAGGACTGCTAATAGCTGGTTCAGGTGACATATTCTCTTTATATTCTTGTGAAAATTCATATTCTTCAATTGTCACTGCTTGCTGTTGATTTTGGCTTTCAGTCCAATCCCAAAAACTATTTTCATCAAAGATTACATCTCTTCTGATAATCAACTTTTTAGTCTTAGGATTATACAAGCGGTAAGCTTTACTCTCAATGCTATATCCAACAAAAATACATTTTTCACTTTTCTGATCCAATTTTTTCTACTTTCAGAATCAATGAGTGAATATGCAATGCAACCAAATACTTTCAAACCACTCACCTTGGGTTTTCTTTGGTGCTAGACTTCAAAAGGAACAGTATTTCTTACTGCTTTGGTAGGCGATATGTTGAGTATATGGACTGATGTTGCTACTGATTCAGCCCAAAATTCATTTGGAAGCTTCTTTTCTTTCAGCATACACCGAGCCATTTCCACAATAGTTTTGTTCTTCCGCTCAGCCACCCCATTCTGTTCTGGTATCTGTCTCACTGTCAATTGTCTGCGAATGCCATTTTGCTTGCAAAAGGAGTTAAAATCATTAGATAAAAATTCTCCCCCTCTATCAGTACGAAAATTTTTATCACATTTCCACACTCCTTTTCAGCAAAAGCTTTGAATTCTTGAAAATTTTCAAATGCCTCTGATTTCTGAATTAGAAAATACACCCAACACATGCGAGAGAAATCATCAATGAACAACAAAAAATATCTACTTTTGTTTAGAGATGGTGTATTCATTGGACCACAAATATCTGCATGAACTAATTCAAGAGGCATTCTAGCTCTTAATGACTTTCCAATAGGAAAGGAAAGGCGATGTTGTTTGCCATACACACACCCTTCACACACATCATCACGACTATCAATATGTGGCAAACCAAGAACCATATTTTTTTCTGTTTTAACAACTTCAAACCACTGAAATTCAAGTGTCCATACCTTAGATGCCAAAGCCAAGACTCATTCTGAACATTAGTCACCAAAGCATAATCATCTAAAGTAGACATCTCAAGGGGAAACATCTTATTTTCTGTCATACAAACTTTGATACACATATCTGAATTTGGTCTCTTTATTTCACAAATATCATCATGAAAGAGGACAGAATATCCATATTTACTAACTGACCAACACTTAGTAAATTATGGGCTAAACCAGGCACATAATAAACATCATGAATGAGTTTTTCAATACCTGATTTAGTTCTTACACAAACTATCCCCTGTCCTTCAATTTCACTTCTTTATCATCTCCAAGCCTTACCTGTTGCTTGATAGATTCATCAATACTTTGAAACAACTCTTTTATCCCTGTCATGTGGTTACTACAACCACTGTCCAAAAACCATATATCTGTCCTCCTTTCCTTGGAATTAACATGAGTAAGAAAAAGATTACCTTCCTCTTCCTGCTTTTCAACAAATTTGGCATGTTCCTTGCCCTGTGTCTTAGCCTATGTGTTGGGTGTATCAAAACATGGATGCTTGTGAACTTTCCATCGGGAAAAAAGGCTATTGATGTCAAGTGGGTTTACAAATTGAAGTGCAATCCAGATGGGAGTATACAGAAATACAAAGCTAGACTTGTTGTCAAAGGGTATGCGCAAGAGTATGGTAAAGATTTCTTTGAAACTTTTTCTCCCGTTGCAAGATTTGAGACTGTTAGACTAGTCTTAGCCTTTTCCCAACAATATGCCTCAATGTGTCCAAACTTCTTACAGTGGTAGCATTGTTTCCCTTTGAAATTAGGCTTCTGATATCCTTTATCCTCATTTTCTGAGCTTGTCCTTGACTGCTCAAATCTTCCTCTGCCTCGGCCACGACCACGATAGCCTCCTCTTCCACGTCCTCTTCCACCATTCTTTTGATTTGATAGGTTTTCAACTTTCTTTGAGGTGTTTGATACATCAACTTTAGACTGAAATGCATTCTCTGCACTAGTATCTGAAGACCTTTTCATTCTTTCCTCATGTGACAACAATGAACCCATTAATGCAGTAAGAGAATAGTTAGTCAAATCTTTGGACTCCTCAGTGGCTGTGACAACATGATCATATTTTTTAGGGAGACTTCTTAAGATTTTTTTCTACTATTTTCTGATCTGTAATGACTTCACCAAAGGTTCGCATCTGATTAATAACAATGGAAACTCTAGAAAAAAAATCTTGAATAGATTCACCACTTTTCATTAAGAGTGTTTCAAAATCTCTTCTTAGAGTTTGGAGTTTAACTGTTGTTACCTTTCCATCACCATGAAATTCTTGCCGTAAAATAGTCCATGCTTCGTTGGACTTTGTGGCATTTGCAATCCGAGGGAACACTGACTCGGATACGGCTTGTTGAAGGACCAATAACGCCTTGGCATCCTTCTTACGAAGCTCCTTAAGGTCTGCAGCCTTCTCCTTAGAGCTTTCTGCCTCTACAAAGCCAGCCTCAACTAGATCCCAAAGATCTTGAGAAATAAAGAAAGTCTTCATTTTTATACTCCAAAATTCATAATTTACCCTGTTGAAAATAGGCACCAAAGGTTGAGAGAGATTCAGTGTTTCCATACCAATAGTAATGTGGAAAGAGATCACTTACAACTTCTGTCAAACAATTTCTGTGCTATTAACTTATCTCCTTCCAGACTTCACAGAACTTGTAGCTCTTTCTTTGCCCAGATTGATGGAACCTGGCAGCTCTGATACCACTGTTAGATCTTGCACTGCTCTGTTTGGACCTGTTGTGCTGTAGCAAACACAAAACACAGAGAGAGGAAAAATATTGTTTCTACTACGGCAGAAACCCTACGCACAAAACTCACAAAAGAAGGTTAAGCAAAGCAGTAAGAAGAAAATAACATTTCTACAACTAATTCGGGCTACAACCAGAGTGTCTTATATAGACAAACAAAAGCACAAATATAGAAAGAAAAACAGGGCTACGTGGATGACAACCGTTACCCTTTCTTGATATAACATTAATAAAGCAGGGAATGTAACCAACTACACTAATTACTCCTAAAGATAAGGCCATACGTTGCATAACATGATTACCGGGTCCGGTGACTAAAATTGTATCAACATCCAACACTCCCCCTTGATGCAAATTCCCCGACACCAAGTGCATCTCTAAATTGGAAGAATTTTGTGATGGGGAGTGACTTTGTAAAACCATCTGCTACTTGATCATCAGTGGGGGGGGGGGGGGGATCGGGGTCGGGAGAGGGGGGGTGGCTGGGGGCGAGGGAGGGCTGGGGCGTGTGTAATTTAAAAAAAAATGTCATCATTTATTTTTATTTTGAGAGAGATTTATATAGGATAAAATTTTCACTTTAAAATAAAAATTGATAACCAAACAGATTAAGATGTCTGACATTTTTCTTTTTTAAATTTTAGAAAAAAAGTTGTTAAAAAAGTGCATCCAAACACCCTAGGTCGATTGCGGAGCCATGTCCGAAGTCCCCCAACCCAAACCACAGAAAGGGAAGCTAGCATGGCTCCCCTCTGCCGCCTTCGGATACTGCTGCTCTTGTCGCTGCTCTCCTCCTTCCCGTGGCCAGCAGTCTCCGATCCTCTCTGCCACCCCGACGATAAGCGCTCACTCCTCCAGCTCAAGAAGGCCCTGGGCGACCCCTACACCATCTTCACCTGGTCCGTCGCCGCCGATTGCTGCAGCGATTGGGCGGATGTAACCTACGACGCCCACACCGGCCGCGTCGTCTCCGTCGACATCTCCAACAGCGAGGCCGCAGGGCCCCTCCCCGAAGTCATCGGCGACCTCCCCTACCTCAGCCAGCTCACCATCCGGGAGAGCCCCAACGTCACAGGCCCCCTCCCGCCCGCGCTTGCCAAGCTGGCCAACCTCCGGATGCTATGGATGGACCGGAACAGCCTCACGGGCCCCATCCCGGCCTTCCTCGGCCGCCTGGCCAAGCTCGAGTACATCAACCTCTCCTTCAACAAACTCTCCAGTGCCGTCCCCCCGGCCGTCGGCGACCTCCCCCGGCTCGGCGCACTCATCCTGGAGATGAACCAACTCACGGGGACCATCCTTGAGTCGCTCGGCCGGCTTCGCAACCCGGTGGGCATTGACATCCGGCTCAGTGGCAACCGGCTCACCGGTCCGGTTCCTCCGTCTTTCGGAAACTTGAACATCTCCCAGATCGATCTGTCGCGGAACCAGCTCACGGGTGACCCGTCGGTGCTGTTCCAGACCGGCGGCTGGACGTCCTCCCTTCTTATCTTCGTCGACCTGAGCTAGAATCAGTTCGAGTTCGATCTCTCCAAGGCCAAGTTCTCTGCCAACCTAGGGAAGCTGGACCTGAGCCACAACCGCGTCTACGGGAAGATCCCACCGGAGGTGGCCATGCTCGACGGGCTCATGCACTTCAACGTCAGCTACAACAGTCTGTGCGGGAAGATCCCACGGGGTGGGGGGCTTAAAAGGCTCACCAAGTACGAGTTCTTCCACAACAAGTGCCTCTGTAGCACGCCGCTAGCACCCTGCAAGTGAGTGTGCGCGCGGGCGCGCGTATGTGTGTTGAGTGTGCCTGTGTCTGAGTTTGTCTGTGTGTGTATGAGAGAGAGAGAGAGAGAGAGAGAGAGAGAGAGAGAGAGAGAGAGAGAGAGAGATGAGTTGTTTTTGAGCTAGCCTTTGCGGTAATACTGTCGCATGTCAGGGACTTTCAGTGCAGGTTAACGAGTGGGAAGGTTTCCTTAATTGGCTATCACACATCAATTTTCAGTAAGATTGTTTCATGATTTGTGGTTTTACAAGAGTGGTGATTACTCTCTAAAGAGCACGACCTCGAATCCGATTGCTGATCCTCGTATAGTCTTGGGATTTGAAAAAAAATGACATTTTTCACTCAATCAGAGAGATTTATAAAGATGAACGAAAGATCAAAAATTTTGGGATGGAGATTTTAGAAAAAAATTATCTGATACTTACGTTAGTTAAAATAAGAGTACAAATAAAAGGATTATAGAATTTAAAATCATTCTTCATTAATTTGAGTGTAGAATATGTCTTATTTTATAGAAGAGATTTCTCTCAGATTTAAAGATGGTTAACCCTCCCAAATAATTTCATACAATGTGACAACAATTAGGACTAAGTCATGGGCAAAACTCTTGGAATAACTCTAGGATAATGGCCATCATAAGAGTTGACAATTATTGGGTGGATAGTGGATGCGATCGTGAGTGATTGTGGGTGACCATAATCTATGTCTCTCTTTAGGACTCAACTTCGTCTCGAGTAATCATCGTTCATGTGAGATCCACGGACTAATATATTAAATAGAATATCGACTCCATTTTCATCGAGCCAAGAGCTTTGTCGGGCTAAGAACTTGCTAGATTAATAGGTGGAGCCTGGACAAAATTAGCTTTCTCCCTTAGTGCATGATGAGGGGATATATATCATGGGAGTCTCTTACTGTTGTCTCAAGCTTTCCTTCTAACTTCAATGTCAAGTTATGGGGCCCTTCATTTGGATAGCAGACCGGGTACTCGTGACACTTCAAAGTGAATATTACTTGATAACAAGACTTTCACTTATTGGGCTGAATTTGTAATTGGACCTTTGATAGATTGGATCATAGGAATGAGATCTTCTCTCTCCACCTTTCAAACCTTTTCTCTTATTAAGTAATTACTTTCAAATCTAGTTCTCTCGATCATTTTATTCCTTCAATATTCACTTACACATACATCGTGGACAAAGGTGTAACGGTCCTGGATATTTATGACCAATAAGGCTCCATATCTAAATCCGCCTCCTGCGATCGGACTGAAGTCTCGCAAGGGATAGTTCGGACAAGTGTCCAGTAAGAATATAAAAGGCAACTACAACAGTATAAGACACAAGAAAGTACATGTGCTCATATCTACATATAACAATTTACAACTATCACAATTCATTATTACATGTCCAATTAAAAAGTACAACTACTTGGCGCATACCCCGAGGGAGCACAAGTTCACACAACACAACTAACCTTACTGCTGGTGGTACATGTCTGCCACAATGCCTTCACAAGCCATACTAAGTGTAAGCCCTAAAAAAATCTGTAGGGGAGTGAGCCTCAACAAGTCATCGGCTCAGTAGGGACCACCCAAAAACTACACGTGAAACAACAGAGACCTCAACCCCACAGGGTCTTACTGGCAACACTGATAGCCAAACCATATCATGCTTACAACAATACATGATTAACAACTATTAAGCATAATCTTATCAACTAATATAAATCTCAGAACGAGAGAGGAACAACAGGACTAACACAACACCACTAGTCCGCCCAACAACTGAAATGCCTAGGTCACGACATCACACACAATTTATTATAACAATCGGTCGCCTAAGCTGTAAGCCACACAGGCAAACCACTGCCTAGGCAAACCACTGCCTAGGCTACAAGCTTCATAGGTGAATTCCAAACGCATGGTGTTGCCCAGCTAGCTAGCCCAGAGGGGTGGTGAATGGGATATTAAAAAAATGTTGAGTACTTAAAACATGTTCACGCAATAGGCACACAAACACACTTCGAAGATTGTTAGTGTTAGCAAAGGTAAAAATCAAACACACAAAAGCAATCACACAACACAGAGAATTATCCTGGTTCGGATCTCCTCTCCTTAGGAGTCCTACGTCCAGTCCCTGAGTAATATCTCAGGATTTCACTAATAAGGGTACAGTCTCCCTTATGGACCTTACACACCCAGCCGCAGCTGGTCTTCCTTCACACGAAGGGAACAACATCCTGGATACCACACCAGGTCTTCCTTCCAACTGAAGGGAACAACACCCTGGATACCACACCAGGTCTTCTTCTCTTTCCAGGGCAAGAAGGCAGCCCACTTCTTTTACAGGCTAAGAAGCAAACCTCCTGGTACAAACCCAGTACGGTTTCAACAACACCCAGCACCCCAGCTAGTCTTCCTTCTCTATGAAGGGAACACAGACACCCTGGATCCCACCAGGTCTTCCTTCACACACGAAGAGAAACAAAACACAAAAATGTGTTAAAGAGAATGACGCCCCTAGATCAAGCTAACAAGACAAGGCTTGATCTGAAGCTAAGACTGAGAGGATAAAAAGATCTACACAGATGATCTCTCTCAGTACTAAAGGCTCTCACAAAGATCTACACTGAGCACAGAGAGCTAAGAGCTTAAACAGAAGGGAGTGAGGCTTCGCTCTTCAGAATGCTCGCAGAAAGCTTGTAGAGGATTGCTGTAAGCGAGTATTTTCTCTTGTATATTCGTGTTTTTTCTTCTGGAGCTTCAGTCCTGTATTTATATCTCTATTTGAAATATATCCGTTGAAGTAGCCGTTGTCTCCAAGCTTCGGTATACGTTAGACTTTATTTTCTTCAACAGATCCTTTTTCGTATATAGCACAGAGAAGATCTTCTAGGAAATTGCTTTGTCTTCAATTTTTCAACGTGTGTGATGTGTTGTCAGAATCCTGCAAACATTAAAAAAGAAATTAGCCAGCTATACTAGGTCTAGTTGTCAGTAGATATCAAAAAGGAAATTTCATTATGTCTACTAAAAGGATATTTCTGACAAAAGTCGTAAGTAAGAGATATCTGTACATGCATGGCAAAGATATGTTCACGTCGTAATAAATGCTTAGCTGTCAGAAAGATATGCGTGAAGACTTTGACTTTTCAATGTATTCAAAAGTTTAACTTGAAAATCAAATCGTTATATTCCATTGAAATCATTATATGCATGACTTATGAAATCGTTGTATGCATGAGTGAATCGTTGTGCATTCAGATGCATACAAATCGATGCCCATACAAATCATTATAATATGATGAACAAATCGTTGTAAAGACATATCGTTATGAGACATAAGTAAATCATTGTTCTTACTTAAGGAATCGATGCGAACAAAGAAATCGATGTGATGAACAAATCGTTGGTCTCACCAAAGAAATCAATGTGAAGAACAAATCATTGTTCTCACCAAAGAAATCGATGTGAAGAACAAATCGTTGTTCTCACTTAGAAAGCAAATCGTTGTGACTCTTAAGAAATCGTTATGAGAGTAAATCGTTACGATCACTTAAGGAATCGTTACGAGAGCAAATCGTTATGATCACTTAAGGAATCGTTACGAGAGCAAATCGTTACGATCACTAAAGAAATCGTTACGAGAGCAAATCGTTACGATCACTAAAGAAATCGTTATGAGAGCAAATCGTTATGATCACTAAAGAAATCGTTACGAGAGCAAATCGTTACGATCACTAAAGAAATCGTTACGAGAAGCAAATCGTTATGCTTAAGAAATCGTTGTGAGAGCAAATCGATGTGATCACTTAACGAATCGTTGTGAGAGCAAATCGTTGTAATCACTTAACGAGAAAAACACATAGTGATTCCTTATGAGTATGAAATCGTTATGAGCATAAGGAAATCGTTATGTAATAAGGAAATCGTTGTAGGTCATAAAATGATGTGTACTTAGACAAATTTGATGCTATTGCTACAGTGTGATGAATACTTACTTGTTTGGCTTGTTTTCTCTTGGATTATTTCCTGTGCTCAAATCTTATAGAAAATATGTTAGATTGAACTTTACCATAGTTTTGTTAATCACCAAAATAGATATGTAATTAACTTGAATTACATGGGGATAAACTGATTATCACATGGGTAACTGGACTGCTGACTAAGAGCTGGTCCATTAAACCCTAAACCACGATATGTCGAAAGCCATACACAAGGTAGCAAGACTGGCTATAGAGAGCTAGTCCATCACACACTAAAAACATAATCAGAAGCTTACTCGAGGAAGGGTATAACACAACGAGTGGAAGGTCTCACCACACGACCCCCACGGAGCACAGCTCCACCTCAACACCTAAAAAGACTGGTACACAATGTACCACGAGAAACCGATACCCACAAAGGGTATAGGTATCTACCACCGCGAGGTACCACCACAGAAACCACAACCAAACTAGTGCCACCACAGGGCACACCACAATAAGTTTAACCACAAACACAACTATGCCTACACCAGGGCACACCTCAACGGATCGAACAACAACCAACGAGTCTTCGGTCTCAAACCACAACTAGTGAGTCATCGCTCTCAAACCACAACCAGTGGCAAAGCACGAGTCGTAAAGGAACGACGCCACCACACGGGAACAGACTACTGGTTCATGAAGCCAGTATCCAACCTGGACAACACAATATAAGAACTATCTCTCAGTCTCACAGTCAAGGACGAAAGGTCCAACTATCGCTCAAACACAAGCCAAAGAACACTAGAGACCAACAAACACCACACCTGCAGACCGCGCAGCTGCAGGTCCATGCCTGGCACCCTTAGAGACTCTGGCCTAAGCTCCCTAAAGTGAGGCACTGGAAAACAAGACTAGTTGGGGACTAGTGTCAACTACTAGTGTCCGTACCCCCAACTACGAGCGTGCTACAAGCGACCAAACACAAACTCTCACAAGTCACTGTCCTACTGTCGTCTTTCCCTTATCTGGACGTACAACTCAAACACAGGAGTGAGGGTGTCCAGGACAGATGACACAGACCTCGACGGTACACATAGTACCGGGACGAATCCCGGGCACAACAAACACCCTTGCCTTGCTCACATAGAACCTAGGCTTCCTGACTAGAGAGGCATTCCGGAATAGGTGCCAGACCACCACACTCGGCAACGCACAAACCATAATACATGCATATTTCATCTTTATTACAAACCACGGTACACATGTGAGGGGTAGCTTGTCCCGGTCACCTTGTGACCTACAAGCTAGCCTACACAGACATATACATGATATTACATTAACCAATAATAACTTGGCCTGTCACTGGTCACCTCGTGACCTCCATTGCCACATTAAACTCAGTACATATTAACTATTTAATAACCATACTTACAGTTTACCAATTAATCATCTTACTTAGTCTATAACAGACCTTAAAGGATCAGGGCTAGGTTCACGCGGGAACCTTACTGCCCAACTACCACAAACCAACTTTATAAACACCATTCAAACCATGCACACCGTATGTCAACCATGTAAACCACTCGTTCATTATATAAACAACACATCAACCACATGGACAGTGAGCATAAGGAGCGCTATAGGTGCCAACGCACCACGCACGCTAGCCATGCACATAAGACACCGATAATCGGATAATCGTATCACTTAAACCATGCACAAAAATACCTCTCGACTGAGGTCGCTGATGATCAATCTATCCCCATGTAATTTCAATTAATTACATACTTATTTTGGTGATTAACAAAACCATACCAATGCCATTAACATATATTTTCCAAGTCTTGAGCACAGGAAAAATACCAAGGAAAAACAAGCCAATATTGGTAAGTATTACCTTTCTGAAGCATTATTGAATTCAAAGATGATATTTCTCTAAGTCCACATCGACTTCTATTGTAAATCACAACGATTTCCTTTTATTATAACGATTTCAGTAGAACTGTAACGATTTGATATCATAACGATTTCATAAGTGCCTTAACGATTTCTTTATAAGACAGAAATATCGTTTGATTTCAAACAAATCGTTCCCACAACGATTTTTTAAGAAAGCCATCGACTTGCTCACATTGACTTCCTTTATCTATCGTAACGATTCCTTTAGTTATCGTAACGACTTGCTATCGTAACGATTCCTTTAGTTATCGCAACGAATTACTATCGTAACGATTCCTTTAGTTATCGCAACGATTTGCTATCATAACGATTTCTTCAGTACTCGTAACGATTTGCTATCACAACGATTTCTTTAGTTATCGCAATGATTTGCTCTCGTAACGATTTCTTAAGTGTTCATAACAATTTCTTTAGTGAACACAACGATTTGCTTTCCGCATCGATTTGTTAAGTAATTATAACAATTTTCTTAGTAATCACAATGATTTGCTTCGCGCATTGATTTGTTAAGTGATTATAACAATTTCCTTAGTAATCACAACGATTCGCTTCGTGCATCGATTGGTTAAGTGATTATAACGATTTTCTTAGTAATCACAACGATTCGCTTCGCGCATCGATTTTTTAACTGATTATAACGATTTTCTTAGTAATCACAATGATTCGCTTCACGCATCGATTTGAACGATTTCCTTAGTAATCACAACGATTCGCTTCGCGCATCGATTTGTTAAGTGATCATAACGATTTCTTTAGTGAACACAACGATTTGGTTATGTCTCATAACGATTTGTTCATATAACGACTTGCATGTCAATGCACAACGACTTCATAAGTCATAAATGCATCGATTTTTTGTTTATATCGACTTGATATATGACTTATCTTTGAAAGCGTTGAATAGTCAAAGTCTTCGCACATATCTTTCTGACAACTGTGCATTTATGAAGACTGAACGTATCTCGGCATGCATGCAGACAATATCTTCTATTCTCATGCTCTTTATGAAAACTTCTTTTAGAACAACAACTTGGCATTACTATTTCTATGAACATTTGTTTCTAACATTGACTGACATCAAGAGACAGCTTAGTTGTCTACCGTTCAAGCTTGCAATGAGTGCAGATCGCTGACAACATTCCGTCGTACAACGTTGGACCTAATAGAAGCCAAAGGATATCACAGAAGATCCTATCTCTTTGCATGCTCAAATGGACAAAAGACTGTTGACTGGAAACTTCCAAATACCATTCAGTCTCACGACCACCAAGCTAGAGACAACGGATACTTCAACGACTATATTTCAAATTGGAGATATAAATATAAGACAGAAGCACCAGAAGAAGAATATAACGAGAACAACAAGTGATTCATTGAGAAAATTCTTCAAGCTTTCTGGGAGCGATCCAAGAGCCAAAAAGCCTCACTCCAAATAGTCTTAGCTCTTTGCTCTCTGTGCTGTAATACAAATCCTAAGAGAGCCTATGTAGTTCTGAGAGTGTGCATTGGTTTAGATCTTGTGCTCTCAGTTCTATTAGCTTCAGATCTTGACTTGTTAAAGCTTGATCTAGGGGCTTGATTTCCTGTTTATTTTTGTTGTGCCTGTTTCCCTTCGGTTGTGAAGGAAGACCTGGTGGGATCCAGGGTGTGATTTCCTTTGTATTGAAGGAAGACCTGGTGGGGCATCCAGGGTGGTGTAGTTCCCTTCGTGTGAAGGAAGACCAGCTGCAACTGGGTGTAAGGGTCCTAAAGGGGGACTATACCCTTAGTAGTGAAATCTTGAGAAATTGCTCAGGGACTGGAAGTAGGACTCCTAACGAGAGGAGATCCGAACCAGGATAAATCCTTGTGTCATGTGTTTGCCTTTGTGTGATTGCTTTTGTCGTAACTAACTCTAACATCAGTCGAAGTGTGTATTTCTGTGATTGTTGTTGTTGAATAGGTATTAGGCGATAAATGTTTTAAAACACCCATTCACCCCCCCCCCTTTGGGCT
Organism: Colocasia esculenta; assembly: GCA_014218235.1. Lineage (NCBI taxonomy): Eukaryota > Viridiplantae > Streptophyta > Magnoliopsida > Alismatales > Araceae > Colocasia > Colocasia esculenta. The sequence goes on along the minus strand of CM024757.1, from coordinate 123,436,848 downwards.
ACCTAACTGGGCAACAAGTGGTATCAGAGTGAGTCTCTTTGACAAAGAAGAAGATCCAACGATCTGAAGAGTAAAGATCCATGGCAGCCCAAGGTCACTTCGAAGGTCAATCAGTCAACGGCCACCCCTATTTGACGGAGAGGACTATGCCTATTGGAAGACCAGGATGGAATATTTTCTTCAAGGTCACGACCACCAAATCTGGTCTATAGTGGAAGAAGGTGATCTTTTAGTCACCAATGAGAAAAATCAGTGGACAGATGATGATAGGAAGAAGGTATCTCTCAACTGCAAGGCAAAGAGCATTTTGTGCTGTGCCCTCAGCAAGAAGGAATTCAACCATGTTTCAGCCTGCAAATCCGCAATGGAGATGTGGGAAAAGCTAAGGATTACTTATGAAGGCACAGACAAAGTGAAAGAGACAAGAGTTGACATTCTTGTAATGCAATATGAAAGATTTCAGATGCAACGAAGTGAATCCATAACCCAGATGTACAGCAGGTTTACGGACATAACAAATGGATTAGCTGGACTTGGAAAGACTTATGAGATTGGAGATATGGTAAGGAAAATCCTCAAATCCCTACCATCCTCATGGACCCCAAAAGTAACAGCCATTGAGGAGGCAAACGACCTAAAGAGAATGTTTCTGGAAAAACTCATTGGCTCTCTTATGGCCCATGAGATAAATATGGAGAGATTAGGAGAGTCCTCCAGTAGGAAGAAGCACTCCAATGCACTCAAAGCCGAAGAAGATTCATCAGAAGAATTCTCAGACAACAATGAGAGCAGCAAGGACAGTGATGATGAAGAAGCAATGTTGTCCAGAAGATTGCAATGGATTTTAGCAAAGAAGAAGAAGTTCCAATCGGTGTAGAAAGACACTTCAAGAAGCACAAGGAATTCAAGAAATCATAAGGAAAAGATCAAAGAAATCGAGCCAATATGTTATGAGTGCAAGAAGCCAGGACACATCAAGGCAGAGTGTCCTAAATTAAGAAGCTGAATTCAGAAAGAAAGAAAGCTCCAAGAATTCAGGAAATATAAGAAGAAGGCCATGGCGGCAGCCTAGAGCAACAGTAGTGACTCAGACAGTGAGTCAAGTTCTAGAAGTGAGGAGGAAGAAGCCAATTGGCTTTTATGGCAAATACCTAAGAGAAGGTAACCTCTGACTCCTCTTTCAATTCATGTAATGATTTAGATTCTAACAATTTAGAAGAAGCATTTAATGAATGTATAGTAAGTATAGAGAAGTAACTAAACTGTTAAAAGTAGTAAGAAAAATACTGCTTGTTTAGAAAACACTAATTCAGACCTAAAAACAGAAAATGAGGAATTAGATAAGCAAATAACTGAACTTAAAAGAAGAAATGAACTTTTATGTGAAAATCTAAAAGATAAAAATAAACAAATAATCAGATTAGAAAAACAGGAGAGTTCAGATGAACTAAAATGAAATTAAAGCGTTAAATGAAGAAAATGAAAAACTGTTTAGTGCACTAGAAAAGTTTACTAACGGTAAAAATTCTTTGATATTAAAGGTCTAGAAGATCAGGTAAAAAGAAACATGGTTTAGGCTACACACCCCCAGAAAATGAAGAAACATTAATTCACCCTAAAACATACCCAACTCCAAAATTTATACCTGAACAAGATATAACATACAAAGCAAATTTTAAATACATTGAAAGAGTAACAAAAATATCCTGTTGTAGCCACTGTAACAAGTTAGGTCACATCAAAATATCATGTCCAACTAGACATAAGAAGTGGATAATTAAAAGGGAAACTGTTGACACTAACAAACAAGGACCCAAAAGATTTGGGCACCTAAAACCTAATGTCTTCTTTTCAGGAAAGCCTTCGAGCATCAAAGTGGTACCTGGACAGCGGGTGCTCAAGGCATTTGTTAGGAAATAGGAAATTGTTTTCTTATCTCCAAGCTGAAGAAGGGACAGTCACTTATGGAGATAATGGAAAGGGAATAGTGATAGGCAGCGGTTCTGTAAGCAACAAAGGAAAAACAGTTATTGAAGATGTGTTATGTGTCAAAGGGCTGAAGCACAATCTCATCAGTATCAGCCAGCTTTGTGACAGAGGTCATCAGATCCAGTTCCAAGAGTCAAAGTGCAGTATCTTGAAGGATGGAGCAGTAATCTTCGAAACCAATAGAGAGAAGAATTTGTATGTGCTCTACCTTGAAGAACTCAAGGATCAAGACGTCTGCTTAACAGCCAGCAAAGAGCAGTCAACTGAGCTATGGCACAGAAGATTAGGCCACTGCAATTTGGATGGCATAAACAAGCTCAGAAAGAGAAGTCTTGTGGAAGGTCTGCCAAAGGTCAGCACAAAAATGGATGGCATCTATAGCCCTGTGCAAAAGGAAAGCACATTAAGAGCTCCTTCAAGTCAAAAACTGTGGTAACTACCTCTAAACCCTTAGAGCTCCTTCATATGGATCTATTTGGGCTAATGAGGACCACCAGTCTTGGAGGGAAGAATTTCGGTTTTGTCATTGTAGATGACTATTCCAGATTCACGTGGGTTTCCTTCCTAGAGCACAAGGATGATACGTTTGATAGTTTTGTAAGCTTCAGTAGAAAAGTGCAGAAAGACAAGAAGTACTGTATTGTTGAAATCCGATCAGATCATGGAGGAGAATTCCAAAATGAGAAATTTGCAAGATTCTGTGATGACCAAGGGATTGAGCACAACTTCTCAGCACCAGTTGCTGTACACAACTCCTGTGGATCAAACAACAACTTGAGGACTATGGGCTTCATATCAAATCAATTCCATTATTGTGTGACAAACCAGTGCAATAAACCTCACCAAAAATCCAGTACAACATTCAAAGACCAAGCATATTGAGGTTAGATACCATTTCATTTGAGATCATGTAGCTAATGGTAATTTAGAAATTTCTTTTATTGATACAAATGGTCAGCTAGCAGATATCTTCACAAAAGCCTTACCCGAAGGGAGATTCACATCTCTTAGAAGGGAGTTGGGTATGTGTAATTTGTGAAAGGATCTCTGTTTTTAAACTGAAACATAAATTTTCAGAATTTAAGTAAATTTCTCTCTTTGGCTTTAAGCAAAAGAAAATCCAATTATTCTACCTTGGCGGGTTCCTTTTATAAGAGTATCTGAGTTGGTCAAATTCTTTTGTCATTTTTCTGCCGCCCCTTTTGGCACCTCTAATTCCAATAAAGTATTATTTCTTATATCCCGAAATCGGTGTGGAAACGATTTGTCTCCTACCTTTCCCCTTTTTCCCTCTTTCGTCTATTTGCCTGAGGCGATACCCTAAACGATTCCGACATCGACTCTCTGCAAATTTGAAGCCTTCCTCCTCTTCCCGTGAGAAATTTCTTGAGGGTTTTTCCTTCAACCACCCTTCCAGTCCTCCAGAACCTTTTCTTGGTCGATTCCATGGCCTCTACAGTTGTTTCCAGCAGTGTTGGGGCTACGGAGCTACTTTCCTCACTGCAGATGAGCAAGCCAGGTTCGCTACAATGAAGACTAAGCTTTGCGGTCACAAGGCAGTAGATTTGGCAGACCTGGAGAAGAATGGCATAGGCAGTTTGGTTGAAGCTCTACAGAGGCTGAAATGGACAAAGATTGTGACTCTGTCTGATGTAAGTTATCCTGATCTCGTCAAGGCTTTCTACGTTTGTTTGAAAACAGAGGAGGATGGGACCCTAACTTCTATGGTCAAGGGAACCCAGATCAGAATCACTAGGAGTTGTTAGCATCTCTATTTGAAGTTTCCACTTCCGGTCATAGTGGAGTCCACACTGTGGACACTCAAGTCAAGGGCTTAGGGATAATAGGCCCGGAGTTTAGACTGAAGGATGGGAAGCTGGATATCAACCAGCTTAGTGCCTTTAATAGATTGTTGCATTTCGTAATCTATCAAATTATTGTGCCAAGGAGTGCAACATTTTCTTCATGCACCAAAGCCGATTCAGACCTGATGTTCTGGGCTATCCAGAATCAGGAAATTAACACTGCAGAGTTGATCATTGAGAGGATGAAGTTTGCAAGGTCTCAAGTGTGGGATATAAAGAGCAAATTGAACATCTCACTACCATAAGCCCATCTTCTAACCAGAATGTTTCATCATTTTGGCATAAGTGTAGTTGGTGATGTATCTGAAAAGATGGGCCAAGCAATTAGGTCCAGGAACTTGAGAAAGAGTGGCTTTTCAATAGTTAATGGTGTATGGTCAAAGACTGGTGCGGTTGAGGGTGAAGCCATCATTGGTGAAGCCCAAGAGGACCAAGAACCAGTGACAGAAGCAGCAACAGTATCAGAATTAGCAGCAGAGGCACCAGAATCAGCAACATCAACAGCAGTAGAAATGGAAATAGGAGTTGGAAAAGAAACTCCAGTAGCACCAGTAGGAGCAGCAGTGGAAGATTTTGGTAGAAGAATTAAGGACATTCCTCCTGAGGTCATTGTCTCTGTTGAATCAATATCAGAGGATCCTCTACCCTCTTCCAGAGTAGCATCTGTGCTCCGAGATGCCCTCGGTTTTATCCGAAGCACCCCAATTATTTCAGAAACTGATGGCAGTCCTGTAGAAGAAGCTGTGGCATCAGGCCACAATGAAGAATCTGTGATAGAAGATGCTCCCAGTCAGGGGGAGCCAATTGGCAGTAGGCCTCAAGTGTCTGAATCCGTGGCAGTGGGCCACATTGTTGAAGCAGCTATGGATGAAGCTCCAAGTCAGAAGGAGCAAACAGTTGCTCAAGAAGATGCTCCTATTGAGGGGGAGTAGTCTGTGGCAAAGGAAAGTCAAGAAGAAACTGTTGTGGCATCAAGCCACTTGATATTCCATTGGGAGAAGACCCAGTCCAAGAGGCAGCAGCACAAACTGATGTTCCTATGGAAAGTGTGCCTGCTGAAGAGGAGAATTTGAATGCAAAGGATGGTGAGACTCAGGGGGAGAGAAATGAAAACCCCCCAAATAACCAATTTAGAGATGGAGAGACTGCTAGTTCCTCAGACTCAGAAGATGAAAGACAGCAGCCTCCAGTGGACAAGGCAAGTGAGAAAGGAAAAGCAGCTGCATCGGCAGTCCCTCTCCTTGCAGATACACCTTTTGAAAGGCAGATGAGGCAGAAAATTGTAATCAACTTGAAGCCTGTCATTGAAAGGTTGGATGCTCAAGGTGAGATCCTGTGCTCATTGGAGTCTGATGTTACTTCTATTTTTATGAGCCAGGCATCAACCACCAAAGAAATTTCTCAGATAAGAAATGCCATGAAGTGGTTTAACAAGGAAATGGGCAGCATGAAGTCCATGCTTTTCTGAGATCTTGAAGGCAGTTGGAACTCAAGCTTCTCCTCCTCCTCCACCTCCTGCAGATCAAAGAAATGAGGGAGATGTTCTGGGGCCATCAGGGCTAGCAGCAGTAGACTCACAAGCAGAGGACAGTGAATCCAGGCCATCAGGGCCAGCTGAGCAGTTGTAGGGGCCATCAGGGCCAGCTGAGCAGATACAAAGCCAACAGGGCCAGCTGAGAAGGTGTCAAGGCCGTCAGGGCCAGTGGAGTCAGAATTTGTACAGACTGTGGCTGAAGAAGGAGTTATGGCTCCTGAGCCCCCAGCTCCTTCCTCCTCTCAGACCCCAGTTCCTCCATCACCACCTTCATCCTTTACAGCTCCACCTGCTCCCCAAACCTTCAAGAAACCTCAACCTAGACGCATCTCATCCCCTACACATTTTCCTTCTCAATCCACCTCATCTCCTATCTCCTCCACAACCATTCCTCCTCCTCCTCTCAGTGAGGTCCCTCCAGCATCCTCAGCTGGAGCCTCTTCCTCCTCTGGTCTCTCCATTGGACCAGCAGATGTCCCCCCTTCTAACTCTAATTCCCTTCTTCATCCTTCTCCTCCTCCCTCTTACATTACCATTATTCCGGAGAGTGCTCAACTTGATTCTCCTCTTCTTAGGAAAGTCAAGGATGAGTTTGAAGAAGCCATCCTCCGGTCAGTTTTGAAAGTTGGAGATCATATCCATAGGCAGAACCTTCCTGTTCTGTTCCTAAGAAACAAAAACTTTCATCCACCTCATCTTCATCATCTGATCCTAAATATCCCCCTCTGTGGTTTTCTCTAATGGTGGACACCAAAAATAAACCACTTTATAGAGAGAATCTATAGAAGGTTGTTTTTGCTACCTTAGTCAACCTTCCTTTTCTCAACCTCCCAGACCATCTCAATGTTGTTTTGCCTTATACCCCCCTCTCCAAAACAGAAAAATCCAAAATCTTTTCTGTAGCCCATTCCAAAACCGTGAGCAGTGGGCTCGGGGCCATAAGGACTTGTATAATAGGTTTTGTCTTGCCAGATCTGCCAGATTTCCTCCAAGGGATCACACCCTGACACTGACTGAGTGGTTCAAGATGTACCATACCACCACTTGGGCCCCTTTCATTCAGAAGGAGATCAAGATGATCAGTCACTTTCAGTTTTTCAATAATTATCGTTATGTTCATCGTCTCCCTGAGATCCAGCTGGAATAGTTTAAGAAGGCAATTCATGCCCTTGGGAACATTGAAAGCCACACTAAAGCTGTCCAAGTGGACTTTGCCACCCTTCAGATTCCTGACACCATCCTTCTACCTTCTATTCATTATCTGGTCATAGAATCCTCTGTAGGGTCTACTATTTTTTAGCGCTTTGCCAGAGTCATGGGCAGGATTAAGGTACAGAAAGGATGTCTGGTTGCTTTCCACAGATTTCTGTTCAGAGAGTATCACCAAGGTCACATCAGTACCGATGTTCTAGCGCCTATTATGTCTGAGTGTGAAAGGCTTTCCCCTGCAGATTGGACCAGGTTTTATCCCCTTTTAGCTGAGCAACTCTCCACTCTCAATGAACCTCAGGTCAGGGAAGGTAAACCTCCAGTGTCCCCTGCTACCTTTTTGGACATGAACTCCATTTACCTTGTAAATGATCCCCTTCGGACTTGGGTTGAAAGATACAAGGTTTATGTAGCCATGCGCCAGGCACTGAGGCATCAGCAAAATTACTACCCAGTCTCTATGGATCAGTTCCTTGCTTGTGCCAGTTTTGGGACAGTCCACTATCTTAAAATGTCAATGGATAAGGATGCCTATGCTGATTTCCTTGACAAGCAATTAGATCTTCATCTCCGAAGGATGGCTCCCTCTATGGGACCAACCTACTCTTTAGCTCCTAGAGTGTTCAGGTTGTTCTTTGAAGAGCAGGAAGAAAAGGCATGGGAAACTATTTCTCATTTTCCTCTCTTTTGTCTCCTACTTATTATCTCCCTGTACCTCCTTAAAGTTAACCCAATACCTTGTTTGTGTGCTCTTCTCTTCAATCTTTTCTCTTCTTCTTTGTCTCAGCTTGCTCTTTTTGCTTAATGACAAAAAGGGGGAGAAAAATATTTAGCATTTTTGAAAGTATCTAGATTATTATTCATGTTTTTTTGTTAAGTTTTGTCATCACCAAAAAGGGGGAGATTGATGATCAGTCTATCCCCATGTAATTTCAATTAATTACATACTTATTTTGGTGATTAACAAAACCATACCAAAGCCATTAACATATATTTTCCAAGTCTTGAGCACAGGAAAAATACCAAGGAAAAACAAGCCAATATTGGCAAGTATTACCTTTCTGAAGCATTATTGAATTGAAAGATGATACTTCTCTAAGTCCACATCGACTTCTATTGTAAATCACAACGATTTCCTTTGATTATAACGATTTCAGTAGAACTGTAACGATTTGATAACATAACGATTTCATAAGTGCCTTAACGATTTCTTTATAAGACAGAAATATTGTTTGATTTCAAACAAATCATTCCCACAACGATTTGTTAAGAAAGTGCATCGACTTGCTCACATCGACTTCCTTTATAGTAACGATTTGCTATCGTAACGATTCCTTTAGTTATCGTAACGACTTGCTATCGTAACGATTTCTTTAGTTATCGCAACGACTTGCTATCGTAACGATTCCTTTAGTTATCGCAACGATTTGCTATCGTAACGATTTCTTCAGTACTCGTAACAATTTGTTATCGCAACGATTTCTTTAGTTATCGCAACGATTTGCTTTTGTAACGATTTCTTAAGTGTTCATAACAATTTCTTTAGTGAACACAACAATTTGCTTTCCGCATCGATTTGTTAAGTGATTATAACGATTTTCTTAGTAATCACAATGATTCGCTTCGCGCATTGATTTGTTAAGTGATTATAACGATTTCCTTAGTAATCACAACGATTCGCTTCGTGCATCGATTGGTTAAGTGATTATAACGATTTTCTTAGTAATCACAACGATTCGCTTCGCGCATCAATTTGTTAAGTGATTATAACGATTTTCTTAGTAATCACAACGATTCGCTTCGCGCATCGATTGGAACGATTTCCTTAGTAATAACAACGATTCGCTTCGCGCATCGATTTGTTAAGTGATCATAACGATTTCTTTAGTGAACACAACGATTTGGTTATATCTCATAACGATTTGTTCATATAACGACTTACATGTCAATGCACAACGCCTTCATAAGTCATAAATGCATCGATTTTTTGTTTATATCGACTTGATATATGACTTATCTTTGAAAGCGTTGAATAGTCAAAGTCTTCGCACATATCTTTCTGACAGCTGTGCATTTATGAAGACTGAACGTATCTTGGCATGCATGCAGACGATATCTTCTATTCTCATGCTCTTTATGAAAACATCTTTTAGAACAACAACTTGGCATTACTATTTCTATGAAAATTTGTTTCTAACGTTGACTGACATCAAGAGACAGCTTAGCTATCTACCGTTCAAGCTTGCAATGAGTGCAGATTGCTGACAACATTCTGTCATACAACGTTGGACCTAACAGAAGCCAAAGGATATCACAGAAGATCTTATCTCTTTGCGTGCTCAAATGGACAAAAGACTGTTGACTGGAAACTTCCAAATACCATTCAGTCTAACGACCACCACGCTAGAGGCAATGGATACTTCAACGACTATATTTCAAATTGGAGATATAAATACAAGATAGAAGTGCCAGAAGAAGAATATAACGAGAACAACAAGTGATTCATTGAGAAAATTCTTCAAGCTTTCTGCGAGCGATCCAAGAGCCAAAAAGCCTCACTCTAAATAGTCTTAGCTCTTTGCTCTCTGTGTTGTAATACAAATCCTAAGAGAGCCTATGTAGTTCTGAGAGTGTGCATTGGTTTAGATCTTGTGCTCTTAGTTCTGTTAGCTTCAGATCTTGACTTGTTAAAGCTTGATCTAGGGGCTTGATTTCCTGTTTATTTTTGCTGTGTCTGTTTCCCTTCGGTTGTGAAGGAAGACCTGGTGGGATCCAGGGTGTGATTTCCCTTCGTATTGAAGGAAGACCTGGTGGGGCATCCAGGGTGGTGTAGTTCCCTTCGTGTGAAGGAAGCCACTGCGATTGGGTGTAAGGGTCCTAAAGGGGAACTGTACCCTTAGTAGTGAAATCTTGAGAAATTGCTCAGGGACTGGACGTAGGACTCCTAAAGAGAGGAGATCCGAACCAGGATAAATCCTTGTGTCGTGTGTTTGCCTTTGTGTGATTGCTTTTGTCGTAACTAACTCTAACATCAGTTGAAGTGTGTATTTCTATGATTGTTGTTGTTGAACAGGTATTAGGCGATAAATTTTTTAAAATGCCCATTCACGCCCCCTTTGGGCTACCTAACTGGGTAACAGTCGCGACATGGGGTAATGTCGCCTTCAAAACGCAACACCCCGATATGTCGCGTTCATAACATGAACGTGATGGGTCGACCTGTCGCGTTCTTAATGCGACAGGGGGCACCGTTGCCTTCACAGGTAGGAACCCTAATCTAGAATCCTCTCCCTAGATCACCCCCACAAGCCATGCAAACCACGCTTAATTCTCAATTTTCATGCTTTAATGAACACCCTAGCATGGTTTCTATGGTTGGAAAAGCAAATAACGCATTAAACATGCCATACACACAATCCATGCATCAAAACAAGGTCGAATCTCCCTACCTTCGTGAAGAACATGCAATCCAACCATGGCACGGTGTCTCCGCCGCTCCATGCGACGTCCTCGCGGCGAGTGCCAAAAAATCTTCCAGAACCCCGAATCACCTGGATAACCGCCTCAGTGACTTCCCCTGGCCGAACAGACCTTGTGAAAGCTCGTTTGCCTGACCTGGCTTAAAAACACATCATAGTTAAGAACACGACGTAGCCCTCCGTCTCGACACGAATGCGACATAGTCGGACGTCACCTTCACAAGACCGACATCAGTATCCCGCCCAGCGTGCGACACGCGGCGCACATGCAGACAACAACTACTCAATGGCGGCAACATGAACACGACATGCAGAACCGTCACGTTAAGAATGGGACACTCTTTATTGTCGTGTTCATAGCCAGTGAATGGACAGATGTTTTGAGCCCAAACAGCTGGCCCACAACACCCCAAACCTGCACAAACACCTGAAACACTGACAAATGGGCCACACACTAACCACCAAACTCACTAAGCAAGGATCCGCGAAGATCCAAAAATGCGCGACATTACATTACTATCATCTAAGAAGGAATGTCGTCCTCAACATTCAAAACCAATCATAATAAAATGGACTATCATCTAAGAAGAATTTAAACCTTATACAGAACAAGTAGGATACATTTCTTCTGCACTTGCCTTTCAAATCATCTGCACTGACCGAATCTACTCATTTGCAAGTCTATTTTGTCCTTTTTTGTCTTTCAACTATAAGCGAGTCTACCCTGCCGATGTCACTTTATCTCCTTAGACGCAACCTACTTCCACATTTTCCCGACTGTGTTTGCAAAATTTCTTTCTGGGCACTTTTCTCCTACTTCGAACCCTTTACTGAATTCTGCATTCTGAAGTGCTCTGCCATTCTAGTCCACATTTTCCTAGTGCCTTTCCATTATTTACTTTTCACTACCAATGATTATTCTACTTCAGCTTTATTCACATTCTTACTTATTTGCTTCTCATTAACCATCACACTTCCCTAACTGAATTCCCTGCCTTTCTATACTATTATGTTCATACTACCTTTTTCCCTTTTCTGGCCAAAACCACTGTGTCTTTGCCTGACTGTACAAAAATCTCAAATTACCTTTAAACATTTAATCTTGAGTAACCTGTTAATATCAAACCTCCCACGCTTCCGCTGCGCCACTCTAATCACACTGATTGCTTGACAAAATGTTCCATAAATTCTGCTCCCACTATTGTTCATGATTGCTTCACATTTTTATTATTCTTCTGACTTTAGCTGAATTCAAGACTAACTTTTCTCACTTCCCAAAAACCTTTACTCAATCAATCAAAACTAGAAGAAAATATCGAAATTTCTAAACTGCTTTCTCTAATACTTTAATTCTGATTATGCCACATGCTTTAATTCTGAATTCTGCCATACTTCTGCTGACATACCTTGCTCTCTATATTATTTCTTACTTAAATATGACCCAATCAATATATTACATAACCCTTTAAAATATCTGCTCTCACTACTGTGATACTGCATTCCCTTATCGAGAGAATTAAACTGCTCAACTAATTCCACACATATTCCACTTTCAACTTTATTAAATTCAGGTGCCATCTGACCTTAAGCTGTTCACTATTTTAACTGATCACATCTTCATTCTTTTACTTAACAATTCCGATTTCCATCCACTTCTTATATTTTTTCTATTCTACTCTGCCATACTCTGATCTGCACACTATTTCTTAACTGTTCTGCTTTTTATTTTTACATCAAACTTTGAAGTACTTCCTTGAGAAGGTACTTCTGCTCAATCTAAACCACTTTCTGGATGCTGCCATGCAACTCTTGCTAAACATCTCCCTACCTTCGTGAAGAACATGCAATCCAACCATGGCACGGTGTCTCCGCCGCTCCATGCGACGTCCTCGCGGCGGTGCCAAAAAATCTTCCGAACCCCGAATCACCTGGATAACCTCCTCAGTGACTTTGCCCCTGGCCGAACAGACCTTGTGAAAGCTCGTTTGCCTGACATGGCTAAAAACACATCATAGTTAAGAACCACCGTCTCCCCGTCTCGACACGAATGCGACATAGTCGGACGTCACCTTCACAAGACCGACATCAGTATCCCGCCCAGCGTGCGACACGCGGCGCACATGCAGACAACAACTACTCAATGGCGGCAACATGAACACGACATGCAGAACCGTCACGTTAAGAATGGGACACTCTTTATTGTCGTGTTCATAGCCAGTGAATGGACAGATGTTTTGAGCCCAAACAGCTGGCCCACAACACCCCAAACCTGCACAAACACCTGAAACACTGACAAATGGGCCACACACTAACCACCAAACTCACTAAGCAAGGATCCGCGAAGATCCAAAAAATGCGCGACATTACATTACTATCATCTAAGAAGGAATGTCGTCCTCAACATTCAAAACAATCATAATAAATGGACTATCATCTAAGAAGAATTTAAACCTTATACAGAACAAGTAGGATACATTTCTTCTGCACTTGCCTTTCAAATCATCTGCACTGACCGAATCTACTCATTTGCAAGTCTATTTTGTCCTTTTTTGTCTTTCAACTATAAGCGAGTCTACCCTGCCGATGTCACTTTATCTCCTTAGACGCAACCTACTTCCACATTTTCCCGACTGTGTTTGCAAAATTTCTTTCTGGGGCACTTTTCTCCTACTTCGAACCCTTTACTGAATTCTGCCATTCTGAAGTGCTCTGCCATTCTAGTCCACATTTTCCTAGTGCCTTTCCATTATTTACTTTTCACTACCAATGATTATTCTACTTCAGCTTTATTCACATTCTTACTTATTTGCTTCTCATTAACAATCACACTTCCCTAACTGAATTCCCTGCCTTTCTATACTATTATGTTCATACTACCTTTTTCCCTTTTCTGGCCAAAACCACTGTGTCTTTGCCTGACTGTACAAAAATCTCAAATTTACCTTTAAACATTTAATCTTGAGTAACCTGTTAATATCAAACCTCCCACGCTTCCGCTGCGCCACTCTAATCACACTGATTGCTTGACAAAATGTTCCATAAATTCTGCTCCCACTATTGTTCATGATTGCTTCACATTTTTATTATTCTTCTGACTTTAGCTGAATTCAGACAACTTTTCTCACTTCCCAAAACCTTTACTCAATCAATCAAAACTAGAAGAAAATATCGAAATTTCTAAACTGCTTTCTCTAATACTTTAATTCTGATTATGCCACATGCTTTAATTCTGAATTCTGCCATACTTCTGCTGACATACCTTGCTCTCTATATTATTTCTTACTTAAATATGACCCAATCAATATATACATAACCCTTTAAAATATCTGCTCTCACTACTGTGATACTGCATTCCCTTATCGAGAGAATTAAACTGCTCAACTAATTCCACACATATTCCACTTTCAACTTTATTAAATTCAGGTGCCATCTGACCTTAAGCTGTTCACTATTTTAACTGATCACATCTTTCATTCTTTTACTTAACAATTCCGATTTCCATCCACTTCTTATATTTTTTCTATTCTACTCTGCCATACTCTGATCTGCACACTATTTCTTAACTGTTCTGCTTTTTATTTTTACATCAAACTTTGAAGTACTTCCTTGAGAAGGTACTTCTGCTCAATCTAAACCACTTTCTGGATGCTGCCATGCAAACTCTTGCTAAACATCTCTTAAACCTTTTGATTATATTCATTTCATAATCTGCTGCACTCTTTCTTTCCCTGATCAATAGCCTACCAATTGCATCAACCATAATATCATTCTTACAAAACATTTCTCTAAATTATTCTATTATCTAGTTTATCGCACTTTACCCTTCACACTGCAATTTCCACTACCATACAAACGTCCTTTACTGACAACTGCTAAGGCCATGATCTGAAACTGATCTCTTGAAATACCATAACCTATTCTGTCTAATTTCTCTATTTCACTTTACTGCTTTATTTTCTAATGCTGAAATCATTGCTGCGACATCATGTTGACTGTTATCCTTTCCTTTCATAGTTTACCTTGCTATTCCACTTTACCTGATACTGCTTAACTGCTTCTCAACAAATCCATTTCCTTCTATTATGATCCTCATAACTCTACCTTGCTTCAAACACTCTTGACCTTAACCTTAATTTTTTTTTTCCTGACACCCATTTTATCTCTCTTCTTCACAAACTATACCCAATTGCTAAGCATCATTAACCTTTTCTATAATACTGCATTCCTTAACCAGCCATCCTATGCAATTCTCATAAACTGCCCCTTGCCAAACAAATATTTCTCTTATGGAATCCTCAGAAAAGTCTAACCCTGATCTTTCTTTTACTCTCTCTTTACTTAAATGATCACCTCTGCACAACTTATACTGATTTTTTATTAGACTTCCTATTACCATCATTATTCACAACGGCACTATTCTCAAGCTCTTGACTACAACCAACTCTAATCATAAATACACTTAATCTGATTGCCATACATTGTTGCTCCTCTGTTTACCAGTACCTTATCTCAAACTAAACTGCCTCATACCGTTATTCCAACCCTCCTATAACACTAATCATATCGTTATCTTCTCATTAATATCTTTGTTCCACTGCTTCTGACCATCTCATTACCCTATACCTGTCTCTGCCAGCTCTATATCTTACCAAACTATCTCAAACACACTTAAATATTACTCTGCCATTTCCGATTATCACAACCAAATTCATTAATCCCCTTTCATTTCTATAATTGAAAATCTTTAAACAACTGCACCTTCACTGCAAACTGCCACACTAGTGCAACCATTCACACTACATCATTAATCACACCTCTCTTCTACCACTACTAATAACTGCCACGCTAACCAACTATACAAACAATGCACACGCCAAAAACTCATGTAAAAATCACGCAAAAAAGTACACAAAACCGCAGACTTACTACTAGCAGTGGACATTAAACCATGTCTTGGGACATTGTAACTTCAATGTATTTTCATATTCTAACTGAACCATACTCTGATACCAACAATAACAGCCCTGGATATTTATGCCTAATAAGGCTCCATATCCATATTCGCCTCCCGCGATCGGACCGAAGTCTCGCAAGGGATAGCTTGCACAAGTGTCCAGTAAGAATATAAAAGGCAACCACAACAGTATAAGACATAAGAAAGTACATGTGCTCATACCTACATATAACAATTTACAACTATCCCAATACATTATTACATGTCAAATTAAAAAGTACAACTACCTGGGGCATGCTCCAAGAGAGCACAAGTTCACACAACACAACTAACACTACTGTTGGTGGTACAAGTCTGCCACAATGCCTTCGCAAGCCATACTAATGATAAGCCCTAAAAAGAACTATAGGGGAGTGAGCCTCAACAAGTCACTGGCTCAGTAGAGACCACCCAAAAACCATATGTGAAACAACAGAGACCTGAACCCCAGAGGGTCTCACTGGCAACACCAATAGCCAAACCATATCATGCTTACAACAATACATGATTAACAACCATTAAGTATAATCTTATCAACTAATATAAATCTCAGAATGAAAGAGGAACAACAGAACTAGCATAGCACCACTAGTCTACCCAACAACTAAAATGCCTAGGTCACGGCCTCACAGGTAATTTATTATAACAATCAGTCGCCTAAGCTGTAAGCCACACAGGCAAACCATTGCCTAGGCTACAAGCTTCACAAGCGAATCCAAACACATGGGTAACTGGACTACTAACTAAGAGCTGGTCCATTAAACCCCAAACCACAATATGTCGAAAGCCACACACAAGGTAGCAGGACTGGCTACAGCGAGCGAGTCCATTACGCACTAAAACCATAATCGAAAACTTACCCGAAGAAGGGTATAACACAATGTGTGGAAGGTCTCACCACACGACCCCTACAGAGCACAGCTCCACCTTAACACCTGAAAAGATTGGTACACAATGTTCCATGAGAAATCGATACCCACAAAGGGTACATGTATCTACCACCGCGAGGTACCACCACAGAAACCACAACCAAACTAGTGCCACCACAGGGCACACCACAGCAATGAACCACAAACACAACTGTGCCTACACCAGAGCACACCTTAACGGGTTGAACCACAACCAACGAGTCTCCGGTCTCAAACCACAACTAGTGAGTCACCGCTCACAAACCACAATCAGTGACAAAGCACGAGCCGAAAAGGAACGAGGCCACCACACGGAAATGGACTACTGGTTCATGACGCTAGTATCCAACCCAGGCAACACAACATAAGAACTACCTCTCAGTCTCGCAGCCAAGGACGAAAGGTCCAACTGCCACTTCACAAACACAAGCCAAAGAACAGTGGAGACCAACCAAAACGACACCTGCAGACCACACAGCTGTAGGTCCATGCCTGGTACCCTTAGGGACTCTGGCCTAAGCTCCCTAAAGTAAGGCACTATAAAATAAGACTAGCTAGGGACCAGTGTCGACTACTGGTGTTCGTACCCCCAACTACGAGCGCGCTACAAGCGACCAAACATAAGCTCTCACAAGTCACTGTCCTACTGTCGTCTTTCCCTCAGCCAGACGTACAACTCAAACACAGGAGTGAGGGTGTCCATGATAGAAAACACAGACCTCGATAGTAGACATAGTACCGAGACGAACCCTAGGAACAACAAACTGCACCCGTGCCTGGCTCACACAGAACCTGGGGTACCCGACTAGAGAGGCATTCCAGAATAGGCGGACCACCACACTCGGAAACGCACAAACCATAATACATGCATATTTCATCTTTATTACAAACCACGATACACATGTGTGGGGTAGCTTGTCCCGGTCACCTTGTGACCTACAAGCTAGCCTACACAGACATATACATAATATTACATTAACCAATAATAACTTGGCCTATCAGTGGTCACCTCGTGACCTCCATTGCCACATTAAACTCAGTACATATTAACTATTTAATAACCATACTTACATTTTACTAATTAATCATCTTACTTAGTCTATAACAGACATTAAAGGATCAAGGCTAGGTTCACATCAGAACCTCACTGCCCAGTTACCACAAACCAACTTTATAAACACCATTCAAACCATGCACACCGTACATCAACCACGTAAACCACTCGTTCATTATATAAATAGCACACCAACCACATGGATGATGATCTAATTGTCCCCATGTAATTTAACTAAATTACATATTTATTTTGGTGATTAACAAAACTATACTAATGGTTTTTCTATAAGTCTTGAGCACAGGAAATAAAACAAGGAAAATCAAGCCAAACTGGTAAGTATTATTCCTACTGTAGCAATATTATTTCGAAGTATGAAATTTCTCTAAGTCCACATCGATTTTCTTCATGCTACAATGATTTCGGTAGAAATTGTAACGATTTCCACATAACGATTTCATAAGTGCCTTAACGATTTCTTCATAACGATTTCTTAAAGACGGGAACATCATTTGGATTTAATGAAGTCGATCTCACAACGATTCGTTAAGTGATTGCAACGATTTGCTCTCACAACGACTTGTTAAGAGACCGCATCGACTTGCTTCTCACAATGATTCTTTTAGTAGCCATAACAATTTGTTAAGTGAGCGCAACGACTTGTTCTCACAACGATTTGGTCACATCGATTTCTTCGTTCGTAACGATTCCTTAAGTATTCGGAACGATTTACCATCGTAACGATTCCTTTAGCGATCGTAACGATTTGCTATCGTAACGATTCCTTAAGTATTCAAAACGATTTGCCATCGTAATGATTCCTTAAGTATTCAGAATGATATGCTATCATAACGATTCCTTAAGTATTCAGAACGATTTGCTATCGTAACGAGTTGCCATCGTAATGTTTCTTTTAGCGATCGTAATGATTCCTTAAGTATTCAGAACGATTTGCTATCGTAACGATTCCTTAAGTATTCAGAACGATTTGGTATCGTAATGATTCCTTAAGTATTCAGAACGATTTGCTATCATAACGATTTCTTTAGTGATCGTAAGAACTTGCTTTTCACAACGATTCCTTCAGTGATCGTAACGATTTGCTATTGTAACGATTTCTTTAGTGATCGTAACGACTTGCTTTTCGCAACGATTCCTTCAGTGATCGCAACGATTTGCTTCTCGCATCGATTTCTTAAGTGATCATAACGATTTCTTTAGTGATCACAACGATTTGTTTCTCACATCAATTTCTTAAGTGATTATAATGATTTCTTTAGTGATCACAATGATTTGCTTCTTGCAATGATTTCTTAAGTGATCATAACGATTTCTTTAGTGATCACAACGATTTTCTTGTATCTCATAACGATTTGGTTATAACGCCTTGATCATAACGATTTGCTTTTAGAAATAAAACGATTTGTCTATATAACGATTTGCTATTAAGTTACAACAATTTGCTTGTTAATGGATAACGATTTCATAAGTCATAAAGACATCGATTTCTTGTTTGTAACGACTTGATATTTAACATATCTTTGTAAGCGTTGAATAGTCAAAAGCCTTCACGCATATCTCTCTGACAGCTGTGCATTTAATGAAGACTGAACGTATCACTACATGCAATGCAGACGATATCTTCTATTCTCATGCTTTTTCTGTAAACATCTTTTACAAACGGCAACATGGCACTACTATTTTGATGAACATTCACACTAACATTGACTGACAACAAGAGACAGTCTAGCTGTCCATTGTTTGAGCTTGCAATGTGTGCAGATCTTTGATTGCAGTCATCGTACAACGTTGGACAAAATAGAAGCCAAAGGATATTACAGAAGATCTTCCCTTTACGTGCATGAGAGGCCAAAAGGCCGTTGAAGCAAAAGCTCCTCAACTCCATGCAGTCTAACGTACACCAAGCCTTGGAGACAATGGATACTTCAACGATCAGATTTCAAATTGAAGATATAAATACAAGAGAGAAGCTCCAGAAGATATCAACATAACTGATAGAGAACAAGACTCAAAAAGAAAATTCACACTTACAGCAATCCTTCAAGCTTTCTGCGAGCAACCTGTAGAGCCAAGTATCACTCCCATCTGTTTTAGCTCTAGCTCTCTGATTCCTTGTAGATCTGTGAAAGAGAGCCCGTTGTACTAAGAAGAGATCAATTCCTGTAGATCTTGTTCTTCTTAGTTCTAGCTTCAGATCAAGCACCTGTTCTATTAGCTTGATCTTGGGGCACCCCTTCTTTTCACGTATTTTCTGTGTTGTTCCATTCAGTAGGAAGGAAGACCTGGTGGGATCCAGCGTGCTGGTGTTCCCTTCGTATAGAAGGAAGACCTGGTGGGTGCCAGGGTGGTGTTCCTCTTCGGGTTGTGAAGAGAAGACCAGTTGCGGCTAGGGTGTTGCAGTGTCCAGAGGACTATACCCTAGATAGTGAAATTCTGAGTTGTTGCTCAGGGACTAGACGTAGGACTCCTGTGGAGAGGAGATCCGAACCAGGATAAATCCTTGTGTCGTGTGTTTGATTGCTTGTCTTAGCCTTAATTCTTTTACTAACACTAACAGCAAATTGAAGTGTGTGTTGTGAATGTTTTTGTGAATAGGTTCATGTTGAATAAATTTTAAAAGACCCATTCACCCCCCCTCTGGGCTCGCCAGCTGGGCAACAAGTGGTATCAGAGCTATTCTCTTCGACAAAGAAGTAGATCCAATGATCTGAAGAGAAAAGATCAATGGCAGCCCAAGGTCACTTCGAAGGTCAGTCTATCAACCGGCCACCTCTATTTGACGGAGAAGATTATGCCTACTGGAAAACCAGAATGAAATATTTTCTACAAGGTCACGACTATCAGATTTGGTCTATAGTTGAAGAAGGTGATCTCCTAGTCACCAACGAGAAGAATCAGTGGACAGATGATGATAGGAAGAAGGTATGTCTCAACTGTAAGGCAAAAAGCATTTTGTGTTGTGCCCTCAGTAAAAAGGAGTACAACCGTGTATCTGCCTGAAAATCCGCAATGGAGATGTGGGAGAAATTAAGAATTACCTAAGAAGGTAAGAACAAGATTAAAGAAACCAGAATAGATATTCTGGTGACTCAATATGAGAGGTTCCAGATGCAGCCAGAAGAATCAATAACCCGATGTTCAGCAGGTTTACAGACATAACAAATGGGTTAGCTGGACTTGGGAAGACATATGAGATTGGAGACATGGTCAGAAAGATTCTCAGATCTCTTCCATCCTCTTGGACTCCCAAGGTAACAGCCATTGAGGAAGCTAACGATTTGAAGAGAATGTCCTTGGAGAAGCTCATTGGGCCCCTTATGGCCTATGAGATCAACATGGAAAGGTTAGGAGAGTCCTCAAGCAGAAAGAAGCACTCTAGCGCACTTAAAGCAGAAGAAGATAGATCAGAAGAGTCATCGGATGAAGATGAAAGTTCAAGCAACTGCGAAGATGAAGAGGCAATGTTGTCTAGAAGATTGCAATGCATTCTAGCCAAAAAGAAAAAGTTTCAATCCGGTAGAAGACACTTCAAGAAATACAAGGACTTCAAGAAATCAGAAGGAAAGGATCAAAAGAAGGCCGAGCCAATATGCTATGAATGTAAGAAGCCCAGACATATCAAGGCGGAATGTCCAAAGCTCAAAAAACCTAAATTCAAAAGGAAAGATAGCTCCAAGAAATTCAGGAAATACAAGAAGAAGGCGATGGCAGCAGCTTGGAGCAATAGCAGTGACTCGGACAGCGAGTCAAGCTCAAGCAGTGAGGAAGAAGAAGAAGCCAACTTGGCTTTCATGGCCAACACAGATGAAAAGGTAACTTCTGACTCGTTCTTTAATTCATGCCATGATTCAGATTCTGATAATTTAGAAGAAGCATTCAACGAACTTTATAGTAAGTATAGGGAAGTATCTAAACTACTAAAAGCTAGTAAGAAAAATGTTGTTTGCCTAGAAAACACTAATTCAAATTTAAAAACAGAAAATGAAGAAATGGAGAAATAGATAACTCAACTTAAAAGAAGAAATGAGTTGTTATGTGAAGATTTAAAAGATAAAAACAAACAATAATCAAACTAGAAAAACAAGAAAGTTCAGATGAATTAAAAACGGAAATTAAAACACTAACAGAAGAAAATGTAAAACTATCAAGCACATTAGAAAAATTTACAAATGGTAAAAATCCCTTAATATTAAAAGGTGCTAGAAGATCAGGTAGAAAGAAGCATGGACTAGGTTACACACCCCCAGATAATGAAGAAACAATAATTTATCCTAAAATATATCCAACTCCCAAATTTATACCTGAACAAGACATAGAATACAAAGTAAACTTTAAGTATATTGAAAAAGTAACTAAAATGTCCTGCTGTAGCCATTGCAATAAGTTAGGACACATAAAAATAACATGCCTAACTAAACATAAAAAATGGATAATCAAAAGGAAAAACGATGATACTAACCAACTAGGACCCAAAAGAACTTGGGTACCTAAAGCTCAGTGTTTTTATTTCAGGGAAGCCTTTGAGCATCAAAATGGTACCTGGACAGCGGGTGCTCAAGGCATATGTCAGGTAACAGGAAGCTGTTCTCTCACCTCGAAGCTGAAGAAGGAACAATCACCTATGGAGACAACGAAAAAGGAACAGTAATTGGCAGTGGTTCAGTAATCAGCAAAGGAAAGACAGTGATTGAAGATGTTTTGTGTGTAAAAGGTCTGAAACATAATCTTATTAGCATAAGCCAACTATGTGACAGAGGTCATCAGATCAAATTCCAAGAATCCAAGTGCAGTATCTTGAAGGATGGAGCAGTAATTTTCGAAGCCAACAGAGAGAAAAATCTGTACGTGCTCTATCTTGAAGAACTCAAAGATCAAGACATCTGTTTAGCAGCAAGCAAGGAACATTCAACTGAGCCGTGGCACAGAAGATTGGGCCATTGCAGTGTGGATAGTATGAGAAAGCTGATAAAGAGAAGCCTGGTGGAAGGTCTGCCAAAGGTCAGCACAAAAATGGATGGTGTCTACAGACCATGTGCAAAGGGAAAGCACACTAAGAGTTCCTTCAAATCAAAGACTGTGGTAACCACCTCTAAACCCCTAGAACTCCTTCATATGGATTTATTTGGGCCAATGAGGGCCACGAGTCTTGGAGGAAAGAATTTTGGATTTGTTATAGTAGATGACTATTCCAGATTCACATGGGTCTCATTCCTAGAACATAAGGATGATACTTTTGACAGCTTTGTAAGTTTCAGCAAGAAGGTACAAAAGGATAAAACGTTTAGCATTGTTGGAATTCGTTCAGATCATGGAGGAGAGTTCCAAAATGAGAAGTTTGCCAAGTTCTGTGAAGACCAAGGGATTGAGCACAACTTCTCAGCACCAAGGACACCTCAGCAAAATGGGGTTGCTGAGAGGAAGAATAGAACTCTATTGGACATGGCGAGAACAATGCTGTCAGAATATGACTTGCCAAGATATTTTTGGGCTGAAGCAATAAACACATCAAGCTATATCATCAACAGGGTAATGATCAGGCCCCTATTGAAGAAGAGTGCATATGAGTTGTACAAAGGAAAGAAGCCAAAGATCAGTCATTTTAGGACTTTTGGATGTCCTTGTTTCATCCACAATAACGGAAAAATGGACATTGGTAAGTTAGATGCCAAATCAGATGAAGGCATCTTCATGGGGTACGCATCTAAACCTAAAGGTTATAGGGTATTTAACAAGCGTACACTGTTAATTGAGCAATCTGTGCATATTATTTTTGATGAGACTAACCCTTCCTTGAGAAAGGAAGAAGATAGCGATATTGATGATGCAAATGAATCGTCCAAAAAGCTAAAGAACACATCAATTGAGGACAAGGACGATCCACCTCTGGAAGATCTGCAATAAAAAGACATTGCACATGAGAATCTTCCAAAGGAATGGAGATACCAGAAAGATCACCCACCTGAGAATATCATTGGTGATCCAACTGTAGGGGTAAGAACAAGAGGTAATGTAATCCCTTGCGATTACCTAGCATTCGTTTCACAAATAGAGCCTAGGACAGTCAATGAAGCTCTCACTAATGAATCTTGGATTATGGCCATGCAAGATGAACTAAATCAGATCAAGAGAAACCATGTATGGTCACTTGTTCCTAGACCATCAGATCATCCAGTTATTGGCACCAAATGGGTGTTCAAAAATAAATTGGATGAGGCTGGTGTGATCTTAAGAAACAAGGCCAGACTGGTAGCTCAAGGCTATTCCCAAGAGGAAGGCATAGATTTCGATAAAACCTATGCACCAGTAGCTAGACTAGAGGCCATTAGGATTTTACTTGCATATGCATCCGCATTAGACTTGAAATTATTCCAAATGGATGTCAAGTCAGCATTTCTAAATGGTTTTATTAAAGAGGAAGTTTATGTGGAACAACCTCCAGGGTTTGATGACACAGAATTTCCTAATCATGTTTTTAAACTACACAAAGCATTATACGGTTTAAAGCAAGCACCTAGGGCCTGGTATGAAAGGCTTAGCTCATTCTTATTGAACCATGGTTTCACAAGAGGTCAGGTAGATAGTACACTGTTCATCAAGTCCAAGGTCAAACATATATTACTTGTACAAATTTATATAGATGACATAATTTTCAGGTCTACTGACGAATCTCTTTGCAAGTATTTTGAAAAGTTAATGCAGGGAGAGTTCGAGATGAGCATGATGGGGGAGCTCAATTATTTCATTGGATTACAAATTAAGCAAGGAAAAGATGGCACCCACATCTGTCAAACCAAATACACCAAGGAGCTTCTAAAGAAATTTGGATTCGATAATGCCAAGCCACTGTCAACACCTATGAGCACATCAACAAGGATGGACAGTGACAAGGATGGTAAGAAGGTAGATCAAAAGATCTATAGAGGTATGATAGGTTATCTACTTTATTTGACGGCTAGCAGACCTAATATTTTATTTAGTGTATGCATGTGTGCTAGGTACCAAGCAGATCCTAGAGAATCGCATCTAATTTCAGTTAAAAGAATCTTTAGATGTTTATCTAGAACTCATGACTTCGGACTTTGGTATCCAAAATCATGTGAAATTAACTTAGTAGGATACTCGGATGCTGACTATGCTGGATGCAAAATAGATAGAAAAAGCACCAGCGGTTGTTGTCAATTCCTTGCAGGATGTTTGATATCATGGTCCTCCAAGAAGCAGAACTTAGTAGCACTGTCTACAGTTGAGGCTGAGTACGTTGCTGCTGGAAGTTGTTGTACACAACTCCTGTGGATCAAGCAACAACTTGATGACTATGGATTACATATCAAAACAATTCCATTATTGTGCGACAACACCAGTGCGATAAACCTCACCAAAAATCCAGTACAACATTCAAGGACCAAACATATTGAGGTCAGATACCATTTTGTTCGTGATCATGAAGCTAATGGCAACATAGAAATTTCATTTATTGATACAAATAGTCAGTTAGCAGATATCTTCACAAAGGCCTTACCCGAAGAGAGATTCACATCTCTTAGAAGGGAATTGGGCATGTGTAATTTGTGAAAGAATTTTGTTTAAAACTGAAACATTAATTTTCAGAATATAAGTAAATTTTCTCTCCTTCTGCATTAAGCAAAAGAAAATCCAATTATCTCTCTTGACGGTTCGCCATTATAAAAGTCTTTATTCCTGTCGAACTGGTAAATTTTGTCACTTTCTGCCGCCCTTTTGGCGCCACAAATTTTGATAAGCCATCATTTCTCTATATTTCCAAAATCTGTGTGGGAACGATTCGTCCCCTACCTTTACCCTTCTCATCCTTCTGCCTGAGGCGATACCCTACCGACTCCGGCATCGACTCCCTGCGATTTGAAGCTTTCCCCTTCTTCCCGCGAGAAATTTCTTGAGGGCTTCTACTCCTTCTTCCATCTCAACCCTCCAGAAACTTTCCCCATCCAAATCCATGGCCGCACCTGTTGTTTCCGGCAGCCTTGGGGGCTATGGAGCCGAGTTCCTCACAGCTGAGCAGCAGGAAAGGTTCACCTTTGTGAAGATGAAGCTCTGTGGAAACAAGGCAGTGGACATTGTAGACTTGGAAAAGAATGGGATGCACATCATCGTGGCAGCAATGGAGAGGATGAAATGGACAAAAATCGTAACCTTTCTGAGGTAAGCTATCCAGACCTGGTGAAGGCCTTCTATGTGTGTTTGAGAACAGAGGCGGACGGGTCCTTGACATCATCTGTCAAAGGTACCCAGATTAGAGTTGATCATGAGCTGTTGAAGTCTTTGTTTGGTGTTAGCACCGCTGGTCACAGTGGGATGTACACCGTGGACACCCAGGCAAAGGGACTAGGGATTGTTGGTCCCGAATACAGATTGAAGGATGGAAAATTGGACATAAATTAGTTAAATGCCTTTAATTATCTCCTGCATTTTATTGTGTGTCAAATTTTGGTTCCTTGAAGTGCTACTTTCTCCACATGCACCAAGGCAGACTCAGACATGATGTACTGGCCATCCAGAACAAGGAGATAAACATGGCTGAGGTCATTTTGGAGCGACTGAGATTTGCTCATGCTTAAATTTGGGACACAAAGAGTAAATTGAATGTGTCTCTGCCCTATGCCCATTTGCTTACTAAAGTTTTCAAACATTTTGGCATAAATCTGTCTAGGGCAATAGTAGAGAAGATGGGCCAAGCTATTCGGTCTAGAAATTTAAGGAAAAGTGGTTTTTCTGTCGTTAATGGAATATGGACAAAAACGTCTGTGGCTGAGGGTGAGGCCATAATTGGCGAAGCCCAAGAAGTCCAGGAAGAAGTAGTAGCAGCAGCATTAGAAGCACCAGCAGCAGCAGCAGCACCACAAGCAGCAGCAGTAGAAGCAGAAATTGCAGTGGAAACAGTAGCAGCACCAGCAGTCGCAGCAGTTGATGAATCTAGTAGAAGGATTGAGGATATCCCTCCTGAGATTATTGTACCTGTTGGGCACATTTCAGAGGATCCTCTCCCCTCTTCCCGAGTAGCCCCTGTACTCAGGGATGTACTAGACTCCATCCAAAGTACCCAAGTTGATCAAGAGATTGGTGATAGTCCAGTGGTAGAAGCTGTGGCATCGGGCCACTCTGAAGAAGTTGTAATGGAAGATGCTCCCAGTCATGGGGAGCAAGCAGTTGGGCAAGAAGATGTTGGTGTGGAAGATGCTCCTATTGAGGGGGAGCAATCTGTTATTGAGACTGTTCAGGAAGAAGCAGTCGTGGCAACAGGCCACACTGATGTTCAAATGGAAGAACCTCCTGTCTAGGAGGACTAATCAGGAGCTGTGCATATGGATGCACCTATGGAAGATGCCCATGATGAAGGGGAGATTTTGGGAGAAAAGGAAAGTGTGCCTCAGGGGGAGAGAACTGAAAACCCCCCAGAAAGTCAATTCAGAGAAGGAGAAACAGCCAGCTCCTCAGAGTTTGATGAGCAAGATGATCATGATGATCAACAGGCACCTGTGGACTAGGCAAGGGAGAAAGGAAAGGAAGTTGCTTCAAATATTCCTCTCCTTGCGGATGCTCCACATCATAGGCCACAGAGATAGAAGATTGTAATCAATTTGAAGCCTGTGATAGAACGATTGGATGCCCAAGGTGAAATTCTATACTCAGTGCAATCTGATGTCACTTCAATTTTTATGAGCCAAGCTTCAGCATCCAAGGATATGTCGATGGTGAAAATTGCCTTAAAGTGGATGCACTCCAAAGTGGGGACCATGAAATCCATGCTTTCAGAGATTCTGCAGGGCATAAGAGCTCAAGCACCTCTTGCACCTACACCTCCTGAGCCTTAATCATCAAGAGCTGTGGAAGAAGTCAATGCAGGGCCATCAGTGGTTTCACAAGGAGCAGCTGTGGAGTCTGGGCCATCAAGGCCAACATAACAAGGGTCAGGGCCATCAGGGCCACAAGAAGAAGGGTCAGGGCCATCAGGGCAAATTGGGTCTGAGCAGATTCCGGCAGAAGAAGCAGCTGTAGCTCCAGAGCCCCCAGCTCCCTCACCCACTCAGACACCTGCCCCTCCCTCTCTACCTTCGGCCTCAACTGCTCCACCAGCTCCTCAACCATTCAAACAACCACAACCCAGAACCATCTCTTCTCCTACCCCATTTCCTTCCCATTCTTTGTCATCCCCTACTTCTACCACTCGCATACCTCCAGCCTCCTCTTCAGCTGGAGCCTCTTCCTCTTCTGGTCCCTCATCCTTTGGACCATCTGAACCAACCTCTTCTAACCCACATTCTTTACTTCATCCTAACCCTCCTCCCTCCTTTATTACAATCATTCTAGAGGGTGCTCAGATTGATGGTCCCTTTCTTAGGGCCATCAAAGATGAGTTTGAGGAAGCCATTTTCTGATCTGTTCTGAAGGTTGGAGAGCATGTTCATGGGACAGACTCTTCTAGTCCTGTCCATAAGAAACGAAAAATCACCTCTACATCTTCTAAATCTTCTGATGCTTTGTATCCTCCTTCATGGTTTTCTCTGATAGAGGTCACCAAAAATAAATCTCTCTACAGGGAATTCCTCCAGAAAGTTGTTTTTGCCTCTATCTTTAATCTTCCTCATCTTAATCTCACCGACCATCTAAACACCATTTTCCCCTACACCTCTCTTTCCAAATTCCTCAAATCCAAGATCTTCTCTACAACCGAATCCCAAACTGAAGAGAAGTGTGGTCGCTCTAATAAAGCTCTCTACAATAAATTTCTTCTTGCCAGATCTGCTAGGTTCCCTCCACGAGACCATTCTTTGACCTTGTCCGAATGGTTCCTGATCCACCACAAGGACACCTGGGCCCCTTTCATCCAGAAGGGGATCAAAATGATCAGGCACTTCAAAATGTTTAATGATTATAGATATCTTCATCGTTTGCTTGAAGTCCAGTTGGGTCAATTCAAGCAGGCAATTCGAAATCTTGGATCTGATCATGGCACTGAAGCTACCCAAGTGGATTTTGCCACCCTTCAGTTGCTTGATGCTACCTTCCTTCCCCCTCTTCATTCTGTGATTATGGATTCCTCTATCAACTCAATCATTTTTGAACATTTTTCCAAAGTAATGGGCAGAATTAAAGTGCAGAAGGGTTGTCTGGTTGCTTTCCATAGATTTCTGTTTCGAGAGTATTACCAAGGCCATGTCAGTGCTGATGTTCTTGCTCCTGCCCTGTCAGAATGTGAAAGATTGTCTCCTGCAGATTGGACCAAGTTCTATCCCCTTTCCGCACAGCAATTTTCTGATGTGAATGAATCTCTTGCCAGGGAAGGTCAACCTCAAATCTCAGCTGCTACATTTCTAGATATGAACTCCATTCACCTTGTCAATGATCCCTTTCTCACTTGTGTTGAAAGGTACAAGGTTTATGTAGCCATGCGCCAGGATATGAAGCACAAGCAGACTTTCTACCCTGTCACTCTAGATCAGTTCCTTGCCTGTGCTAGTTTTGGGAAAGTCCACATCTACAAAATTTCTTTGGACCACAATCGATATGTTGACTTCTTGGATGAGCAGTTGGCTCTTCACCTTAGAAGGATGGCTCCCTCCATGGACCAACCTATTCTGTATCTCCTGGGGTTTTCAAGATATTCTTTGAGAAGCAGGAAGAGCAAGCCTGGAAATAATTTCTCATCATGCCTCTCTCTTGTCCCCTGCTTTCTATCTCCCTGTACCCCCTCAAGAATAATCCTTTATCTTGTGTTCTCTCTTTTGTACTTTTCTCTCTCTTCCTTTGTCTCAGTACTTTATCTTTTTACTTAATGACAAAAAGGGAGAGAAATATTACAAATCTGAAATACATTCCTTGCATTAATTCCGCAAATTTTCCTTAGAATTATTGCAGAACTTCTGTGCTTATTGCTATGTTTTGTCATCACCAAAAAGGGGGAGATTGATGATCTAATTGTCCCCATGTAATTTAACTAAATTACATATTTATTTTGGTGATTAACAAAACTATACTAATGGTTTTTCTATAAGTCTTGAGCATAGGAAATAAAACAAGGAAAATCAAGCCAAACTGGTAAGTATTATTCCTACTGTAGCAATATTATTTTAAAGTATGAAATTTCTCTAAGTCTACGTCGATTTTCTTCATGCTACAACGATTTCGGTAGAAATTGTAACAATTTCCACATAACGATTTCATAAGTGCCTTAACGATTTCTTAAAGATGGGAACATCATTTAGGATTTAATGAAGTCGATCTCACAACGATTCGTTAAGTGATTGCAATAATTTGCTCTCACAACGACTTGTTAAGAGACCGCATCGACTTGCTTCTCGCAACAATTCTTTTAGTAGCCATAACGATTTGTTAAGTGAGCGCAACGACTTGTTCTCACAACGATTTGGTCACATCAATTTCTTCGTTCGTAATGATTTCTTAAGTATTCGGTACGATATGCCATCGTAACGATTCCTTTAGCGATCGTAACGATTTGCTATCGTAACGATTCCTTAAGTATTCAGAATGATTTTCTGTCGTAACAATTCCTTAAGTATTCAGAACGATTTGCTATCGTAACGATTCCTTAAGTATTCAGAACGATTTGCTATCGTAACGATTTGCCATCGTAACGATTCCTTTAGCGATCGTAACGATTTGCTATCGTAACGATTCCTTAAGTATTCAGAACGATTTGCTATCGTAACGATTTCTTTAGTGATCGTAATGACTTGCTTTTCGCAACGATTCCTTCAGTGATCGTAACAATTTTCTATCGTAACGATTTCTTTAGTGATCGTAACGACTTGCTTTTCGCAACGATTCCTTCAGTGATCGTAACGATTTGATTCTCACATCGATTTCTTAAGTGATCATAACGATTTCTTTAGTGATCACAACGATTTGCTTCTCGCATCGATTTCTTAAGTGGTCATAATGATTTCTTTAGTGATCACAACGATTTGCTTGTCGCAACGATTTCTTAAGTGATCATAACGATTTCTTTAGTGATCACAACGATTTTCTTATATCTCATAATGATTTGGTTATAACGCCTTGATCATAACGATTTTCTTGTAGAAACATAACGATTTGTCTATATAACGATTTGCTATTAAGTTACAACGATTTGCTTGTTAATGCACAACAATTTCATAAGTCATAAATACATCGATTTCATGTTTGTAATGACTTGATATTTAACTTATCTTTGTAAGCGTTGAATAGTCAAAAGTCTTTATGCATATCTCTCTGACAGCTGTGCATTTAATGAAGACTAAATGTATCATTGCATGCAATGCAGACGATATCTTCTATTCTCGTGCTTTTTCTGTAAACATCTTTTACAAACGGCAAAATGGTATTACTATTTTGATGAACATTCACACTAACGTTGACTGACAACAAGAGACAGTCTAGCTGTCCATTGTTTGAGCTTGCAATGTGTGCAGATCTCTGATTGCAGCCGTCATACGACGTTGGACAAAATAGAAGCCAAAGGATATTATAGAAGATCTTCCCTTTACGTGCATGAGAGGCCAAAAGACCGTTGAAGTAAAAGCTCCTCAGCTCCATGCAGTCTAACGTACACTAAGCCTTGGAGACAATGGATACTTCAACGATCACATTTCAAATTGAATATATAAATACAAGAGAGAAGCTCTAGAAGATATCTACATAACTGATAGAGAACGAGACACAAAAAGAAAATTCACGCTTACAGCAATCCTTCAAGTTTTCTGCGAGCAACTTGTAGAGCCAAGTGTCACTCCCATCTGTTTTAGCTCTAGCTCTCTGATTTCCTTGTAGATCTGTGAAAGAGTGCCCGTTGTACTAAGAAGAGATCAATTCCTGTAGATCTTGTTCTTCTTAGTTCTAGCTTCAGATCAAGCACCTGTTCTATTAGCTTGATCTTGGGGCACCCCTTCTTTTCACATATTTTCTGTGTTGTTCCCTTCAGCAGGAAGGAAGACCTGGTGGGATCTAGGGTGCTGGTGTTCCCTTCGTATAGAAGGAAGACCTGGTGGGTGCCAGGGTGTTGTTCCTCTTCGGGTTGTGAAGAGAAGACCAGTTGCGGCTAGGTGTTGTAGTGTCCATAGGGGGACTGTACCCTAGATAGTGAAATCTTGAGTTGTTGCTCAGGGACTGGACGTAGGACTCCTGTGGAGAGGAGATCTGAACAAGGATAAATCCTTGTGTCGTGTGTTTGATTGCTTGTCTTTGCCTTAATTATTTTACTAACACTAACGGCAAATCGAAGTGTGTGTTATGAATGTTTTTGTGAACAGGTTCGTGTTGACTAAAATTTAAAAGACCCATTCACCCCCCCTCTGGGCTCGCCAACGCACCACACATGCTAGCCATGCAAATAAGACACAGATAATCGGATAATCGTATCACTTAAACCTACACAACCGGACCTCTTGGCTGAGATCGCGACATGGGGTAATGTTGCCTTCAAAACGCGACACCCCGATATGTCGCGCTCATAACATGAACGCGACGGGTCGGCCTGTCGCATTCTTAACTTAACAGGGGGCTACGTCGCCTTCATAGGCAAGAACCCTAATTTAGGATCCTCTCCCCAGATCACTTCACAAGCCATGAAAACCATGCTTAATTCTCAATTTTCATGCTTTAATGAACGCCCTAGCATGGTTTCTATGGTTGGAAAGCAAATAACTCATTAAACATGCCATACACATAATCCATGCATCAAAACGAGGTGGAATCTCCCTACCTTCGCGAAGAACATGCAATCCAACTATGGCATGGAGTCTCCCCCACTCCATGTAACATCCTCACAGTGAGAGCACGCCAAAAACTCTTCCAGAACCCCGAATCGCTCGGAAAACCGCCACAGCGACCTCCCCTGGCCGAGCAGAGCTTGTGAAAGCCCTATTTGGCCAACCTTGCTTAAAAACACATCATAGTTAAGAACGCGACATAGCCCTCCGTCGCGACATGAACGCGATGTAGTTGGCCGTCGACTTCACAAGACCGACACCAGCATGCCGTCCAGCGTGCGACACACGGCGTGCTTGCAGATGACAACCGCTCAATGGCAGCAACATGAACGTGACATGTAGAACCGTCGCATTAAGAACGCGACGCTCCTCATTGTCGCGTTCACAGCCAGTGAAAGGATAGGTGTTTTGGGCCCAAACAGCTGGCCCACAACACCCAAAACCTACACAAACACCTGAAACACTGACTAATGGGCCACACACTGGCCACCAAACCCACTAAGCAAGGATCCGCGAAGATCTGAAAAACACGCGACGTTACAAAAGGACCCACCAATAACTAAGGTTAGATTATATGAAGGGTTCTTTTCTTACTTAAAATAGCTATTGTTATATAAAAAATGGCAAAATATACTATTGTTGCTAAAATTATGGATAGCTTTATCATATTGTATCAGCATAGTATAGGTTTGTCACAGTGTCTGCCCAGTCATAGAGCCAAGCATAATCGATATAAGGGGCTAGATTGGGATGTCCAGATCATCATGGTTCAGACGTATCGAATCAATAATCCATTGATTTAAAACATAGTAGATCCAAACAATGTTGGAAGTAAGGTTGTTCCATTCGCATATTAAAAGCTCTCTTCTCAACTCAATTACAAACACTTTCACTTGAACTCAACATCCGTGTTGATGTGTACCTACATTTGGGTCCATTTGCTCAAGGTGCATGCATGGGAAGAATCCCTCCACCACTATCTCCTCAAGGTGTGGGTAATGTTGCCTCTTTCTTCTTCCCCATGGATTGTCAAGGTCACTTATGACCGGGAGGGTGCAACACCGGGTGCATGACAGATGAAATATTGTTTATTTATTCAAGTGTTATATATGGTAATAAAAAGTCATTATATAAAATGGTCCTATAATCAATCTAACCAACAATGCACGTACGACAAGATGTGCCATCTTTTGTCGGTTTGTACATTTTCCCATGCTATCTTCAATGGGAATGAGATCTCCTAAAACTTAAATATTCACGTCGAGACAACAACAGTAAGTTATCTGTCATCACTATCAGAAATGACACCAATATTCGATACTGTTTCCAATGGAGAGGGCTCCCCACCCACGCGGTCAGTTGCATAGAGGACAAGCGTTCATGACTTTTCTTTGTCGTTTCACGTCGTCGGACCTAGAGAAGTCCCCTCCCCTCGTCATTGTCTCGATCTTCGACTCGAGGATCGTTACCCTCTCTAAGGGTGTTTTGTTTGGAATTTCTCTCCCAGTAGATCTCTTATTTGTAAAAGTTTAGTTTCCACCTCACTCCGACGATGGTCTTTGGCATCATCAGATTCGGCGAGGGGACCCCTTTCAATCGAAGTCATTCGGTTGCGGCACAGTATCTATGGCGGTGTTTTCTAATTTTATAGCTATGTTTTGTTGTGTAGATTTATCTTTTTTTGTTGTGCATATTTATTTTAGTAACTCATAGATAATTTCAACCTTCAACCAAAATAAGGTAAGTTAGTTTTTGAGTTAAATTATCTATGAGTAATTTAACCTGAAACCAAAATAGCTTAAATTAGGAGTTTCTTTTTTGTGTAAAGATTCTTGGTCCTTGAATTTCTTGTGCTCTGTGCTACCATCGGCGTTGCTAGCCATCCATTTCCAGCAAAGGATGACATGCCCTACTCCCTTTGTATCCTATTACATTTGAAATGAAAGAAATGTATTGTACTGAAAAAAAATATTCGATACTTTTAAATTCAGAATATTTCTATTCGCTGGGACATTAGGGTGGAATCAAAGTTGTCTAGTATCAGACAAAACTAGTACTGTCTAAATCTATAATATATATTAGAAGAGACAGTTTGAATTTTCGTCCTGTTCATCTTACGCCCGGTTCTCACTATTTCTGTCTGGTTCATCTTAAATACCCTTTTAGCCTTATTTCTGTTCGGTTCATTTTTTCCCTATGAATTTGCATGATAATTAATTAATTTAAATGCATATAATAATGCCAAAACTAAAATTCATACAATTTTAAACGGCAGAAGAGAAACGTAGATTCATGTTCGTTTTATTCTTTCCTTAATTGCTTATGTTCCAATTTCAAATGGTAAAACATATACATACAATTCAAAACGGTAGAACATAAACATACGTAATGGAGAAACGTATTGGCAGATATGACGCCCTAAGTTTGAATTGCAGAGTTAAACGAAGAAAAGTTAAAATAAATTACACTGTTAAATAACGTCAATTAAAACGTAATCGTCAGCAATCTATGATTTCCCCCATACCACCTGTTACTGTAAGTGTAACATAGGTCGGCTCAGACCGAGGTGATCACTGACGCGCTCCTCACCAAAGAATGAGCCGAGAAGACCAAGCCGATGAATCTTGTTTGAGGCACGCTTGGCTGACGTGAGACGCTGGTTCGGAGCTCTGACCTGATTTGCAAAGCCCACCGAGAGGCCTCGGCGGGGAGACACTCCGACGCTCTTGTTAGTTGCTAGCCGAGTAGAATGGTCTAGCCTGGGGTCAAACAGTGTACCTGCGCCTGTGGAGTGTCTGCCTCTTATATAGTGTATGGACACCTATGTAACAGCTGGATGACCCTGCCGATCTCCCTAAAGGTTTTCGTGATTAACGCTGGATTGGATGTTGCTAACACCCTACAAGGTCATCGTGACCGTGGTCTTAATAGCTGTACATGTTGGTCCCGTGATCTTTGGCCCTTCCTCATTTGCCTGTTGGTCACGTGAGGTCTGCTTCGGGGCACGCGCGAGCATGTCGAGTGCCAAGTCGGCTCTGTCCGAGTAGAGAGGTTGTCCATGGCCGAGCTGCTAAAGATGGCCCGAGGTTCAAAGTTCACTCATCGTTCTAACCTTACACGTTGGTTAGCTAAAGCTCTGCTGGTGGTAAAGGTCGTTGGCCTATGCCTTCAATGAGGTCGGCTGACGCCAGGGACAAAATCAACTTGCTGGGATATAGTCGTATCATTGGCCACCCAGGTTCATGTTGGAAGGGGGACTGTGCCGATATGAAGTTGTAGAAGGAGAACACGTGCCTTGCCATGTAATTCTGCTAGTCCACGTGGCCTGATTGCATCATAATGCTGCCCGCGCCGGCCTACCATTGATCACATTATGGTAGTCAGCACTGGCTCGTACTGTGCCGTACTGTCAGGACTCCTCGAATGTTGCACAATGACACCAACTGTCGAGACGCCTCTTCGTCTCCCGCGCACCATCATGGTGCTCCTTGCTTCCTATGCTGATCAGAATCTGTGGCGATGTCGGGCGGCCAACATCGCAGCGCCACGTGTGCGGATCTCAACCATTGCCCTGGAGGATGGATGTCTACCGTTTGATTTGATCGATTCCCCGACTCTATAAATAGTGGGGCCTTTCGCCGTAAAACCACCCTTGCTTTCACACGCGAGCCTACCCCAGACGACCAGCCGACGTGCCGACAACACCCACGCTAACGTCCGAGCACTCGCTCCTTGCTTCTCTGCTTCTTTTATTCAGAGGTAAGCCATGAGATCTACCTCATACAGTCCTTCTGGTTCTTTTTCCTCATCTGGAGGTTCTCCTCCTGAGAACTTCACCGCTTCGGATCCTTCTGGAGTGGATTCTCCTCGTCCTAAGAAAAGGACGCCATTGGAGGCTGCTTGGCCCGACAGTCAAGTGTCGGAATTCGCCGAGGAGTCCTTCGAGGTGGAGGTCAGTCTCGGGGACTATGTTCCCAGAGAGCCCTCGTCCCACACCTCGGGATCTTGTTGGCAAGCCGACACCATTGCCGACGCTCGGTGTGAGATCGATGAAGAGACCCGGCAATGGATGAGGAGTCATCTAGGTCTCGCCCTCCTCGAGGGCTTCACCTTCTACTTTTCTAAGCAACTTTGTGCTCATTACCCTATGCCGAGGGGAGTTTGTATCTACTCTGAGGCTGTCCGAGTAGGCTTTCGCCTGCCCCTCCATCCCTTCATAATCCTTCTCCTCGCCAAGCTGGGAGTTGCTCCATCACAGATGACTCCCAACTCTTGGAAGTTGGTTGATGGCTTCCTGGCCACCTGTGCCATGGCCGAGGTCCTTCCGACCACGTGCCTATTGTTTTACTGCTTCTCCGTAAAAGCCTTCGGAGATTGGCTATACTTTGGAGCCCGGTCAGGTCGGCAAATCCTTGGCCGAATGCCCTTCTCTATTCACAATTGGAAGAGGAACTTACTTTTTGTTCGTTCTCGGACTGAGTGGCCCTTCCCGACCACTTGGTCGACTGTAAACATCGAGGATAAAACTTTCCGCCCACCAAAACTTGTTGCCTGTGAGCTCTCAGAGTTTGACTCTCTGTAGGCGGTGGAGTCACCCGACCTGCTCAAACCTTTCGAGAAGATGTTCAAGCTAATAGCCAAGGCTAGCTGAGGTCTGATCTGATCTTTATTATCGACTGTTGCCAAAGTCTCAGGAGGACTGACCACCTTTTCTTGCAGCTATGGCCGACAAGGGAAAGTCATCGGCTGCCCCCGCCAAGGAGAGCATCCATCCCTCTCTCTCTGACCTGGCCGAAAGGGAAATCTTGTCTCGGGGCAAGAAGAGGGTGAGCCAAGGTGGGAAGCATCCTTCTCTGACCGAGACTATTGTACCGACCATCACTCCAACTTCTTCGGCACTTCACAAGGAGTCGCGTATACCCGAGATGGCAGGTCCGACCAAGTGTCCTTGGCTAGAAAATGAAATGTCAACCGATGCTACTACCTCGGTTGCCTCTCCGCCGCGGTCGTCAGGTCATTCCGGGGGGCTCACCGCTAAAGATTAGGGTAAGCAAGCGCTCCCTGCCACAGTGAAGGTTCCGACCTCGGGTGTGAGGTAGAACCAGATAATTGAAGACTTCTACTTGTCAGTTCAAGGCATGATGGCTCAGTTAAAAGCTATTCTTCATCAAGCCGAGGCCTCCAGAGCTTCCACCAAGGCGCGTCTTGCTAAGTCTGGCAAGAGGCTCATGGTCGAGAAGGACCTTTCGGCCAAGAAGACTCAGCAAGCGAACAAGGCAGAGGCTAGAGCTGATAAACTCCTGAAGAAACTATAGGCTGAGAAGGAGGCCTACCAAGCTGAGCTCCTAGCCCTTGAGAAAATCAAAGATAGCACTACTCAGTTGGTGGCTAATGAGCATGAGAAGGCCGTTGCTGAATACCAGGAGTCTGATGAGCTTAAGGCCGAGGTCATCAAGCTCTTCAGCAAAGGGTATGATTTCTGCCTCAGGCGTGTTTGGGAACACTTCCTGAGCATTTTACTTTTTCAAGGTTGAGCTCACTAATGAGGATGAGGAAACAGGTGCCGACGTTAGAGAAGAGACCACTGCTGCTGTCGCCGACGATGAGGTGGCCCCCACTAGTGCCGAGGGTGCCTTAGAGGCTGCTGCTGATGAGGTCATAGAAGTTTAGCCTACAGTGTCTGGCAATGAGGGGACTCAGGTCTCTAATGACGATGTCATCGTAGACTAGGTGCCTTGTGTTTGTACATGGCGGCTCGCCACCCTATGTACCCTTTCTTTATCAATGGAATTTTGTGAAATTTTTATCATCGCTTGCATGTGTTTGTCGTCAGCCCATCCGAGAACGTGTACTTCGAATAATTTCGACAACCGAGATCACAGAATTATATAGGCCACCGCTACTCTGTCCGATAATTTTAGCCTCTATATATCAAAAATTCATCCATATGAGTGCCGAAAACCTCTTCATCTGTTAACGTCGGATGTGGTCCCTTAGTTGCTAGAGCGCTGAAGTGATCTCGTCCTGGGGAACGACGCCCACGTCTTACATGTGCGAAGCAACCACATCGTCGAATCAGGTCAAGCGTCGTCTCTCAGTTCCTCAAGAGTGCCCAAGCAACCTTGTTCAAAGAACTATGACATCCACGCCTTGTGCGTGCCAAAGCGACCACGCCTTCGAATCACGTCAGACATCGTCTCTCAGTTCCTAAAGAGCCTAAGTGACCTCATTTAGTGAACTACGACATCCACATCTATGCCTTCAATTCATGTCGGACATCGTCTCTCAGTTCCCAATGAGTGCCTAAGCGACCTCGTTCAGCGAACTACGACGTCCACGCCTTGCGTGTGCCGAAGTGACCACACTCTCGAGACGTCGTTTCTCAGTTCCTGAAGAGTGCTAAGTGACCTCGTTCAGTGAACTACGACGTCCACGTTCTTCGTTTTGTTCTTCATGCTGTCGGGACCAACCAGTTGCCCTTGGGATAAGAAATTATAATGCCATCACGCAACTTACCGAGTTTTAATGTTTCAATCACAATCAAATCATGCACATTCAAAAGAAATATAACTTTATTGGCAAATAACAGCAATTAGAGTAGGTTCCTGGTGTATCCGACCTACACATCTTCCATGACCTCGCACCCGAGGTCTTTCACCGTAGCTTGGGTTTTCAGCTCAGTATGTGCAGGAGCACGATTGCACAAACCATATAGAGTAGGGAATTAGCTTAGGATGATGCTCTAAGCGACCGGCCATCTCCTCTTTTTACCTATTTTCTAGAAGAACTGGTGGGGCAATCTTGTATGATCCTGGTCGGCCCCCTTGTCGATCGTAGTTGATGCTTCAAGGGATCTTCATTGTCCATACTTAACTGAGTTCAACTGAGAGGAGGATGGGGAAAACCATACTGACCTTTAGTAGCGGTTCCCACAGACGGTGCCAATGTTATTGTAAGCGTCACATAGGTCAGCTCAGACTGAGGTGACCGCTGAGGCGCTCCTTGCCAAAGAATGAGCTGAGACGACCAAGCCGATGAGTCCTATTTGAGGCGCACTTGGCCGACGTGAGATGTTGGTTCCGAGCTTTGACCTGACCTAAATGTCCCCCGAGAGGCCTCAGCGGGGAGACACTCCGACACTGTTATCAGTCGCTAGCCGAGTAGAATGGTCTAGCCTAGGGTCAAACAATGTACCTGTGCCTGTGGAGTGTCTGCCTCTTATATAGTGTATGGACACCTGTGTAACAGCTAGATGACCCTGTCGATATCTCTGGGGGTTTCGTGATTAACGCCAGATAGGATGTTGCCAACACCCTGGCAGATCATCGTGTCGTGGTCTTAATAGCCGTAGTTTTCGGTCCCATGATCTTTGGTCTTTATCTTATTTGCTTGCTGGTCACGTGAGGTCCGCTTTGGAGCACGTGCAAGCATGTCGGGCACTAGGTCGGCTCCGTCTGAGCAGAGAGGTCGTCCACGGCCAAGTTGCTAAAGATGGCCCAAGGTTCAAAGTTCACTCATCATTCCGATCTTACACATCGGTTAGCTAAAGCTCTACTGCTGGTAAAGGTCATTGGCCTATGCCTTCAATGAAGTTGGCTGACGCCGGGGACAAAATTGACTTGCTGGGATATAGTCGTATCACCACCACTACCAAATTGCATAACACAAGAAAAAGGCCACAGACAATACCACAGAGGAATATCAATTTCTAGAGTAGAGAATTCCAAATTTTAGAGCACAGGAAGAACATAGGAAGACAATGCAGGATCTCACTGCTCCGAATGTTAAACATATTTTTCTGAAGTCTAATTATTTAACAAATTTGCAGGGCAGAGGGAGCGCAAGGAAAATTTCAGAGGAGAAGAGGAAGAGTTGCTGGGGAAATGTTACTCACTCACCGATTGTAAGGTAATTCGTTGGAAGATATACTACATTATTTATTTTTAATTTTAGCATAAATATGGAAAAAAATTAGTGAAGAAGGACACATACTTTTAGTAGTGAGGAATGTTGCAGACACAGTGATCCAAGTATATGAAAACTCACACACACAGTTGAGACTAGTCAGGGTCCCTTTCACAAGGTGTTCCCTTCTTGTGCTGCACCCATGTCTGTTGCCCCTCCTCCAGGTCCATGCACATCTGTGTGCCGACTCCACCACATGTGAATCGGTCGCCACAGTCGTCGATCTCACTAGGGTCCAGTATGTCTACTGGTATCCGTACCCCCAATCACGAGCGCGCTACAAGCGACCGCACACCCACAAACACAAGTCGCTGCCCTCTGTCGTCTTTCCCTTAGTCGGATGTACAACTCAAACACAGGAGTGAGGTTGTCCAGAAAGATGACACGGACCTCAATGGTACACAAAGTACTGGAACAAACCCCGAGCACTAACGTGCTTGGCTCACACAAAACCTAGGGTACTCGACTAGAGAGGTATTCCAGAATAGGCACTGGATCACCAAACTCGGCAAGCACACAAACCACGCCGATTACTTAACATAACCATAACACTTATACCATGATACACAAACCATAATCAGCTCGTCATTGGTCACTGATAATATCATAATTATCATGAATAATCATGCCATTTTGAAGACTAATACTTGATAAATTCATAAGATTTCTATTATCATGGACGATAATTGATTAAATTCAATTATATGTTGTATTTGCAGGTTATTGGGCCATTTTATGAAGTGCTTAACGGGCCAATGGACCAAGCAATCTAGCAGGGGTAAATCTGGCATATTCAGAAAGTTGTAAAACCCTAGCCGCCTGCTTTTTTTTTTCTTTCGCCCTCTTCTTTCTATTTTTCCAAGATTTTCTCCTATTTTTGAAAACCTCTCTTTTAGAGAGAGAGCTCTCTATTTAAAAGCCCTCCCTCTCTCTCTCTCTTACGATTCTCTCTTCTACTTTCTCTCTCTCCCTCTCTCCTGCGCATCTCCTTCCCCCTCTTTCTCTTTCACTTCTTCTTTATCTACCTCTTCTTCCTCTTCTCTTCCGGTTTCTCTCTCTCTCGGCCTGCACCAGGCAGGCTGCCCTCGCCCAGGCTCGCCAGCACCTGCCTGCGCAAACACCCGCCAGTGCCCCCTGCCGCTCCAGGCCACCCGCGCCACCGGCCCCGCCCGCGCGTACCCGCAACAGCCGCCCGTGCGAGCTCACCCCCGTGAGCGTCGCCCACCAGCCGGCCGCCTGCCTGCGTAGGCACCCCAGCGCCCGCACCTGCTGCCGCCTGTTGTCCGCACCTTCATGCTAACATTTTCTTTCTTTTTGTAGGTATCAAATAAAAGTGAAAATTCCTAAAAATTATAAATTTGAAGAATCTATCAGAAATCTGTCACCGAAAGGGAGATCTGCAAGTAAAAGGGGTTGTTTTTGAAAAAAAAAATCCAAAAATTGCACACACAAAAATCAGAAAAAAAAAAGGTAAGTGAGGTGAGTTTCCTTCTCTCTCTCACTCTTTCTATTTGTTTTACTTTCCAAAAGAACGAGGGATTGCGTTGGAGGTAAGTACCCTTAAAACCCTCTTGATTGAGTTTCTTTTTTTTAGTTGCCACGTTTAGATAATTCATTAAAAAAAAATCAATCACTTGAATCCAATAAAAGATGTCATGTCAAGATTAGAAACTTTCTATCTTTAAGGCATGCATCATTTAGACTTTCATCTTTAGGTAAGTTTCTTTTTTGAAAAGTTTCCTTTCTTGTCGAAGATTGCTGGAGGCAAGGTGAGAATCTTAACTTTCTTGAAAGCATGATCATGCATTGCCATGCTTGCATAGAACCCCTTGCTTGATTTTGTGGTGTGCACATCATTTCTAAAATAATTTAAGGGCAATTTTCTTAACAAGATAAGGTGGGGATTTGATCACCCTTCCTTAGCCCACAAACCACAACTTCCTGCATCTTTTGCATTCCAAGCCCA
The DNA here is from genome assembly GCA_014218235.1 of Colocasia esculenta. Lineage (NCBI taxonomy): Eukaryota > Viridiplantae > Streptophyta > Magnoliopsida > Alismatales > Araceae > Colocasia > Colocasia esculenta. The sequence goes on along the minus strand of CM024757.1, from coordinate 123,395,121 downwards.
ATAAAAGGCAGTAGACATTGAACCTAGGGTTCACAATGATATTTTGGTCCACCTAGGCCCACTATCAAGTTTTGAAAACTGGTGTCTAAGGCTATAGGTTAAGTGGCAAATGCCTAAGCGGGAAAGTGGTTCTCTAATTAGGTCCCTACGGAAGTAGGGGGAGCCTCCCACTACCCCACCTCTTACCTGGCCAGTGGACATACATGTTAGTGGACTTAGGTTGGGTTTAAGTCACTTTGTGAGAAAGCTTACTTTTGGATCCCAGATCCCTAGGTCATTTAGGTTAATTGTTTGCAACTTATTTGTCTCTGCCTAAAAAAAAAAAACTAAAATTACAATAAGAAAAGAGAGAAAAAGTCTCATCTTTCTCATTCACAATCATATGTAGGCCAACCCAGCACATTATATAGGCCATGGCCCAAACCAATTTTCATCTCTCATTCAACGTGACCCAGCCTACTTTGAAAATACACATTTCTTGTCAGCCCACTATGAAAGTACATTCCCTGGGGTGTCCCAACTCTCAGATTTTACCCAAGATCAGGCCCGCCATACTAATTTGTTCCATAATGTGCCATCTTTCACCCAAGCAGAAACACAATATTTTCAAGGGCCTTTCACCTCCACTCCTTACCCAAAAGATGAACAATATGTCCCTCCTACAGAATTGAGTTGGCTTTACCAAGATCCACAAGGGAAATTCAAGGACCCTTTCTTGGTACTGAAAGCATCTCATGGTTCAATGAAGGATTCTTTAGTACTGATCTGCCGGTGTGCTTAACAAATACTCCTGAAGGCACACCCTTCCAACCACTTGGAGAAGTAATGCCACATTTAACACTTAAAGATCAACCTATTCTGGCCCAAGCCCAAAGTCCACCTATCCACAACTTTCAACATTGGGTCCAATGCCAAATTGACATTCATGATCAAGGCCATCATGAGGGGCAACATGCATATCCATGGCCCACTCATACATCTCCCTCGCAATCAGGCATCTTTGATGATCAATTTGAGAAATTATGCAAAAATTTCATGATAATCAACAAGGCTTTGAACAAACATTCACCCAACAACAACAAGAATTAGAGCAATCCTTTGTCAAAACTGACCTCCTGATTACTCAACTGATGGAAATCAGAAGGAGGCAAGATAGTCAGTCACCATGCCAACCCATTGACAATCATGCACATCATTATCTTGATTGTGACCAACAATTTGACTCTCAAATTCCATCCACAACTTCTCAGTCCAACATGATTGTGGACACGCCCACTTGGAAAATGAGAGATAATATTAATGAGTCAAATCAAGAGGAGATGGGTGCCACTGAAAATCAATCCAAAGTCTTAGCCCAACTTGAAACTGATCATCAAGAAGACTCCATCCATAATGTCATACTTGAGGAAAGCTCTAGTGAGTTAGCTGAACTAAGGTTAGGGGGAGACAAAAAAGAATGTCATCTAGATGTTAGGTCCAAGTTTGATGTGACATTGTTTCAAGTGGATGACAGAGAAGATGTGAGTGTGGAGAAAGAGCTGGGTGTAATCATCAATCATTCTTTTGGGTAAGAGAAGAATTAGAAATTCTATCTGAAGTCCACATTGACTGGGTCTCTCTTGATGTCGACAAAGACATGGAACTCCTACCTCTCCCTGATCTTGGCAAATCCAACATGTTCATGGACATGCTCCCACTAGCTGATTGGTCAACTGCACTTGAACCTTTTAAGCATCCTTGTGTTGAAAGTCATATCCATTTCATTCCAGACATGCTACTATTTTTGACTCAAGTCAGCCTGTGGAGTTCAAGCAATCCTCTGAGCATCCAACTCAATCTGACCTCAATATCATGAAAGAGGATCTGAAAATGGAAGTTGTGGGTGAAAATGATGAAAACAATAAAGTCTGCATTGATGTGTTCAACACATATAAAGATTTTAAGTGTCCAAATGAATATTCCTTAATTGAAGATATAATCTTGAATACCCCAATTTCTCTATCATTTAATGATATGAAGGGTACCCACTTGACCCACCATGGCTGGTGATGCCCTACAAAGAAAAAAATTGGCGTCAATTGATTGGGGGTGTTACGTGACCCTGTTACCCCCATGTGTCTGGTTGAAGATATTAAACTTAGCGCTTATTGGGAGGCAACCCAATATTTTTAGAAATTTTAACTTATTTTTTTTCTTTTCTATTGTGTTTTATGTTTTTGGAAGGCTAGTGTGCAACCCATTACCTTTGACGAAGCCAGTGTGCCACCACCCTTATGTGATCATCAGGTTGCATCTCTCCTTTCTTAACTTACATTGTCTTTATTCTATGTTCATTACTTTTATGCCATTGAGGACAATGTCATTCAAGTTGGGGGAGGGCAAATCTTTCAAATCTTTAAATCCTACTAAACATCCCAGGCATTATTCTATGTTCATTAACTTCATGTATCATTTTTCATGGAAAGAATACCTCATTCTAGAATGATTTTACTCTAAGTATATACTTGTGCTAATGGCACGCTAAAGGATGAATTTTGTGGTTATGTTCTTAGCATTTTCCTCAAACTACATTTGAAATTTTATTGAACCTTCACACATGTATTAGATGATGAGTAAGTGTCATTCATGAGGGTGATGAGGGTTTTACCTAATACTCATGATGATGATTGACATTCTACACTCTTATTGAAAACTAATCGTGGGGAAAAAGCTACCTGCTTGCAAGTTATGAAATAAATAAATAAATAAATAAATATGATGAAATGACAAAATGAAGAAGGAAATCCCTAGCTTAGTAACCGGGCTTCGGCACCTCATGAAGTGTTGAAGTTCGCGTCAAACAGTGAAAGGATATCCAAAGAAAGAAAAAAATGATGATGAAGGATGAAAATAAAAAGGCAGAGTGAAAGCTACCTGTAATTCGAGGATTGGATTTTAAGAGTGTAGAGTTGATATCATCTCTAAGTAATGGGTCAAAGTCTCATGCACTATCTTAGTAATGTTTATTGATCATAAGTACATTCATGAAAGAAATGATAATTTCAACTGTATCTTGAGGAACTGTCTAATAACATGAACTGCATGACTATCTTTGACACATACTACTAGAACTGGAAATATTTATTGTTGATCAGTCTTCTCTCTGCTTTCTTTGCATGAAAAATGATGTTTGAAGTTTCTGTTAGTCCCAATTATTCACTTGGGTGCATTGCTAAGGGACTAGCAATGAGTAAGTTGGGGGATGTGATAATATCATAATTATCGTGAATAATCATGCCATTTTGATGACTAATACTTGATAAATTCATAAGATTTCTATTATCATGGATGATAATTGATTAAATTCAATTATATGTTGTATTTGCAGGTTATAGGGCCATTTTATGAAGTGCTTAACGGGCCAATGGACCAAGCAATCCAGCAGAGGTAAATCTGGCATATTTAGAAAGTTGCAAAACCCTAGCCGCCTGCTTTTTTTTCTTTCTCCCTCTTCTTTTTATTTTTCCAAGATTTTCTCCTTATTTTTGAAAACCTCTCTTTTAGAGAGAGAGCTCTCTATTTAAAAGCCCTCCCTCTCTCTCTCTTACGATTCTCTCTTCTACTTTCTTTCTCTCCCTCTCTCCTGTGCATCTCCTTCCTCCTCTTTCTTTTTCACTTCTTCTTTATCTACCTCTTCTTCCTCTTCTCTTCTGGTTTCTCTCTCTCTCTCAGCCTGCACCAGGTAGGCCGCCCTCGCCCAGGCTCGCCAGCACCTGCCCGCGCAGGCACTCGCTAGTGCCCCCTGCCGCTCCAGGCCACCCGCGCCACCGACCCAGCCCGTGCGTACCCGCAGTAGCCGCCCGTGCGAGCTCGCCCCCGCGAGCGTCGCCCACCAGCCGGCCGCCTGCCCGCGTAGGCACCCGCCAGTGCCCGCACCTGCTGCCGCCTACTGTCCGCGCCCAACCGATGCTTCCCCTTCTCCTCCACGTTGCATGTGTTTGCATGCAACGTGAAGGAGGTGCATCGCCTTCTTCTTCGCGGTAACCACGGATCTACAGTGCACCCTTCTCTCTTCTGTTCTCTCTGTTCTCTCTCTTCTTTCTCCCTCTTCTATTCTTTCACCTCTCTCTTCTCTCTTTCTCTACTGTTTTCTCTCATTAGGTAGTATAGTTTATTTTATGCAATGATGAGACATTTTGTTAAACACTTTGTATTTGAATAATGTTAATTTTATCTTGATTATTCTCCTCACCTCCTCACTAGTTAATTCTGGTCTCTTTTAAATTTGTTTTAGGGTGATAGTATGTTATGTCTTCCAATCTTGTATTTAGTTATTAGTTATCATTAGTTATTTTCCCTCTCTCTCTCTCTCTCTCTCTCTCTCTCTCTCTCTCTCTCTCTCTCTCTCTCTCTCTCTCTCTCTCTCTCTCTCTCTCTCTCTCTCTCTCTCTCTCTCTCTCTCTCTCTCTCTCTCTCTCTCTCTCTCTCTCTCGTTATATCTATTTATCTTTCTCTACCTAGAATAGATTTATTTTTGTTTGATCAAATTAGTCTTAGGATTTAATTATAAAATTCTCAACACACTTTTCTAATCAAAGAAACTCAAGATTTTCAAAGTTAATAATCTTTTTTCCTCGTGGATTCGACTCGGTCTCACCACTTAACTACTGTTAAAATATTTAGTGTAGGCCGATTATTTGAGATTGTTAGTCACGTGTTTAACGACGCATTCGTGGGCTATCAGTCACCATGTGACCTCCAAGCAACTACACCCTTCTAAGGACATAAACCACATTACAATCTTGCCTGTCATTGGTCATTTCATGACCTCCATAACAAAATACACCACTATGCACATAAACCACACATATGAATCGCATAACCTTTTTAACATGCTTAGCATGATTAACATAACCATTAGCCTAAACATGCTTTACTAATCATTAATCAACTCAAAACAACTTAAAATACCCTAAACGACCTGAGCTAGGTCCACACAGGACCCTCATTGCCCAAGGCTTAACAACTTACTTCAAATAGAAGAACGCGACGAGGGGCATTGTCGTGTTACAAACGCGACAATCTGAAAAATCGCAATTGCACATTGGAATGCCATGGAGTCTACCGTCGCATTAAGAATGCGATGACCTGATAGGCCGCGTTCACAAACCAGAATGCAACGGGGCTAGTGGTCACGACCTGAATCCCAGAGCCCGATTCGTCACCTTCACAGACAGAAACCCTATATTGTGGTTCTTACACAAAAACCAGCTCAAATCCTTATTTTCATGCATACCAAGCTTCTGCAAATCAATTACACTATATTGGAAACACAACCACACATCGATACATATTAAACATGCTTTAAGTCAATCAAATAACATGAATAAGACATGGAAAGTCCCTACCAACAAGAAGAACTTGCAAAACGAGGCTTGATCGGTGTTCTCCCCACTCCAAGCAGCTTCGATCGGTGTTCTCCCCGCTCCAAGCAGATTCTACGTGCCAAACCACGTCAAGACACAAGCTTCAAGGCCGACATCGCCAAAAATCATCGCAGCAAGCTTCTCCCCAATCAAATAGAGCTTCCTGCTCTGTTTGGCTAGAGGGCCAAACTTATCCCAACCGGAAACAAGAATGCAACGTAGTATCTTGTCGCCTTCAGAATGTGACACACCTAACCATCATCTTCTAAAACCTCGCCATGCCACGCATCATGAAGGCGATGTGGAGAATGCGACGCCCCACCCTGTCGCATTCACAACCAGTGAACTTGTGGCTATTTGGGTCTGGATTTCTAGCCCACAACACCCACACCACACATAGAAGCCATGACCAACGCTCAATGACCCCACATTGGTCATGAGCACCACACCAGAACCAATAAACACAGATCCGAATAACCCTGACATTACAATTAGAAACTTGAAACATACAAATACTTCTCTATTTCGTACCTGGCCAACCCTAAAGATTTTCTGGAGCTTGGAGGAAGAGGAAAAGAGGCTTTTGGACGAAGAGATCGAGGAGAAGGAAGGCTACGAGGAGGAGATATTCAAGTTCTCACATTCAAACCCTATGATCACAAAAGCGTTCAAAGGTAGACAATCCCTCAAGTAAAAAAAAATTAAATTTGACAACCCTAAAGATTTTCTAGAGCTTGGAGGAAGAGGAAAAGAGGCTCTTGGACGAAGAGATCGAGGAGAAGGAAGGCTATGAGGAGGAGATATTCAAGTTCTCACATTCAAACCCTATGATCACAAAAGCATTCAAAGGTAGACAATCTCTCAAGTAAAAAAAAAATTAAATTTGACTTTAGATAGACCATGATCCTAGTAATGAAAGCCCTATGTTTTCTCCATTCCTATCATGTCGTTTAGGACTATTTCATGCTCAACGTTCTGTCAAGAACATGTACCACCACTACCAAATTGCATAACACAAGAAAAAGGCCACAGACAATACTGCAGAGGAATACCAATTTCTAGAGCAGAGAATACCAAATTTCAGAGCACAAGAAGAACATAGGAAGACAGCACGGGATCTCACTGCTCCTTAGGTAATCTATGGTAACCTATTCAATCAATCAATATATATATATATATATAATTTATATACATAAATGTTAAACATATTTTACTGAAGTTTAATTATTTAAAAAATTTGCAAGGTAGAGGGAGCACAAGGAAACTTTCAGAGGAGAGCAGAGGAAGAGTTGCTGGAGAAATATTACTCACTCACCGATTGTAAGGTAATTCGTTGGAAGATATACTACATTATTTATTTTTAATTTTAGCATAAATATGAAAAACAATTAGTGAAGAAGAACACATACTTTCTAGTAGTCAAGAATGTTGCAGACCTAGCAATCCAAGTATATGAAAACTCACACACACACATCGAGACGAGTCAGGGTCCCATTCACAAGTGTTCCCTTCTTGTGCTGCGCCCATGCCTACTGCCCCTCCTCTAGGTCCATGCACATTTGTGCGCCGACTCTGCTGCACATGAATCGGTCACCGCAGTCACCGGTCTCGTAGGAGAAGCTGCCCTTGAGGCTGTGGCGGCAACCGGTGCAGGCCCAAATGCAACCGTACAACGGGCCGGCCGGGGTAGGGAAGGAATGGTAGGCCAGGATTGTAGGATCGAGTATGTGGATGGATCAGATCTAGAAGCGGGGGGGGGGGTTGAATAGATCTAACCACAATTAACGCGGAAGCTTAAGCAATTTAAAATTACTTCGAATCAGAGATCAATTCACACAAACAATTTACTGATCTGAAGTGTGAGTGTGTGTAGATGATGTGTGAAGCAATTCAACAATTAGTGTGAGTACGAAATCCTATGCAATCATCTAGCACAAACAAGCAGATCAAAGCATTGCACATAGGATTTTTTAGGTGGTTCGAAAATCACACCAGTGATTCCTACATCCACCCCTCACACAGTGAGGCTCCACTACTCAACCTGAGTACAACACACACTGGAGCACGACGACTCCAAACAACCTTGAGCACGACAGCTCAACACACAACCTTGAGTTCAACGACTCACAAATTGAGCACGACGGCTCAAACAACAACCGGAGCACGACGACTCCAAATTGAGCATGATGGCTCAAATCACACAGTGAGTACGACGACTCACAAACCAGAGCTCGACGGCTCACAATACAAAAGCTAGATCAAACACAAAAGAGATCAGATCCTCTAGCAATGATCTGATTCAAGACAAATTCGTACACAAAAATTTGTGCAGAACTTCATGCACAAATCTCATGGACGAAATAAGGAAGAACAAACTCAGAAGTGAGAGAAATGGATGTAGAATGATTGTTCTTCAATGAAGATTTCTTGCTAAAGGTTGAATTGAAGAGGCTTGATGATGCTCCCTGTCAATTGGCAATGCTCTGCTTCAATAGCTTCTGAATCACCAGAAATTCCTCTTCAATTGCTGTGCTTCTGCTTGATCTGCTCCCTTGCTCAGCACAACAACCTTCTCTCCAGAGATTCCCTTTGATTCCCACGTCCTTCCTCTTGAAAGGATGGTCTGCAGCTTCTGGAGATGGAGCAAGATCTAGAGAAACCCCTTTTGCCACCAAAAAGCTTTTCTGGGTGTTGTATGGGCTCTCCTCGTGGGTGCTCTTTTGGAGTACAAGAATTGGGGGTATTTATAGCCCCATATGTCCATGAGGTGCTTTGGGGTGCGTGGGCACAAAAATCTAGGTCAAATCCCTTGATTCCTAAGCAGCCACGTATCCAGAAAAATTCACGTTTTTGAGCTTCAGCCGAAGTGTGTCGACACCACCAGGGAGTGTGTCGACACGCTATCCACAGGCAGGCAAAAAGATCTTCTGGAAGCTGGGTCTAGTGTCGACACTACCACTGAGTGTGTCGACACACTGTCCCAGTCAAGCAAAAGGTTCTCCTGGAATTGGAACTAGTGTCGACACGACCATTGAGTGTGTCGACACCATCAGGTTCCTTCTTTCAGAACATGCTTCTGGGACAGTCATCTTGTGTCAACACCATCAAGGAGTGTGTCGACACGACTGTGACAAAAGTGCGTGAACCTGAAAATATAAAGTGTAAACCATTAATACAAGATATTATCATTAAAATGTGAGATTTTAAACATAAAAAATATGCCATTTAAGCATTGTTGTGATATGTATAAAATGTATAACATGTTCAATATGTCATCATAAAAATCACAATATGTCATCATTAAAATCACAATATGTCATCATCAAAATCAAAGTATGAGTGATATTCATTGGTCATCATTAAAATACAACTTTAGGAAATTCCAAAACACACTCAACCCAACAAGGATGGGGAGCTCGAAGCTGCTGCCATAGAGGAGTTCGGAGCCGCCACAGTTGCCGGTCTCGTAGGAGAGGCTGCCCCTGGGGCCGTGGCAGTAGCCAATGTGAGCCCAGATGCTACCGGACTAGGGGCCGGGCGGGGAAGGGAAGGAGCGATAGGCCAAGGTGGGGAGATCGAAACTGCCGCCCTGGAGGTGTTTGGAGCCGGCATTGGGCTAGATGGCAGGCCAGATGGAGAAGGGGCAGTTGTTGACGACTGGCCAGACCAAGGGCCGGCTAGGCCGGGGAATGAGTGGTAGACCAGGGTGGAGAGCTTGAAGTTGTCGTCCTGGAGGAGTTTGAAGCTGGCGTTGGGCTGGATGGCGGGCCAAATGGCGAAGGGCCCCACCCGCAAGGCGTGGATGACGGTCTGGGCCACGCTGGTAGAGACGGACGATCCCTGCACACTGCTGCCACGGGTGAGGGAGGCGAGGCGGTGGGTGGTGTAGGAGAGGGACTCGACAAGGGCAGCGAGGACGAAGACAAAGAGGAGGGCGAGAAGGTAGGCGCCGAGACCCCGATGGCTGGGCCAGCCGATGAATAGGAGTGAAGGTTGGGGCGATTCTGTTGTCTTCTTTTCCTGCCTCGCGGCTCCCTCTTCAACGGGATGCGAGCTAGAACTGCTGTGGGTTTGACTTGTTTTTGTAACAATGAAGAAGACAAAAGTAGAGAAGAGAGTTGGAGGTAAGAGAGTTGAGGTAGCGTATGTTACGGTGCAATGGCAGTAGATGGCAGAGAGAGATAGAGAGGATCGGAGAAGTGAGGGCTATAGTGCAATTACGAAAAGACAACTCCAGCTCGAGGATGCTACCGACAGCGTGGGAGATCGTGACGAACATGGGGTGGCCCATGTTTCGCAATGCTCTCCTATGTCTTGCACTGCTTTTTTCCCTCTACAGTGTTATCCACATGCCCATGAAATTTACATAATAAAAAAATAAATGTAATTATTTAACATAAATATGATTTAAATTTTAGAAACTTTAATTTTTTATGTGATTTTATTTTGAAATTTATTTTAACACATTATCTTTGCTCTAAAATTATTATTCATTTTAAAAAATTTATAACTTATGTTTATTGTCTTTGTTTTTTTTTTCTCGTAGTGATGGATGAGCATAGTTACTATGTTTACACTAAGAGCAGAAAATCTCATATGTATCAATCTACATGTATTTTTGAACGAAAGATTTTTCTTCTCGACATCTACAGACTGGAAGAAGGTTTGCTTTTGATCAACAAAAAAATAGATAAAATTAAAAGGTTGTTAAATGAAGAGGAGCATAAAGAATTAGAATGTGGTAAAGGATTGACTATTGTTGTCCAAGATGAAAGAAGGAGAAGATATTATTTTCTGTTGCGTCATAGTTGGAGAGGTAATATGTACATGTTCACTGGATTTGGATGGTCAAAATTTGTGAAAATAAATTGTATTAAGGAGGGAGATATTCTCAAAATAGTGTCATCCCGTTATATACGAAGGGATGGATTGAGAAATTTATACTTAGGCATCTACATTTGTATTTTAAAAAAGAAGACATTTGAAGCAAAGAACACGAATCAGCAACCAATGAAGTTATGGTGGCCCGGCATGAAGACATCTCACAAGACTAGAGGTTTGCAACACAACGAAAATAATTTTGAGATTGTGTGACAATGTCAATTATTATAAATTCTCTTCTATTCTGAACTATAATAATTTTAAATCTTCGAACATGTTATGATATTGTGATTGTATTTCTCTCTTTCTCCCCTCGCTTATTTCTCTCTACTTTTGCATTTACAATAAATTGGTTGTCATTTTAATTTTAAGTCATTTGTAATTTGTGTGATTTCATATAACTTATAATTCAATTTTTTAAATAATGGACAGTATGGTTCATTTTTTCTAGAAAAAATTTAGGATAAATATGAAATATTAAAAAATGGACAGCAATAGTTTCCATTTTACTTGGGTTTTTTTTCTCTCTCTCTGGTCAGGACTTTCCCCCTTGTAAGCACCCGATTTTTTTAGGTAATTGGGTCTCATGGATATTCCTTTTTCTTTCTCTCTCTCTACTCTTCTTTTATCTGTCTCTGAACAGTCTTCCCGAGAAATGCACACTCTTTCCACCAATAATTAACCAAGGATGATTTTTACCGTCCTTAATTTACCCCGAAACTTACTAAGTGAACCATACCATGTGGATACATGAGATGTAAACGGTCGCAAGTGACAAAAGGATGAAATAAGCATAAAGTGAGAAGCAATAAGAAGATGAGTCGTTTCAGTCAGTGAGTCAGTCATGTACTCCCTTCCCGTTTACTTTTCTTTTGCCACCCAGGATGAGCATAAGAAGGGTGGGTGGATGCCAGTAATGACTGCTAATAATTACTAATTTTTTTCGTGTTAAATTTCATACATGTAGTTGATTTTAGACAACCATTGTCTATAAATGATGTGCATTTTATTTTAATTGTCATTTCATCCATAAATAAAATTTTGAGCATTTCAGTTAAGATTTTGGGTAGATCACATAGTTAGATTTTCATTTAATAAAGTCAATACTTTTTAAATAGTTTGACTAATAAAAATATTTTCTCATTTACATTGTATATAAATAAATCATTGATCTTAGATTTTCTTAAGTCATCTTTTGTAAATATTAGTTCATAGATAAATCAAACTTTAAATCTTAGTTAAATAAATAAATAGCATTTACCTAAATACCATACCCCTTCATCACCATTGATCCATTACACCAATCTCTCATCCAACCTTGCCACATACCCCAACCCATTAAATAAATAAAACACTTTTAACACCCCTCTTTTAATCACATGATGCCACAACCCCCATACCCATTTAACCATTTTTTAACAAAAATTCAATATTAATCTAACCATTTTTCTCATTTTTATTGTAGTCTTCTGCCTCATCCGTCAGAAGCTTCACGAAGATGGCACAGTTGCTGTGTGAAGGAGGCTCTGCAGGCCGAGTCTTCTGGAGGCGGCGACGGGGCTATGGAGATGAGCAGATGAGCATGGCGGCCCAGCTACTGTGTGCGGCTGCTGGATCCGGCTGAAGCGGTGCTGGCCAGGGCGGCTAGAGCTGGTGCATGCAGAAGATGGAGGCGGGCTGCTGTGTCCGAGAGGCGCCCCTGTGCTCTGGCGATGGAAGCTGAGGTGGCGGTGCAGGGCCTGGGCGGCTAGCGCCCAGGTGAACCAGATGGGGGCGCGATGAGGCGGTTGGCGCTGTGCACGCCTGGTGCTGTGCGGCTAGCTCTGGCGGAGGCAAGCTGGAGCTGGAGGGAGCCCGTGCACGGCAGCATGAGTGCAGATCTGGGGCGGATCGTGCGCAGCAGGTGTGCTTTGCGGCGGAGGCAGATGGGTGATCTGGGCCGGAAAGAGATGGGCCATAAGGGCGGATGCCGGGCAAGATGCTGGGAGCGGGCGCAGGTGGAGCTCCTGTGAAGAGCTGATGGGCCTGCTGCTTGGGCCGATGGTTGTGCTGGCCGGTTGAGGTGGCAACCAAGGGCGATGGAAGCTGAGGTGGCAACCAGGGGCGATGATGTTGTGGCACTGGGCCATGTGAGATCCGTGTGCTATGATGTTGGCTAGCCGTTTGAGGGCTGGCGCTGTGGTCTAGCCGATGGTGGAGCGATGGCGTTTGCGATGGATCCGGATCCCATGTGAGGCCGATGCTGTGTGCAATGAACCAGATGACCGTGTGCGATGCTGAGCTGTTGGCTGGTGCGGCTGGAGTGCGAGGCAGAACAGCTGACGTGGCGATCCTGGTGAGGTGTGAAGGCGGCATCCAGGAAGCGGGAAGGAGCTGTGCGATGGAGCCCGAGCGTCTTTAAAAAGGACCCGAGGTCCTCATCTCCGGGGGGCTCTCTGGTTCGATGCTTAGGAATTTTGTTTTAGTTTTCTCTTCCCTGTATTTTCCCTGTTTGAGCAGAGCGGTGAGGGGTGTTCTTGAGTTGAGCATGGAAGTGTTGGTTAATTCGGCATTTCGGATTTCTTAGCTTCTTCCTATTCTTCAAAGGAGAGGGCTCGCCAGTGGAGTGGTTGGAATTTTTCTCTACTTTGTTCTGTAATTTTTCTTTACGTAAGGCTGTTGGGCAGGGGAAGGAGACGGGTTCTTCCTGGGGGAATCTGTTGCTTCTCTTCTGTTCTTTAGTTTAGATTTTAGAGACTTTAGGTTTAGAATTTGAGCAGTGTTTTCATTTACTCTTTTCTTCAGTTCAGATCTGGGGAGGTTCGATTTGTGGCTGGGTTCCATTTTGTTCTTCTTTGTGTTCATTCAGATGGCGAGTGTAATCTTTCTTTTAGTTTTCTGCAAGTGATCTGAGTTAATTTGTTTTTTTTTTCTTTTCTTTTCTTTTCTGCTGTGGATGATCCAGTGACGTTTCTATCATTTCTTTTATGCTTTAGTTTAATCCAATGTTCTCCTTGTTCTGTGTTCTGTTGGCATCCGGGAGGTTCTCAGCATTTGAGGGAATTCGGCTGCTGTGAATTTGGATTTTGTTATCTCTTCTATTGTGAGTTGGGCGGGAGAGGTTGCAATTTCCTTCTGCTGTTCTTGGTTTGATGTCAGAGTTGGGAGGTTCTCATCTGCAGTTCAATCGTTGGGTGGGATAGTTACATTAGTTCTATTTCATTTCTTCTGTGCTGGAGGGTTTGATCCAGTGAAAATTTTCCATTCTTCTGTGTTCTATAAAGGCAACCGGAGGACGATTGCAATTATTTGTATTCCTTTCTTCTGTTCTGTCCGTTGGTCTGAGAGAGGTTGTTCTAATTTCTGTTCTACAGTGGAAGCATTAGGAATTTGGTTATGTCATCCTTTTATTTCCTTGAACTTTAGATCATCTCAGAATTATAGTTGCATCTTTGTGCGATCTTAGTTTAATTTCTATTTCACATTTTTTATCTACTTGCTTCATCCCTCAATGGAGAGGGTACATTGATATCACTTCTCTTTTCATTTCAATTCAGCTTGCTCTTTCATTAAGTTTGATTTGTCAAGATTGTGAGGATTGGATCAGTGTTGTTTACACATTCACTTTTAACGCATTGTCGATAATGATTTCAAGTCAAAGTAGTTTAATTCAAATTCTATTCAGCCTCTCCGTGGATATGACTTGTTCTCACCACTATATGAGTTCATCTTTGTTATTTTAATTTTGTGAGACAGTTTAGAGGAAGTGTGCATACTGACTTGTGCAAGGACTCTGGACAACGAAAATGCACAGTCAACAATGTCGCGCGTCCATCTTGGCGCCGTTGCCGGGGAGGCATTAGAGTTTGATTTAGATTTATTTTGATTTGATTTCATTTCTATTGGTTTTACATTGACTTGTTGTTGTGCTTTTATTTCAGATTTGCACATAAGGAGGACCATGGAGATTGGGCTTGGCACTTGAATCCCATTGGAGGAGCTTGCTGATTTCCTCTCTCTTGTTTTTAATTCAGTCTTTTAGATAGGGGAGTGTGAGAGAAGCTTGTAGTGAGGTTTTCATGTACTCTCTGTGCATGTACAGAGATTTCCTTCTTGTTGGCATGTAATAATTGGCCTTTTGGTGGTTTGAATTGTTTGGATTTAGTTTATATAGTACCACCTTATATTTTCTTAGTTTCATTTCATTTAATTCAAAAATCAAATAAAAATTAAAAAATTAAAAATCTAAAAAAAAAAATCCAAATCGTTCTTTAATGTTAGCCGTTTGATTTGTAAATAAAAATTTCATCTCCCCAAGATTAGAATCACTTGTTTTAGGACATTCAACATTTTAATTGTCCTTTGACTTTCACTTCTTTCTTGCATTGAAGAGTGCGGGGGAAAGGTAAGTCTTCCATCTCTCGTTTCATGCATTAGACTTAGCATTAGACAACCTCTTGTTTGAAACTTGATCTGTGCACTTCACATTTTTAAATGGGACTGCTTAAGGGCTTCACCCATTAGAATAAAAAGATAAGGTGAGGGATTTCATCACCCTTTCCTTTGCCCAAAAATCACAAAAAAATTCCACAATTTTGCATTTACCTCAGCTTTTAATAAAAACCAGTAGACTTGGCCCTAAGGTTCATAATTAGATTTGTTCTTTCTTAATTCTAAGACTTCTCTTTTAGTCTGGTGTCTAGGATTAGAGGTTAAAAAGCTTACGCTTAAGTGAGTTAGAGGTTATTTAATTGGGTCCTTGCGAAAGCAAGGGGCCCTCCCTCTACTCCACCTCTTACCTGGCCATTACAAGAAGAGTTAGAATTGGACTTAAGCAAGTATAAATCTGATTTTGAGAAAAATAACATAAGTCCAAGGAACACTTAGTGGTAGGTTAATTTGATTTGAAAGTGTTTGTTTGTTTGTGTTTGTTTAAAAATTCATCAAAAATCAATAAAAATCTTAAAAATTCAAAAATCATAAATAGAGGGCTTTTCATTTGTGCATGCTTGGTAGACGTTCTCTGGACTTAGATTTGGCTCAACCTATAGACGAGATAGAAAGATTCTTTCATAGGATGGCCAATCAAAACCAGAACCAAGTTGTTAGAAATGTAGAAGAGGCTGCACCCAGACAAATGAAGGAATACTTCATTCCTTCTGACTATCAACCTGCCACTTGCATTAGGCCAGAAATTCCGGCAAATCATTTTGAGATCAAACCTGGAACCATTCAAATGTTACCATCCTTTTATGGCAATCCCAATGAAGATCCTTATAGGCATATAGATGAGTTCCTAGAGATCTGTTCCACTGTAAGGATCCAGAATTTCACAAAAAATGCCTTAAGATTGACCTTATTCCCATTCTCTTTAAAAGACAAGGCCAAACATTGGTTAGGGACCATAGGGAGAACCATTACAACTTGGACAGAAATGCAGTAGGAATTTTTGAAAAAGTTCTACCCGATTGGCCGAACAAATACAATGAGAAGAGCAATCACTGGATTCTCCCAACACCCGGGAGAATTAATGCACGAATCATGGGAGAGATTGAAGAAGTTGCTTAGGAAATGCCCCCACCATGGTTTGTCGAGGTGGCAAATAGTTCAAGCTTTTTATGAAGGTCTGACAGAATCGAATAGGCAAATGGTTGATGCTTCGTGTGGGGGAGCATTCATGACTAAGAGTGAGGATGAGGCATATAATCTTTTTGAAACATTGAGTGAGAACTCTATCAATCATGCCTCACTCTACTCTTATGAGAGAGCGTTAGGACCTGTGAAGAAGGCAGGGATGTATGAAGTAAGAGGAAGAGGAGAACCAGACTCTAGGGTAGAAGACATGTTAGCTAGACTTGACCAGAGATTGGAGCAGAAGTTGGAACAAAAATTTGATCAATTACTGTCTTTGACTGGGCAAGCCACACCCAATTTTTCTCAACAACCTGAAACTTGTGCTATGCGTGCTAGCCCAGCTCATCCCACCAATGCTTGTCCCACTACTGCCCAATTACCCCCTTTCATTCAGGAATAAGTCCAAGCTGCTCAAGGCTTCTGCAAACCCTCCTATGATTCATACTCCAACACATATAACCCTGGTTGGAGAAATCACCCGAACTTTTCATGGAAAAATCAATCTGAACAAGTTTCCCAACCTGCCTTCAAGCAATCCATGTACGGTCAATCCTATCCCAATCAAAATTCGGGATTTGGCCAATCTTCTAACTCAAAACCTCCACAATACCAAGGAAATCAAAATTCCAATCAATTTCTCACACAAATTTCCAACAACCTTCATTGAATCAACCACCACCTCCTCAACCCAATTGGGATGATAAAATGAACCAACTCCAAAACATGATGGCGACTCTATGCCAAACTGTGCAAGAACAACAAACTCAATATCAAACTCAAAATCAAAATTTTCAACAAAATTTTGCAAGGTTAGAGTCCCAAATTGCTGATGTATGTCAAAGGAGGGAATCCGGGCAATTGCCGAGTCAAACTATAGCAAACCCAAGGAACAACCCTCCCGGATTCTACCAGAACCAGCAATACCATCAGGGTCAGGGGTACAGACCACCACCTGCTAGACAAAATGAACCTCCACCACAGAACCCACAACAAGCTTTTGTCCAGAACATTCCTGCACCTCAAAATCAAAACCAACCTATACAACAGGATCATCCTCCTGCCCAAGCTAGGGGCCCACAAGTAGAAAATGCTAAAACTTTGTCTACTTTAAGAAGTGGAAAGATCAGACTAAATCCTCACCCACACATGTCAACATTACATGAGGATACAGAAAAGGAAATTGAAATTGAAATTGAAGAAGAAATTGAAGAAATTGTTGAAAAAGACAAATCCAAGGGAAAAGAGAAAATAAATGAAGAACCTCTAGACACAATCAAGAGGAATGAAGATCCAAACTGTTACATTCCAAGAGTCCCTTTTCCTGAAGCCTTAAGGCCAAAAATAAAAAACAAACCAACTGGCAATGAAGAACTCTTGGAACTGTTTAAACAAGTTCACATCAACATTCCTCTGCTTGATGCCATCAAGCATGTGCCTGCATATGCCAAATTTCTAAAAGAAATGTGTACTCCAAAACGTGAAGTGAGAAACAAAACTGAAACAATAATTCTCCCAGAAATTGTGAGTACCATTGTCTTAAACCAACTCCCTAAGAAGCTTAAAGATCCGGGCACTCCACTAATTCCTTGTACCATCGGTGGAGTCACTTTTAAGAGTGGCCTTTTAGATTTGGGAGCCAGTGTCAACCTCCTACCTTCTGCCATTTTTGAGAAATTCAAGTTAGGAGAGTTGAAACCCACTTCTGTTGTCCTCCAACTAGCCGATCGATCTGTTACCACTCCTAAAGGCCTAGTTGAGGACGTGATCGTAAAAATCAATGATTGTTACTTCCCTGCCGATTTCATCATTCTGGACATGAACACTCCCCAAGATTTAACTCAGTCCACCATTATCCTTGGTAGACCCTTTTTGGCCACAGCTAGGCTAATATTGACTGTGCTACTGGATGATGGATATATCATTTGGGGATAGGCGGGTTAGTATCAACATTTTTAGGGCATCTAGGCATTATGATGAAGGAGAAAGTTGTCTAGTGGTAGACACCTTGGAAGAGTCTTGTGTGGAAGAAGCAATAGACCAACCCTGTGCTCTAGGGTTTGAGGGAGAGGAAGGACAATTTAATTCTATGTTTCAAGATAATGATCCATCAATTCCATTTGAGTGTCCTCCTAAGGTTGAGCTAAAACCACTCCCTGCGAATTTAAAGTACATCTTTTTAGGAGAGAATGAGACATGGCCCATCATAATCGCTAGTGATCTTGAGGAAGGGCAGGAAAGGAAATTGATTGATGTTTTGAAGAGTCATAGGAGAGCTATAGGTTGGACAATAGATGATCTGAGAGGGATAAGTCCTTCAGTTTGCACACATCGCATCTACTTAGAAGAGAATGCCAAAAGTTCAATCGAAATGCAAAGAAGACTTAATCCCAACATGAAAGAAGTTGTTAAGAAGGAAATTGTCAAATGGCTGGATGCAGAATTTATTTATCCCATCTCTGATAGCCAGTGGGTTAGTCCAACTCAAGTTGTGCCTAAAAAGTCTGGACTAACCGTGATTCAAACTGAAAAGGGTGAGCTCATTCCCACTAGGCTGGCTACAGGATGGAGAGTGTGCATTGACTATCGTAAACTGAATGCAATGACCAAGAAAGACCATTTCCCCTTACCTTTCATTGACCAAATCTTAGAGAAACTGGCAGGCCAAAAATTCTTTTGTTTCCTTGATGGATACTCAGGGTATAACCAAGTGGCTATTCACCCCGATGACCAAGAAAAGACCACTTTCACATGTCCATTTGGAACCTTTGCCTTTAGACGCATGCCATTCGGGCTGTGCAATGCCCCTGCAACTTTTCAACGTTGCATGTTGTCTATTTTCTCAGACATGGTTGGGGATTACTTAGAAGTCTTCATGGACGATTTCTCTGTGTTTGGAAATGACTTTGATTCGTGCCTCGACCATTTGACTGAAGTGCTCAAAAGATGCATTAATGCCAATCTTGTCTTAAGTTGGGAAAAGAGCCACTTCATGGTTAAGGAGGGAATTGTCTTAGGGCATATTGTCTCAGGGAGAGGGATAGAGGTAGATAAAGCCAAGGTAAATCTCATTTCCGAATTACCTCCTCCCAACTCTGTCAAACAAATTCGATCCTTCCTTGGTCATGCCGGATTCTATAGGAGGTTCATCAAAGATTTTTCCAAAATTGCAAGGCCATTAACTTCTTTGTTAAAAGACACTCCATTCATTTTTGATGAAGCTTGTCATAAAGCCTTTGAGGAATTAAAAGACATTTTGACCAGAGCTCC
Organism: Colocasia esculenta; assembly: GCA_014218235.1. Lineage (NCBI taxonomy): Eukaryota > Viridiplantae > Streptophyta > Magnoliopsida > Alismatales > Araceae > Colocasia > Colocasia esculenta. The sequence goes on along the minus strand of CM024757.1, from coordinate 123,375,955 downwards.
AATTCTACAATCTCCAGATTGGTCATTACCATTTGAGATAATGTGCGATGCTTCAGATTATGCAGTAGGTGCCATTTTGGGCCAGAAAACTGATAAAGGATCTGTGGTGATTTATTATGCAAGCAGAACATTGAATGATGCTCAGATTCGATACACAACCACTGAAAAAGAGCTCCTAGCTGTTGTTTTTGCCTTAGAGAAATTCAGATCTTATCTCTTAGGAGCCAAAATCATTGTTTTCACTGACCATGCTGCCTTGAGGCATTTGCTTGCCAAAAAGGATGCCAAGCCTAGATTGATCAGATGGATTCTATTGTTACAAGAGTTTGATTTGGAAATTCATGATAAGAAAGGATCCAAGAATGTGGTAGCTGACCACTTGTCTAGAATAGTTGCCCCGGACTCTATGCCCATTAGAGATGCTTTCCCGGATGAGCACATTTTAGCTGTCTCCAACATTTTATCTCCATGGTACGCACACATTGTGAACTACAAAGTCATTGGACGAGTACCTGGAGATTGGACCAAAAATGAGAGAGAGAGATTCTTTGCTAGAGACAAGTACTTTATTTGGGAGGACCCGGAGCTATTTTTCATAGGACCAGACCAAGTGATAAGAAGATGTGTCCCTGAGAGTGAGCATCAAAGTGTCCTCAAGTTTTGTCATTCTCTCGCCTGTGGAGGACACTTTTCAGGAAAGAAGACCGCTGCTAAGGTCTTAGACTCTGGTTTCTATTGGCCCACATTGTTTAAGGATGCCCACCAATTTTGTAAGGCCTGTCCTAGATGTCAAACCATGGGAAACATTTCTAAAAAGGACATGATGCCTCTTAACCCCATTTTGGTTGTAGAGATTTTTGATGTTTGGGGGATAGACTTTATGGGACCTTTTCCACCATCCTTTGGATACACATACATTCTAGTTGCTGTTGACTATGTGTCCAAATGGATAGAAGCCATAGCCACAAAGACCAATGATCATAAGGTGGTCATCAAATTTGTTCAGAAAAACATCTTTTCTAGATTTGGGTGGCCCAAAGCAATCATTAGTGATGGAGGACCTCATTTCATTAACACCCAATTTAGGACCCTCCTAAGGAAGTATGGGATCACCCATAAGCTAGCAACACCTTACCATCCCCAAACTAGTGGCCAAGTGGAAGTATCAAACAGGAGATTAAAAACATTCTTCAAAAGTCGGTTAGGCCTGATAGGAAAGACTGGTCAGAAAGGTTAGATGATGCATTGTGGGCCTACCGAACCGCTTTCAAAACTCCCATTGGAATGTCCCCTTACCGGCTTGTCTTTGGAAAATCATGTCATTTGCCGGTCGAACTTGAGCATAGAGCCTATTGGGCTATTAAACAAGTCAATCTTGACTTAGCCCAAGCTGGTCAACAAAGGACCCTTCATCTGAATGAGCTAGAAGAGCTCAGAAATGAGGCCTACGAAAGTTCCAAGATCTATAAAGCCAAGGCCAAAGCATTCCATGACAAACACATTCATAGAAAAACTTTTCAAGTGCATGATAAAGTCTGGCTATTTAATTCTCGGCTTCGTCTTTTTCCGGAAAATTGAAGTCCCGGTGGGATGGGCCTTACATGGTTGTCAAAGTCTATGACAATGGCGCTGTCGTTATTCTTGATCCTAAAACTGGACAATCGTCCACTGTTAATGGGCAGAGGTTAAAGCATTTTTTGAAAACCCGCCTTCCTTGAAAGTTGAGTCTACCAAGCTAGATGAGCCAAGTGAAGCCTAATTCTGTCTGGCTGAAGACATAAACTTAGCGCTTCTTGGGAGGCAACCCAAGTGTACAAATTTCATTTATCAGGTAATTTTCTGTCTTACTTTCTGTTCCTGTGAATAAGTAGGGGGAGAGGTAGAATAAGCATGCATTCATAGTCTCCACCCCATCCATTGCTTCATTTCTTTTTCTTGAGCTTGTACATATGCAAATAAAAATTTCACAATGTTTCATCTTTAAATAAAAATGTGTGGCTTTGCGCATCCCAGACTAGGTGTATGATCTTTAACCATTAAAATTTTGTGGTTGTCACACTCCTTTGCAATCATCCATGTCAGATAGCCTCTAATAAAGGATTACATGTATTACCTGTCTACCTTATGTGAGGATTTATGGCAGGAAGTTTCATACACACACTACACAGCCACTTAGACTAGCTGAACCCGAATGTAGCAAATTTGTTAAGGCTAGTAGGAGAGAGGTGATTGGTTTTCTCCCCTCCCCTTAAGTGAATTGCGAAGGAAGTGAAGGCATGTGATCAAGGAACCTGACTGTTCATCCTTCCGAAAGAGGAAAAGAAAAGAAAAATCAAAAGCAAAAGAAAAATATATCCATGAAAAATGCCCCGGATCTGAGTAAAGTTGGACTCGCTACTCTTGAAAAGTGATGGGTTGTGCAACATTGTGGATGAAAAAGAAATAAAGAAATTCTGAGTGCACAAAGTGCAAATAAAGGGACAAAAGCCCTCAAACTCAGAGAAATAATCCTCAAGGAAGATGGGCAGGATGGAACTGAGAGAAACAACTCAATCTGACTGAGCAAGGATCTTACTCCACAATTCTTTTCTTCACCATCGAATCAATCTAATCTCAATTATTAGCTGAAACAAAGGAGCCTCATGAGGGCTAAGGTGAACTCTTAAGTGAGCTACCAATTGTGCACTAATTTTTTGCCATAAACCCTTACAATTAGGAAAGACATATCTCTACATTAATCTTTTACATGATGGCTATTTATCATGAGACATTACATCTTCTAGTCCTACATTTGGAGTAATTTTTATTGCTAAGGGACTAGCAATGTTCAAGTAGGGGGACTAGCAATGTTCAAGTAGGGGGGAGTGATAATTACTAATTTTTTTCGTGTTAAACTTCATACATGTAGTTGATTTTAGACAACCATTGTCTATAAATGATGTGCATTTTATTTTAATTGTCATTTCATCCATAAATAAAATTTTGAGCATTTCAGTTAAGATTTTGGGTAGATCACATAGTTAGATTTTCATTTAATAAAGTTAATAATTTTTAAATAGTTTGACTAATAAAAATATTTTCTCATTTACATTGTATATAAATAAATCATTGATCTTAGATTTTCTTAAGTCATCTTTTGTAAATATTAGTTCATAGATAAATCAAACTTTAAATCTTAGTTAAATAAATAAATAGCATTTACCTAAATACCATACCCCTTCATCACCATTGATCCATTACACCAATCTTTCATCCAACCTTGCCACATACCCCAACCCATTAAATAAATAAAACACTTTTAACACCCCTCTTTTAATCACATGATGCCACAACCCCCATACCCATTTAACCATTTTTTAACAAAAATTCAATATTAATCTAACCATTTTTCTCATTTTTATTGTAGTCTTCTGCCTCATCCGTCAGAAGCTTCACGAAGATGGCACAGCTGCTGTGTGAAGGAGGCTCTGCGGGCCGAGTCTTTTGGAGGCGGCGACGGGGCTATGGAGATGAGCAGATGAGCATGGCGGCCCAGCTACTGTGCGCGGCTGCTGGATCCAGCTGAAGCGGTGCTGGCCAGGGCGGCTGGAGCTAGCGCATGCAGAAGATGGAGGCGGGCTGCTGTGTCCGAGAGGCGCCCCTGTGCTCTGGCGATGGAAGCTGAGGTGGCGGTGCAGGGCCTGGGCGGCCAGCGCCCAGGTGAACCAGATGGGGGCGCGATGAGGCGGTTGGCGCTGTGCGCGCCTGGTGCTGTGCGGCTAGCGCTGGCGGAGGCAAGCTGGAGCTGGAGGGAGCCCGTGCACGACATCAGCTGTGCAGATCTGGGGCGGTTCGTGCGCAGCAGGTGTGCTTTGCGGCGGAGGCAGATGGGCGATCTGGGCCGGAAAGAGATGGGCCATAAGGGCGGATGCCGGGCAAGATGCTGGGAGCGGGCGCAGGTGGAGCTCCTGTGAAGAGCTGATGGGCCTGCTGCTTGGGCCGATGGTTGTGCTGGCCGGTTGAGGTGGCAACCAGGGGCGATGGAAGCTGAGGTGGCAACCAGGGGCGATGATGCTGTGGCACTGGGCCATGTGAGATCCGTGTGCTATGATGTTGGCTAGCCGTTTGAGGGCTGGCGCTGTGGTCTGGCCGATGGTGGAGCGATGGCGTTTGCGATGGATCCGGATCCCATGTGAGGCCGATGCTGTGTGCAGTGAACCAGATGACCGTATGCGATGCTGAGCTGTTGGCTGGTGCGGCTGGAGTGCGAGGCAGAACAGCTGACGTGGCGATCCTGGTGAGGTGTGAAGGCGGCATCCAGGAAGCGGGAAGGAGCTGTGCGATGGAGCCCGAGCGTCTATAAAAAGGACCCGAGGTCCTCATCTCCGGGGGCTCTCTGGTTCGATGCTTAGGAATTTTGTTTTAGTTTTCTCTTCCCTGTATTTTCCCTGTTTGAGCAGAGCAGTGAGGGGTGTTCTTGAGTTGAGCATGGGAGTGTTGGTTAATTCGGCATTTCGGATTTCTTAGCTTCTTCCTGTTCTTCAAAGGAGAGGGCTCGCCAGTGGAGTGGTTGGAATTTTTCTCTACTTTGTTCTGTAATTTTTCTTTTCGTAAGGCTGTTGGGCAGGGGAAGGAGACGAGTTCTTCCTGGGGGAATCTGTTGCTTCTCTTCTGTTCTTTAGTTTAGATTTTAGAGACTTTAGGTTTAGAATTTGAGCAGTGTTTTCATTTACTCTTTTCTTCAGTTCAGATCTGGGGAGGTTCGATTTGTGGCTGGGTTCCATTTTGTTCTTCTTTGTGTTCATTCAGATGGCGAGTGTAATCTTTCTTTTAGTTTTCTGCAAGTGATCTGAGTTAATTTGTTTTTGTTTTTGTTTTTTTTCTTTTCTGCTGTGGATGATCCAGTGACGTTTCTATCATTTCTTTTATGCTTTAGTTTATCCAATGTTCTCCTTGTTCTGTGTTCTGTTGGCATCCGGGAGGTTCTCAGCATTTGAGGGAATTCGGCTGCTGTGAATTTGGATTTTGTTATCTCTTCTATTGTGAGTTGGGCGGGAGAGGTTGCAATTTCCTTCTGCTGTTCTTGGTTTGATGTCAGAGTTGGGAGGTTCTCATCTGCAGTTCAATCGTTGGGTGGGATAGTTAGATTAGTTCTATTTCATTTCTTCTGTGCTGGAGGGTTTGATCCAGTGAAAATTTTCCATTCTTCTGTGTTCTATAAAGGCAACCGGAGGACGATTGCAATTATTTGTATTCCTTTCTTCTGTTCTGTCCGTTGGTCTGAGAGAGATTGTTCTAATTTCTGTTCTACAATGGAAGCATTAGGAATTTGGTTATGTCATCCTTTTATTTCCTTGAACTTTAGATCATCTCAGAATTATAGTTGCATCTTTGTGCGATCTTAGTTTAATTTCTATTTCACATTTTTTGTCTACTTGCTTCATCCCTCAATGGAGAGGGTACATTGATATCACTTCTCTTTTCATTTCAATTCAGCTTGCTCTTTCATTAAGTTTGATTTGTCAAGATTGTGAGGATTGGATCAGTGTTGTTTACACATTCACTTTTAACGCATTGTCGATAATGATTTCAAGTCAAAGTAGTTTAATTCAAATTCTATTCAGCCTCTCCGTGGATATGACCTGTTCTCACCACTATATGAGTTCATCTTTGTTATTTTAATTTTGTGAGACAGTTTAGAGGAAGTGCGCATACTGACTTGTGCAAGGACTCTGGACAACGAAAATGCACAGTCAACAATGTCGCGCGTCCAACTGGTAACCTCCGTAATTTGTAAATTTGACAAAAAAAAGTTATTTTTTGGGTGGGGTGGAAAATTTGTAAATTCCAGCTGGACTCCTCTGTTTTGATAAACTTCCTGCAGTTGCCCGCCCTTGTTCACCACCTAAAATAAGGTTGATCAAGTAGAGAAAGTTGTTATCAATGACATAATCAACAAATTAGTCAAACAAAACAAAATTAGTCAAGTCGATAAGATGACAACACTTATTAGAATGGACAATTTATTATCTTCTTAAGTGCATGCATGCATGCCTGCAACCAAGAATGATGGAGAAACAAATTCATAATTAATTTCAGAAAGGAAATACGTTCAAATGTATCTGTGGTTATTATGACAGAAAAATGTAAATATGTTGTTGAAAGATCACCTGATTGTCTATCTGCATTCACAATGGCAGGGGCAGGGGCCAAGCCAGAGCTTTGCCCAGCACGCAGCACCAGAACCCTATAAAGATGTGAAACATCATCGTCCAGAGGAAAGACGTAAAATTAAATGAAGAGACGCTGATGTGCACCACATATAAAGAAATGACCATCTGCTTACGTCCATTGGCAATCTGAGATTGTTGATACTTCAAAATTGCCCAATCAAAGACAGTGTCAAACCAAAAGAAAAGAGGCACCTACAATTATCAATGTGCACATAACATAATGTATACTTATTAGACATAATCAGCTCTTAATTTATAGAATACATATACATAAAACACAAGACTTGATGAACTTAATAATGTACCTTCACGGTTCACGAAATATTCTTTTCAAATTAGCATAATCTGGTTTATCATCAAAGCTTATGGAACACTTATTGAACTGGAAACCTTCTTCTCACTTATTTTTTCATGTTTTTGCTTCTTTGTTCCTGCTTTTAGTCCCTGCCAGGGGAGACTGATGGGGAAAAAGTGAACCCCTTAATTAAATAACATACAAGAACACAAACATAAATACTAAATATAAGATAAGAAACAAACCTTCCACTTAAAAAATACATGAGAACATATCCAAGGGATTCTACATCATCTCTCCTGCTTTGTTCTTAAGAACACTAAATTAAAGAAATGACCCATCAGATAATTATATACATGGAGCATATCATTTATCCATGTTTAGCAAAGATGTCAAAAAAAATACAGATGCTTATGTCCAAACAATTCTAATGGAAACAGTCTACATACCTATGCCAACATGAGTGTTCATGCTAGCATATCTTGCTGTCCCAGTCAAATTCTTATTCTCTTTGGAAGCGTATGTTACAGATGCACCCAAAAAAATGAGCATATTATATGATTGGCAATCAACTGAAAACAGAATCACCAAATCAGGTTTTCCCTTTCCTTTTGAGCAAGGAATGTAGTTTGACAAATGCACACACAAACACAATTCTCATTAGGAACTTAAAATGCCAAACCCAATAAGAAGATTCAGAACTGTGAGACGTCACCCAATAACCACCCAGTTTCTGCCCAATCTGAAATTTGAACAAGAATCTGAACTGGAACCAACCAAGTCCATCTCAAAATTCTGATTCTTAATACCTAGATTAATATTCTAAAATAATACTAAATAGCATTAAATTGTCAACTGATAATAGTCTCCCTCACCCGTAACTATTGTGCCAATGGAACACATCCAACCAATCTAAAAATTAGAGAGAAACATTTTTTTGCTTGTTACGGGTCAGCAAGAACACAGATTGCTGTCAACCAAGAAAATTTCAGGACATTGCAGACACACCTTGTGACATGACACTGAACATAAAATACAAGTAAAGTGAAATAATTAACCTTAATTGAAAAAGGGTATCCCTGACAATTAGCCAACAAGATAACTCAGTCTAAAAAGTACAGAACTTTTCAAAGACATTCATCCAAAGGCACAGATTTGTCTTTCTGTGCATTTCTACCCCCCCCCCCCCCCCCCCCCCATATCAAGAACACCCTTTGGCCCTTCCCCAGTAAGCTTACCGCATTATCAAGAAGTCCCTGCATTTTTAAGTGTATGGTTCAATCCCCCCTCTCTCGCCTCCCTCCAACCAACCCTCAATCCTATAGTCACATCAGCAGAAAGAGACTTAAATGCATATTTTGACTCATGGATGTCCTTTTTTGACCTCTGTTTTATGCAATCTCTTGATGGCGCATAAAACTTTCCAATGGAACCCTGTCATTTTATGTGTCAAGAGTTCATGGTGATATAGGACCTTTGGGTTTGAGGCTGGCATACATCCTTGCCTGATGGTTGTTTCCACTGCTCACTGCACTCTCTTGTTGCTTTAGCTTGAGCTGCATGTACAGGCAAGGTTGAGATGGTAGTATATCTGAAAACTGCTCTTTTAATCCACTAGCTATCTGAAAACTTTTGCATATGTGCGCTTATGTAGGGTAGTACAAAATGTGTCTGAATTCTCGTCACAAATAAAGCTGTGTACAGGAATGCAACTTAAGTATATACCTGATTTCTTTTGCAAAACCTTTGTATTAGCGGTGTACCACATAGCTAAAAGAAGAAAAAAAAGTCACAGTGTTGGACATAAATTGCCCAAAGATAATTGATCCAATAATGTCATGATCCACAGATCCCACTGTTTGGTTAGATGCATGCTACCGCTTTCAAATGTTCCAAAGGTAGTAACTTTGTTGTCCCATCAAGATGAGGAAGACAAATCAAACATTTGAATCTAACCAGAGAGTTTCTTCTTCATATTGTTTGGCCTTATTTTCTTTTCTTCTCTTCACGATAAGCAGTCCTATGAAGTTCAAGTAGCTGTCTATGATAGTATGTGTTTTCTCTCTCTCTCTCTCTCTCTCTCTCTCTCTCTCTCTCTCTTATGACCATTAAAAAATTTTGTTCCAATCAAGTTGTAACTCGAGTTCTATTCTCCCCACCCAAAAGGTCCACTATTCGATGGCCAAGGTGGGGACGACTCTCTTTATGTCTGCTACTTAGAGAATTTTGATTCATCTTTAACTTGGATGCTCAATTTTTTTTTCATTGACAATTGTTTAGAGGTGATGTTTGATTTATTATTTTAGACACACATACTACATGCCTAATATATTATACAATCTTTATTCATATATTAATTTTCCTTTCATCTTTTTTATTCAAATCACTCATTAAATGATGTAAATAATATTTCTTGCAATTAGGACATCTTTGGACATCGCGACAACGCGAGAGGGATCACTCATCTTCTATTTGTTAAGAGATTTGTCTACATAACAATTTGATGTAAGTATTCTTTTACATACACTAATGGCTATGGCTATATTTTCTTTATCAAAACTTTACTTATTCATTCATTTACTACATACCTTTTAAGAGTAATATATTTCTTCATTATTTAAGACATCATTGTTCTCTAACTAATTATCTTACTCTTTATACATTACAATTGTTTATTTTGGTGGAACTATTAAAAGTATACGATGAATGAAGAAGAGATGCACAATTTTGAAATTGTAGTACAACAAAGAAAATATGGTAAAGTTTTATTTTATCATTATGCTTATCATTTTAAGGATTCTTTACATCTCAAAACTAAATCCACATTTTTTCTTCAAGACATTCGTCATAACAAAAACAAAAGAAGAAGAGAAAATTATTATTAACTGCATGAAAGCAAACGGAAGGACAAAAACAAAATGTTGGAAAATCATAGAATTAAAACAGTTGCAACATGCACATATTGTGGAGCAAGAAAATTTGAATATGAACCACCAACATTTTGTTGTTACAATGGAGAAGTCTTCTTAAACATTAATTCAAGAATTGTTGAGATTGTATACTTCACATTATGAAGAATCAAGGGATTTTAGGAACTCTATATGTGGATATAACAGTGTTTTTGTATTCGCATCATTGGGTGTGTAATTGGATAACATATTTGTAAATATGAAAAGTGGTAACTACACTTTCAGAGTGCAAGGACAAATTTACCATTATCTTTCATCATTGACACCCACAGATAAGAGGGCTAGATTTCTTCAGTTATATTTTTATGACACAAAAAATGAAGTTTCAAATCGAGTCTCACATATTCTAACTTCAAATATCAGTACTATTGAGAAGTTGATGTCAATACTCAACATCAATCCATATTCTACTATTTTGAGAAATCTCGGATATTTGACACCATTGGATGACAAAATCATCACAATTAGAAAAGATTGTGGATTAGATCAACGAGTATATAATGCACCAATTGCTGATCAAGTTGCAGCTATTTGGATAGAAGGAAATAATATGGAGACTAGATATATGACTGACATTGTTGTACATAGACATGATGGAACTACTCATAAAGTCCAATCATATTTTGGTTGTTACGATCAATTACAAACGAGGCATGCATTTTAGAACTCTAAGTTCATTATTGCTATCTGATCATACTGACTTCCAAGACATACTTCATATGGAAGAAGGTAAGTATTAGAAATATATTTTCAATTCTTTCTCACTATATTAACTTCTATTGCAATTAGTATTCATAACCATACTTATTTTTTCTTTTTAGGATTGCCTGAACAAGGAAACAAGAGTTGTTATGTATCAGCAATAGACTACTATGTATACATATTACAAATTAGGGAAAAATCAAACAATACTTTGTTATTTGGAGGACGACTGTTACAACAATATGGTGTAGATATGTATATCAAAATAGAGACAAACAATTGGATTTTTATTATAATAATAATAATAAACAAATCAGAGCAGAATTGTATCAAGGAATTGTTGATGATGTCAATGGAGGTGAAGTAAATGCAAATCAAATTGGAAAAAGAATTGTACTCCCTGTTTCATTTATTGGAGGACCAAGAGATATGCTTAGACGTTACGTTACTTAAATACTATGTCTCTTGTACAACGCTTTAAAAAGCCTAATATATTTATTACTATTACTTGCAATCCTGATTGGAATGATATAAAAGAAGAGCTACAACCATGAGAATATACATTCAATAGACCAGATATAACATCAAGGACTTCAAGAATTAAAAGAAAAGTTGTTCAAAGAGGGCATATTTGGTAAAGTAGCAGCTCATGTGTATGTCATTGAATTTCAAAAGAGAGGATTGCCACATACTCACTTTTTGATAATATTGAAGGAAGAACACAAAATCAAATCTTCAGAAACATATGATAATTTTGTATCAGTTGAGATACTAGATGCCAATGTCGACAAGGAGCTTTATGAATTGGTTTTAAAACACATGATGCATGGCCCATGTGGAAATTTAAGGCCAATTTCCCCATGTAGAAAGGTGGTCATTGCAAAAGTCATTTTCCTCGTCCCTTTTGTGAGAATTCAGTGCAAGGAAACAATTCATATCCAATGTATCGAAGAAGAAATGATGGAAACAAGCTAAAGTTAGAAATCATATTTTGGATAATAGATGGGTTGTACCATACAACCCATATTTGCTGAAAAGGTACAATTGTCACATCCATGTTGAGATTTGCTCTTCTATAACAGTTGTGAAATACCTATACAAGTATGTGTATAAAAGGGCATGGTCGTGTCTCTATGTATATACATGGTGAAAATGATAAACAGACAATTGATAAGATTAAAAACTATCAAGATGGAAGATGGGTATCTCCATCTGAGACAATATGGTGAATATCTCAATTCAATCTCTATGAAATGTATCCTTCTAGAAGACCATTGCAGTTGCATCTCCCCAATAGACAAATTGTGACATTTAGAACAAATGAAAATTTACATGATGTGGTCTCTGAACATTGTACAGGAAAGACAATGCTTATAGAATTCTTCACAACAAATGCAAAATATGTTGAGGCATGGAAACTTCTTTATAAAGAATTTCTAGAACATTATGTTTGGAATAAAAGCAAACCATGTTGGACTCGCAGAAAACAGAAGCAAGCAATTGGACGTTTAAATGCAACAAATCCATCAGAAGGGGAAAGACACATCTTAATATTACTTTTGAACCATGTGCATGGTCCCACTTCCTTCAATGACTTATATATAGTTGAGTGGTGTTACATATCCTACTTTCAAAGATGTTGCCCAAAAATTAGGATTGTTGAAAAATGATAATGTAGTATTTTGTTGTTTAGAAGAAGCTGTACAATATCAAATGTCATATTCTTTGTGCAGGCTCTTTGCCATAGTTTTAACATTATGCGAACCAGATGATGTTAGCACATTGTGGAAGAAGTTTCATATTCATGTGTGAGGACTATGCAAGGATTGATGATTTCACATTTGCAAAATAAATCATTGTAACTTTAAAGGACATCAAACTATTCTTATAAAATACGGGAAATGATATTGTACATTATGATTTACCTCCAATTGTCATAGATGAAGCATCAGACAAATCAAGAGAAATGTTGGATGAATTAACAATTCAAACACCACCTGAGGACATGCTTGCAATCACTTTGCTTAATAATGATAAAAAAAGAGCATTCAACTGCATAATGGATTATATGAATACAGAAAATGGACACATATTCTTCGTTGATGGACCAGGAGGAATAGGAAAAACCTTTTTATATCATGCATTGTTAGCACAAGTTAGATCAATTGGTCGAATAGCATTAGCTACAACAACATGCAGTGTCACAGCATCTCTTTTACTAGGTGGACAGATAGCTCATTCAAGATTTAAAATTCCCCTTGACGTTAATGAGTCATCACTTTGTGGCATAAGGAAACAAAATAGTTTGACTGAATTAATTAGGAAATGTAAATTAATCATATGGTATAAAGCTCCAATGTCAAAAAGATTTGCGATTGAAAGTTTGGATATGACATTAAAAGATATAATGGATTCAAATTTGCCATTCGGAGGAAACGTTATGTTATTTGGAGGAGATTTTCGGCAAGTGCTTCCAGTGGTACTTTGTCACGCCCCTCCAATTTAGCAGCGGAATAAATCGGGGGAAACGTGAGCAGAGTGTATGGTAACGAGAATTGCGCATACATTCGCAAATATCAGAGCATCTAATGAACAATAATTGCAATAACTCTTTGTTTTATTGATAATTCATCTAACTATTATATCCACTAATTCAGAGCTAATACATAGGGCTCATGACATCATTACATTGGAAAGAAATCTAAGGAAAAGTTACTAGACTCAATTGTGCTAGGATAACTTTGTCATTCGACTCCGGGTCGCTCATCACTCGGGTCCTGTCCCAATAGTAAGAGTAACGTCATCATTCGACTTACCTGAAACACACATGACAAATAACGTAGGGTGAGAGATAACGCCCAGTAGGACTTAAATCTCAGGATCAAGCAGGCTTAAAGTGATTAATGCTTTAATGGCAGAGTAACTAATGATAGAGAGAGTCATGTAAAGTCGAGAAAGTAATAGCACAAGTAACATGGTTTAGATAGCAGATGAATCAAGTATAGTACGATGACTAAAGTCAAGTCACGATAGAAACGATAACCACGTAGCAGCATGTAGCGACAATGGCAAGCAATAGCAAGCGACAGGTATAGCAAGGAGAGATAGTAGTTGGTCATGTAAAGAGTAAATTGCACTTTGATTGATTTTCATCAATCGAGATAGTATAGTACTTTTGATTAACTTTCGTCAATCGAAATAGTAATGGCACTTTGGTTATCCATAGATAGCCGAGAGAGTATAGCACTTTTATTGTCATTAGACAACGAGAGAGTAGAGCACTTTGAATGCGATTAAGTCACGATAGTACGCAATAACTCAAGATAGCAAGTATCAAGTAGAGCAAGTAGAGCGTATGACAAGATAGCGTGTATGGTTGCACAACGGTGCACTAGTAGAATACGGCAATAGTCACTTCTAGGATAGTAGCCGTTCAGTAACAGTCTGCGATAGCACAGTAATTACACAGTATGTCTGAACTCTTCAGACTAATAGTATAACAGTTTGTGATAGCACAGTAATATCACAGTACGTCTGAACTCCTTAGACTAAAAGGATAGTAGTCATATGTCCAGCCAATACAGTATAGTCAGAACCGGTGCAATGCAGAACATCGTCTATAGCCCCTGCAGGTATTTTCGGGTGGTTCTCTGCCCCTAGGACTAGATTGGAGCCCCTCGGACACTCTCTGTGCCCTGCACAGTAGTCACAAGACCCATATTATAGCGCTAGACAGTCATGAACAGTACAAAACAGTAGGAGCCACACAGCTCAAAGAGTACCAAGAGAGTACTAGATGAATAGATGAGAGAGACGAGATAGTAGAGTGAACGTGAATAGATGAGCGAGTAGAGTATAGATGAGATCTTATGGTCATTGCACATGAAATGTCGAGTAAAGAACGATAGTAACAGTTGCACAACACGCGCACTTGGTGTTGGCAGTCAGGTGGAATACACTACCTTTCTGCTGGCCATGTTATGTACAGGTCCAGAGGTCCGGCGTGAAATCAAGGTAAGAACGAGAGCAAACTAAGGTTGTTTGGATCTTGTCGATCCCTAAAGGGTATCATAGGTGTTAGGGTACAACCGGCTCATCGACCATGTGGGAATCCATGGACAGAGGAGACTTACGGAAGTCTTGAACAAGGATTCACTAGTCCGGCAGAAGGAATATCCGACGGAGAGTTCGTCCAAGTCAAGGAAAGTGTGTATATAGAAACAAGTGTCCGACGTTCTAGAGGAATTCTAGAACAATGGAGCGTCGGTAACGGTATTCCCAAACAACGCGAGAAACGAAGACAAGTTCATTTAAAATAGAGCAATTTAATGTACATTATTGCAATAAATTAACCAGATACATTATGAGATATTTTGTGCCAAGTCAAGCCATAATTGGATGGTTCAAGTGTGTGAACGTGTGAGAGAAATCATAGATAGAAAGATGTCATGTTATTACATTTTAAATCATTCAATATGACTCCATTTTATAACATGTGTTTTTAGCAAGTTTGATAACAAGGCAAGAAGTGGATAATCGGCAAGTAGAGAGCATGATCATGAACTTAAAATCAATTAAAAATTATGTAAACATGTTTTAACTTTGATATGGGTTGATAAATTCATGTTATGACTTTCTAGAACCTTCTTAGAAGAGATCAAACTCACACTTGCAAGAAACGACGCAAAACGACGGAAACCAAATGGGAAGGCAAATGCAATCCCATCCCTTCATTTCCTAAGGTCAGACCTCATTGATTTTTCATTCAAATTCACACATGAATACACCAAATTGAAGCCCTTTGAATTAAGAATCCAGCAAAGAAAATGGCTCGTCAATCCGAGGTCTATAAAAAACGTTATGGCCGATTAAGCGGACATAGGCAGAACGCGACGCATTGCCTGTCGCCTTCTGAAAGTGAACGCGACCATGAACTTGTCGCCTTCTGAAAAAGACCACGAAACGGCCTGATTTTTGGTATGGGTCACGACCATGATGTTGTCGCGTTATGGTAGCGACGTGTCGACCTGTCGCTACCTGAAAATGACGTTTGGGTTGCTTTTTCTTCCCATTTCCAACTCCGACTTGGATTGGGTGTGACAGCTATGGGTTTGAAAAATCAAAACAAATGCTAGGGTGATCCAAATCGAGTGAAACCACCTTTGTTAGTTATATTACTTAAATACTTTGTACAGTAGCAAATAATTGAGAAACAAAGGTCGTTTGACTAGGTAATAAAATGTATTGTGACTGACTGCGTGAATCTGACACAGTGTTAATGTTCGGGCTAATACTCTTAGTATGATCAACAAAAATTGGGGAAAATAGTTCCAAATGAAAGTAGACTCACGAGGTAACAAGTTCTCTGTTGAACACTTGGTCTAAAAACGACCCCACAAAGAGGTATGGAACTTGTAACACAAGTTAAGGTTAAACAATGACAATACATTGTCGAGATCATGCAAGATTTAATTCGTGACGAAGGATGGATAAAAATTAGGGCTTTTAGGGTCAAAACATGCCTAACATCGATCAGTAACTCCAGTTAAAATTTGAGAGCACTAGGTTGAGTATATATGGAGATCAAGAATAAAGAAGAATTAAGGGTCGGGTTCATGGTGTTTGCAGAACTTCAAAAATCAACCATAAAAGATTGGCTCGTTGGAAAAATATGAAACTTGAGGGTTTTGTTCCTAGTACATGGAACAATCTAAAGACAAAATTAATTAGGTTTTGTTCGTGAGAATGCCTACCTTTAGTCATTTTACTCTTCTAGGGCTAGAACTTGAAGAACTCGGGATAAAACTTGATGAAGCCTTGTCCCCATGAATTCCTCCTCTCCTTGGCTTCTTCTCCACCTTCAGCAAGTCCCAGCAATGAGTTAGGGCCGGCCTTGGGCGATTAAGAGAGTATTTATACTTCTTTGCTTTCTATTTCCTAATAGGACTCTTAACTCCTATTTAATTCCAAATTTCCTATTTCATCTTCCCTTTCTAAGTATTAGAACTTCTATTTGGGTTGGGAAGGGAGCTAAATTCGTGGCCAAGCAACTAGGGTAGGTTTAGGAATCCAATTCCAACCCAAGTTGCTTATTTAATGCATTAAATGCCTCTTTTCTATTTAAGTAATATTTAAGTTGCGAATTTAGGGTATTTTCCCATTATTCTTCTTTTTAAAATCCTTATTTTGGCCCACTAATTTCTAATGGGTCCATTTAACCAAGCCCATTATTTATTGGAATTTATCTTATAGGTTTTCCCTTTTTAATTAGGGAATAATAGAGTTATGAATTTTATTGCATTTTCTTATTTGAATTTATTCATGGGCTATGAGAGGTCCATTGGTCCAAACCCGATAATGGTTAATCATCACATGATGTTGGAAGTCTCTCCGACATGTTCATTTAATTTATGGCGCGTGATCTTTCCGTGTTAATAGTTTTCCGACTTAGTTTCCAAATTTGGATAATTAGTCACGTTCTGACGTACGCTTTGCCAATTGGATTTTTCGCTGCACGCATTTCTTTGTGGAACACTTAGGGATAATATTTGGGGTTGATTTATAATTTTTAAGGAATTTTTAGATGTGTTCTTGCACATACAATAATGGTACGTATGTTTCTATTATTTCGATTTAAAGAAATTATTATTTCAGATTTTTATTTCTAAAGTATTAAATTTTCCGGGTTGCTACATCCTCCCCCACTTAAAAGAATTTGGTCCCCAAATTCATATGATATGATACGGCTACCAATTTACTATGGATATTTCATTCCATCACCTCCCCCACTTAGGGCTTTGCTATGAAAACAAACTAAGGGTTTAGTGATGGTACCTTGTCCGCCTTCATTGGCATGATTCATATCTATGAGGGCTTGTAATCATCCTTGGCGTGGAGTTTGGTTCTTCTTTGTTGGACAATCGATGACTCGATGTTGTTGACTTCCACATCGCAAGCATCTGCCCAATTTCTTCCAATAGTTATCAATCTGATGCCCTGGTTTCTTACAAAATTTACAAAATTCATTCTGCTTCACTTCCCCTTTCATTCTCTTGCTATCTATGGTATTTCTTTCTTTATTATCATTGGAATGAGTAGCACGTTGCCTTTTCAATACCTTCTTCTTATAAATCTTTTCAAGAAGTTCCATGGTGTCTTCTACTAATTGAGCTCTCAATACCATGACTGAATATACTTCAATGTCTAGTGGAGCCAATTTTTCCCAGAACACAGGTCTCAACCCTTCTAGGAATCTCTTCGCCTTCATCTTCTCCGTACTTACCAACTGTGGTGCGTACTGTGCTAGTCTTTCAAATTGCACTTCATATTCTGCTATAGACATCATTCGTTGTTTTAAATTGACGAATTCATTTGCCTTCTTCTCACGAATCCTCTCGAAAAAGTATTTAGTGTTGAAGAGTTCTAAAAATTTATCCCACTCTATGTTGATGTTGGATAATTGTCGACTGGTAGCTTCCCACCAGGTTCTAGCATCGTGGTCCAACTGGAAGGTTGCCAGAAGGACTTTCTCCTGCTCTGAACATTGCATAACCCTAAAGATCCGTTCCATTGCCTTCACCCAATTTTCAGCTTCATCGGGATCCGGAGTTCCATTAAACCTAGGGGGATTTATTCGTTGAAAGTTCCCATATAAGTCTCCTACCCCATTTCTTGCTCCTGCTTGAATTACGTTGTTAAGGGCTTGAGTTAACCCCTGTATGGTCTGTTGTAATTCGTGCATTGGTGCATGCTCGCCAGCCATCTCCTCTAGTTCTTGCGAGCAATAATACTTATTAATTTCCTTCTTAAACTTAGGGTACTTATACATATAGTTAAGCTCCTAGCATAACCCCAAACTTTACCCAATCTCTTACATAGGTATGGTGGTTGACTTAGACATGGTTATCGCAGTTACCCTAGAACATCCCTAGACTTAAAATATCATAATAAGGACATCCTAGGCTCTGATACCAACTGTCACGCCCCTCCAATTTAGCAGCAGAATAAATCGGGGGAAACGTGAGCAGAGTGTATGGTAACGAGAATTGTGCATACATTCGCAAATATCAGAGCATCTAATGGACAATAATTACAATAACTCTTTATTTTATTGATAATTCATCTAACTATTACATCCACTAATTCAGAGCCAATACATAGGGCTCAAGACATCATTACATTGGAAATAAATCTAAGGAAAAGTTACTAGACTCAATTGTGCTAGGATAACTTTGTCATTCGACTCCGGGTCGCTCATCACTCGGGTCCTGTCCCAATAGTAAGAGTAACGTCATCATTCGACTTACCTGAAACACACATGACAAATAACGTAGGGTGAGCGATAATGCCCAGTAGGACTTAAATCTCAGGATCAAGCAGGCTTAAAGTGATTAATGCTTTAATGGCAGAGTAACTAATGATAGAGAGAGTCATGTAAAGTTGAGAAGTAATAGCACAAGTAACATGGTTCAGATAGCAGATGAATCAAGTATAGCACGATGACTAAAGTCAAGTCACGATAGAAACGATAACCACGTAACAGCATGTAGCGACAATGGCAAGCAATAGCAAGTGACAGGTATAGCAAGGAGAGATAGTAGTTGGTCATGTAAAGAGTAAATTGCACTTTGATTGATTTTCATCAATCGAGATAGTATAGCACTTTTGATTAACTTTTGTCAATCGAAATAGTAATGGCACTTTGGTTATCCGTAGATAGCCGAGAGAGTATAGCACTTTTATTGTCATTAGACAACGAGAGAGTAGAGCACTTTGAATGCGATTAAGTCACGATAGTACGCAATAACTCAAGATAGCAAGTATCAAGTAGAGCAAGTAGAGCGTATGACAAGATAGCGTGTAACGAGATAGCGTGTATGGTTGTACAACGGTGCACTAGTAGAATACAACAATAGTCACTTCTAGGACAGTAGCCGTTCAGTAACAGTCTGCGATAGCACAGTAATCGCACAATATGTCTGAACTCTTCAGACTAATAGTATAACAGTTTGTGATAGCACAGTAATATCACAGTACATCTGAACTCCTCAGACTAAAAGGATAGTAGTCAGATGTCTAGCCAATACAGTATAGTCAGAACCGGTGCAATGCAAAACACCGTCTATAGCCCCTGCAGGTATTTTCGGGTGGCTCTCTGCCCCCAGGACTAGATTGGAGCCCCTCGGACACTCTTTGTGCCCTACACAGTATGTATTGGATACAGTAGAGTCACAAGACCCATATTATAGTGCTAGACAGTCATGAATAGTACAAAACAGTAGGAGCCACACAGCTCAAAGAGTACCAAGAGAGTACTAGATGAATAGATTAGAGGGACAAGATAGTAGAGTGAACGTGAATAGACGAGCGAGTAGAGTATAGATGAGATCTTATGGTCATTGCACATGAAATGTCGAGTAAAGAATGATAGTAACAGTTGCACAACACGCGCACTTGGTGTTGGCAGTCAAGTGGAATACACTACCTTTCCGCTGGCCATGTTATGTACAGGTCTAGAGGTCCAACGTGAAATCAAGGTAAGAACGAGAGCAAACTAAGGTTGTTTGGATCTTGTCGATCCCTAAAGGGTATCATAGGTGTTAGGGTACAACCGGCTCATCGACCATGTGGGAATCCATGGACAGAGGAGACTTACGGAGGTCTTGAACAAGGATTCACTAGTCCGGCAGAAGGAATATCCGACGGAGAGTTCGTCCAAGTCAAGGAAAGTGTGTATATAGAAACAAGTGTCCGACGTTCTAGAGGAATTCTAGAACAATGGAGCGTCGGTAACGGTATTCCCAAACAATGTGAGAAACGAAGACAAGTTCATTCAAAATAGAGCAATTTAATGTGCATTATTGTAATAAATTAACCAGATACATTATGAGATATTTTGTGCCAAGTCAAGCCATAATTGGATGGTTCAAGTGTGTGAACGTGTGAGAGAAATCATAGATAGAAAGATGTCGTGTTATTACATTTTAAATCATTCAATATGACTCCATTTTATAACATGTGTTTTTAGCAAGTTTGATAACAAGGCAAGAAGTGGATAATCGAAAGTAGAGAGCATGATCATGAACTTAAAATCAATTAAAAATTATGTAAACATGTTTTAACTTTGATATGGGTTGATAAATGCATGTTAAGACTTTCTAGAACCTTCTTAGAAGAGATCAAACTCACACATGCAAGGAACGACGCAAAATGACGGAAACCAAGATGTATGCCTTTTAGAAGGCAAATGCAATCCCATCCCTTCATTTCCTAAGGTCATACCTCATTGATTTTTCATTCAAATCTCACACATGAATATACTAAACTGAATCCCTTTGAATGAAGAATCCAGCAAAGAAAATGGCTCGTCAATCCAAGGTCTATAAAAAAAAGTTATGGCCGATTAAGCGGACACAGGCAGAACGCGACGCATTGCCTGTCGCCTTCTGAAAGTGAACGCGACCATGAACTTGTCGCCTTCTGAAAAAGACCACGAAACGACCTGATTTTTGGTATGGGTCGCGATCATGATGTTTTCGCGTTATGGTAGCGACGTGTCGACCTGTCGCTACCTGAAAATGACGTTTGGGTTGCTTTTTCTACCTATTTCCAACTCCGACTTAGATTGGGTGTAACAGCTATGGGTTTGAAAAATAAAAACAAATGCTAGGGTGATCCAAATCAAGTGAAACCACCTTTGTTAGTTAGATTACTTTGAATACTTTGTACAGTAGCAAATAATTGAGAAACAAAGGTTGTTTGACTAGGTAATAAAACATATTGTGACTGACTACGTGAATCTGACACAGTGTTAATGTTCGGGCTAATACTCTTAGTATGTTCAACAAAAATTGGGGCAAACAGTGCCAAATGAAATTAGACTCATGAGGTAACAAGTTCTCTGTTGAACACTTGGTCTAAACACGACTCTACAAAGAGGTATGGAACTTGTAACACAAGTTAAGGTTAAACAATGACAGTACATTGTCGAGATCATGCAAGATTTAATTCGTGACGAATGATGGATAAAAATTAGGGCTTTTAGGGGAAAAAGATGTCTAACATCCATCAGTAACTCCAGTTAAAATTTGAGAGCACGAGGTTGAGTATATATGGAGATCAAGAATAAAGAAGAAGGGTCGGGTTCATGGTGTTTGCAGAACTTCAAAAATCAACCATAAAAGATTGGCTCGATGGAAAAATATGAAACTTGAGGGTTTTTTTCCTAGTACATGGAACAATCTAAAGACGAAATTAATTAGGTTTTGCTCATGAGAATGCCTACCTTTAGTCATTTTACTCTTCTAGGGCTAGAACTTGAAGAACTCAGGATAAAAGCTTGATGAAGCCTTCTCCCCACGAATTCCTCCTCTCCTTGGCTTCTTCTCCACCTTCAACAAGTCCCAGCAACGAGCTAGGGCTGGCCTTGGGCGATTAAGAGAGTATTTATGCTTCTTTGCTTTCTATTTCCTAATAGGACTCTTAACTCCTATTTAATTCCGAATTTCCTATTTCCTCTTCCCTTTTTAAGTATTAGAACTTCTATTTGGGTTGGGAAGGGAGCTAAATTCGTGGCCAAATAACTAGGGTAGGTTTAGGAATCCAATTCCAACCCAAATTGCTTATTTAATGCATTAAATGCCTCTTTTCTATTTAAGTAATATTTAAGTTACGAATTTAGAGTATTTTCCCATTATTCTTCTTTTTAAAATCCTTATTTTGGCCCACTAATTTCTATTGGGTCCATTTAACCAAGCCCGTTATTTATTGGAATTTATCTTATAGGTTTTCTCTTTTTAATTAGGAAATAATAGAGTTATGAATTTTATTGCATTTTCTTATTTGAATTTATTCATGGGCTATGAGAGGTCCATTGGTCCAAACCCGATAATGGTTAATCATCACATGATGTTGGAAGTCTCTCCGACATGTTCATTTACTTTATGGGCGCGTGATCTTTCCGTGTTAACGGTTTTCCGACTTAGTTTCCAAATTTAGATAATTAGTCACATTGTGACGTACGTTTTACCAATTGGATTTTTCGTTGCACGCATTTCTTCGTGGAACACTTAGAGATAATATTTGGGGTTGATTTATAATTTTTAAGGAATTTTTAGATGTGTTCTTGCACATACAATAATGGTACGTATGTTTCTATTATTTCGATTTAAAGAAATTATTATTTCGGATTTTTATTTCTAAAGTATTAAATTTTCCGGGTTGCTACATACTTAAAGGAACAAGAAATCAAACAATTGAAGCATCTCTCGTCAAATCATACTTGTAGTCCTTGATGACAAAATTGTACTTGAAAATAAATATGCGTGCAAGAGATGATCCATGATATTTAGATTTTTTGCTACGTATTGGTGGTGGAGTAGAAGAAACAATAGGCAATGATATGATTCACATTCCAGATGATATGCTTATACGATGTGATAAATAAGGAGAATCAGAAGATACATTGATTGATACAATCTATCCAGAATTATATGCACAATATGTAGATGTAGCTTATATTGTAAATAGAGCTATATTGACTTCAAAAAATGATATGTTGACAATCTCAATGAGATGATCATAAAATGATTTTTAGGAGAAGTAAAAGTATACTATAGTTTCGATTGTGCAGTTGATGAACCAGATTGCAAGTATCAAGTTGAATTTCTGAATAATTTAACACCCAATGGGATGCCACCTTCAAAATTGATGTTGAAGAAGCATTGTCCAATAATGCTATTAAGGAATTTAGATCCACCTAATGGACTTTGTAATGGGACAAAATTAGTTTGTATTGATCTACAAACAAGTGTCATCAAGGCTAAAATTACAGTTGGTCAATATTCTGATAAAGAATTGTTACTTCCAAGATTTCCTTTGTATCTTGTAGAATCTGACAAATATCCTTTTTCAATTCAGAAGAAAACAATTTCCTATATGTTTAGCATTTGCTATGACCATAAATAAGGCACAAGGTCAAACAATTCCAACTATTGGAATATACTTGCCTGAACCAGTATTTTCACCCAATCAACTTTATGTGGCAATGTCAAGAGGAATATCTAAGGATACAACAAAATTTCTTATAAAAACAACAAATGGTTATACTCAAAGATATCATGATTATACAAGAAATATTGTTTACAAGGAAATATATGAACCATGTAACTGTAAGTATCAATAATATCATGTAATCATTATCATTATAATATTGAAATATTTCAAACTTTCATATACACATTTGACTTCTTCTTATTTTTTACAGAACATGTCAAGCGATTATATATTGTCGAAGAAATTGACTCCTTAATTGAAGAAATGGAAGATAAAATGCAAACTTTTGAAGAAAGAGAAGCCCTATGACTTTTTAAGGAATAATAAATTTGGAAGAGTAGTCAATATGTACTTAGTAGATGAACAAGTATGAATTTCCTTCCTCATATTATTTATATTTTTATTTATTAGTAGTGATAAATATGTGCATATTTATATACTCATATTTTGAATGTTTTTTACATGGCACTACAATACAAGGTACAATGTTTTTAGAAACTATACCAATATTTGACCAGTTAATTACTCTCAGAAGATAAGTTCTACTTCATTTCAAATGGACACATGAAAGAGGCAAATCCAAAGTTCAACAGAGGATCTATCCCGTACAACATCATATTCACAAGGGACACTATCATCTCAGAGACAATTCCATTTGATGCAATCACAAATAGCTTTGAAACAATAGGATTGGGTGATAGAAAGAAAGCATACTCAAGAATATCAGAGTTATTGAACAACAGAACTGAAGATGAAGTCATAAGTGAATACATTAATGATATATATGTAGACGTGTATTTTTTTCAAAACACCTCCCACAAAGAGGATGATTTAAAAAGAAAAAAAATTTAATTAAAAGAAAATAAAAATAGGCGATGGGATGGAAGAGAAAATAAAAGTGCGTGTGTGCACGAAGATGGAGTGTGATCGCCAAACACACGTGGGTGTCGAAGGAGATGGGTGAAAAGAAAGAGTGTGGTACTTACCTTCACCCAAAGATCATGGGAGAGTGTGTGTGGGTCCTTCTTACTTCTTCCATCGGCCGGCCGACGTAGAAGATTTAGCTCCAAATTAGGTTACCTTACAAAAGAGACAACAAGAAACAAGTGAAGGGTTGGATTAGACTTTGTTGTGAAGCATCCAAATCAAAGGAGATGAAATAAAAAGTGAAAGCATAGGCGTTACACACCTCGTGGGGTGGTGTTAAACCTCTAAAAATGTGGGTAGGGAGAAAATGTTATGTGTGTGTGTGTTGATGTGATGAATGCACTAAAAGATTAAAAAAAATAAAGAAGTGGAGGGAAAGAATAAGTGGCAATGTAGCCGCTGCAGTTGTATGAAGAGGAAGAAGAGGAAGAAGCCCCTCCCACCTCGCGGCAATGGATGAAGAGATGGAGGCACTGAACTCCACGAATTGAGCATGTGAAGTGGCTTGGAAGGTGAGATACTCCTCCTTGGCTTGCAGCTGAGTCTTCAATCCGGCAGGGCTTCGCCGTAGTGTTGGGTGGATGCTCAAAATAATGGCCTTAGGGGTTTATTTATAAGGAAAGATTGCTTAAATCGCGTCCGATACAATGGACACCTATATCCTGAATCGTGTTGACTTAGTCGGTCGCGCTTTCAAAGAACAACTGGCTACCATTAAGCGCTTCCAAAAATCGATTATAGCCTTCTTTAGAATCACGTCGACAATAACCGCCGCATTTCTAAACCTTCCAATTTGCATCAATTCTTTGCCAAATATTAAAAATGGAAACCCTGAATCACATTGGCGAAGACTGCCACGTATTTCGTAGAATCGTTCTTTTAGGGGAAATCGATCTTATTCAAAGGAAGGTTAGAAACGCATCGACCTAGGCGGACACAATTCTAATTAGCAACTAAAGCTTATCATAAACGATTTTGAAAATTGCCATAAATAAAAGATGGAAACTCTTAATCGCGGCGGCTTTATTGGACGCGAATATAAACAAGGTAAGTGCCAGAAAAGGAAGTGTGAGACGTGTTAGCTTTACCCGTCATGGATCAGACCTCCTAAATGGCATCCACTTTATCGAACGTGGATCATATAGGGTTGACAGACCCCTTTGGACCCCTTAGAAAAATCCCTAAAAATCTTAGAAAAATAGGAAAATCACTCAAAAGGTTAATTGAAGAGAGCCACTTCGAGGCATTATGGTGTAATATGAAATTTACTCGATATGTTGCCAAAATGGTGTGTGTATAGTTGCCTCGCCTTGACATCTGGTTTGCAAGGAAATGGAGCAAAGTGACACGAAGTGAAAGCAATGGAATGATGTGAATTGAGTGGAGTGAAGTGGAATGACTGAAAAGCAGACGCCAAGGTGTGATGAGACGCACCTCGACAACGTATGACATGAGCTGTTCGTCAGTTCAAAGTGAAGCAGTTAGCAGAAAACCTCAAGGAAAAACTCAGTACTTGGACGAAAGGAAAAGGGTGTGCATATGGGCACGGAAGGTTGAAAGATCAACTTCCAGCATCGGGGAAGTACCTAAGGACACAATCCATTAGGTTTCACCTTTGGGGGCATCTGCCACTGCCTCTGGTGGATCTTAGGGAAAATAGATGATTTGAAATAAGAATCTAAAGCAATGAGTTTCTCAAGAGATGAACTCCAAACATCGACAAAATGAACCAAGTACTTGACTCGGAGTAGAATATTTCATGTTAATTTGGAATTGAGAAACAAGTGGCTTTCTTCAGTTAAACACGAGAGTGATCATCCGGAGTTATGCTCAAAATCCTATATGATGCATGTTGGGCGAAAAGAAAAATTAAAATAAAAGAAATATAAAATAATCAAGGATAATATTGCTACGATGCCGAAGTCAAGAGACCGGATGGAATCTATCGTCCTTCTACAACGCAACGGCCTATCCTCAAGTCATAAGAATCCTCTGGAATTGTCATGGTCTTTGGCGGGGGAAGGGAACTCAAATTCTAGATTCATCGGAGTCTCAAGGTTCTTGATATGCTCTAATAGGATATAACATATAGTAAAATGCAATATATACAATACCAGAGATTGCCGAAGATAAGCATGGATTGTACGGCAAGAAAAATGTCTAGAACCTGCACTCAAAGAGTCATCAGCATTGATAAGCAACAACTAATATGACGAAAATGTGAAAATAAGGTTTCTTGAAAATTGCGGCAGGGATACTGGACGCCTTTCAAATACCTGAATCGCATCGACTTAGTCGGTCGCGTTTACCTGTCGTGATTGAAGTCAGATACGGAGCTTTGAATCGCGTCCACTGCATCGGACATGATTTATACCTTCTTCCGAGGCTTGATTTTCTTGCATGTTTTCATCCTTTCTCTCTTTTGGGGGCTTGCCTATGGGGTAATGCGAACCAAGGGGATTTAAAACACCCCTTTTCATGCTCTTTTCAAGCATTTGAGCTCTCCAAAGTGCAGAATTCAAGCAATTGAAGCATAGAGAGGAAGAAGAGGAGAAGAAGCTTGGAGCAATGGAGCAAGGTGATGCTCCCCACCCCAAGAGACCAAGAATTGAAGGCTTTCAAATATTGAATCAAGTGGAAGGACACATCTGCAAACTTGTTCAAGCCAAATTGGTGAGTGAATTTGATCTTTAACCATGGATTTTGATGTGTTCTTGCTATTCTTAATGTGTTCTTGGTGTTCTTCTTCTTCTTCTCTCTCTCTTTTTTCTTTTTTCTTTTTTCCTCTTCATCCAACTCTCTTCCACATGACATAGTCGGCCCCCTCATCTCCTTGCAACCATGCACACCTCAACTATATCCAAATGACCGATGCCATCATCATCATACCATGCACACTATGATTCATGCGCCCCTCCTTTATGGCCACCACCATCCATGCATATGGTCATATCTTTCATGCCCACACCTCAAGACTATCCCCTTTTCCCGGGGAACCGGCGCTACATGCGTCTCCCCTGGCTCCAGAAATTGACTGCTTCCATTAACCTTGACATGACCAATATCCTTAAGAAGTGGGGGATCAACAACCTTGCTGTCCATGACAAGAGGTACCACGAAATACACCTAGATTGGGCAGCCTTAAGGGCACTAGTAGAACTTTAGCACCTTCAAACTCATACCTTCCTCTTCAAGATGTTTGAGGCCACTATCCTATTGAAAGAGGTTGAGTTGCTATTAGGTTTGACGCGGATGAAGCAAGGCGAAGAAGAGGAGATGGCGATCATACCAAGGAACTTTTCAAGCAGGGAGGTACTGGAAAGCTTTATGGATGCAAGGGTGGCCCAAGATCTCAGAACCGAGAAAGGAATTATCTGCAACGACTGGCGGCCTGGACCATGAAAGAGATACCCAAGGCAGAGAATGATGAGAGGCTAGAGCAAGTGATGAGGGGATTCGCCATCTGCATGGCAGGCGCACTTCTCTTCCCCTCAATTGACAATGTTCTAGAGGAAGATCAGCTGAGTGTGGTATGCGGCATTTGGGAGGGTGAGAGATTGGGACCGGTGGTGCTAGCCTTCCTCTACAGCAGACAGACGACAACGAACTTGGGTAGGCCTCCTTTCGGTTCCATGCTATCACTTACTTGTTGGACTGACCTACATTTCAAGTTTGATTTAAGAAATGAAGTGGCTAGCTCATCCCGCATTTTCTCCAAAAGTCCGCTCAAGCACTTGGACAACTTAGTTGGTTTGGAAAGGCGCGTGGCTAACCGAGTGCCACAACTTAAGATGCTGGCTGATTGGCGTGATCATCTCCAAAGCATGCCCATGAACACCTTTACTTGTACTTCAGCGCCACTTCTTACCAGGGACCTGCGGACTCGGCTAGTAGCCAGGGTGGACCTGAGCTTGATTGGAGCGTCTAAGTTCGTGCTCTACAATCCCCACCGATGCCTTCCTCAACTCGGGCTTCCACGGTGCAACTTCGAGGGGCCGTCTCACCTCTCGCCAATCAAAAGGCGGGAAATCGGGACGAACAATGATGGTGAAGAGGCAGACACAATAAAAGCGCTATGGAAAGTCTGCTCCTACAGGAGGCCGATCTCACATGTGGAGGATATTGAGGGTGATTGGATGGCATATGTAAGGGAGCTTAGGAAACTCTGGCCCAAGGTGGCCGTTTGTAAATGCCAAAATTAAATCTTCAATAAGAAATAAATTGCATCCTTAACATGGCCAAATTGCACCTTCATATGTGATTGTATCATCCAAACACTTTTGATTTTCTCCTTAAAAATAGTCCTCAGGTGGGCACTTTGAATCGTGTCCGATACAAATGCTGCCGCTATCATTTTGATCCGCATCCACCTCACATGACGCCTTTTACATTAATTGCGTCCACTGACCCCGATGCATTTCAATTGTACTTTAAAATTTTGAAAAATCGCACACCTTAAAGTCTGCGCCGGGGTAATGATGACTTCTGAATCGCGTCGGCCAAGCCAGTCGCATTTAAAATGAGTAATTCCAATTCATGTCCGCTATACTGGACACGATTTCTAATCTCGTTGGAGGCTACAAAATGCCCAAGGGCGCCTCCATTATGCTCTTTCGCCTCTCCGAGCGCTCATACTCTCATCTTCGACTCCTCTCATCTCTCCCTACTCCCTCGACTCTCTTGCTCTCTCTACTCCCTCTCAAATTGTCCAATGAAAAAGGCGGCGACGGCCAAATGGCGACGGAGTGAGGCCTCGCTGGTGATGAAAGAGACAACAACGTCGATGTCGGAGGTGGAGATGCCGAGCATGGGAACCAGCGTGATGGTGGCAGAGCTATTGGCCATCCCTGGTGAGCTCACAGTGGTGATGGAGGAGGAGTCGGCGCCGGTGACAGAAGAAGGAGAGGAGGCGCAATGGAAGATGAAACGACGGAGGATGAAGGGGAAGAAGCGAGATGGTGGAGACGGAGCCGCCTTGGCCGGAAAGCTCCTCTGCGGCCGGATTCAGTAGGTCCCAAAACCCTTAGACTTGTGGTTTGAGCGGAGGAGGTGGAAGAGAAGGACCGTCAACCGGGTGGGAGGAGAAGGTGATGAATCGCGTCGACTCCAGTCGACGCGGTTCATTGGGAAGAATCATGTCGGATGAAGTCGATGCGTTTCAGAGCCTCGCACCGCATCCATTATGTTGGATGCGGTTCAAGAGGCCACCCGAGGAAGGGGATTTGGGCTTGTTTTTGCACAGTTATCATCTTTTAATCATTGCTGACTCGGGTGTTTTATGCAGGGGATCATGAAGTCGAGGACTCAGTGGCCTTTGGTCTTAGCAGCGTATCAGGGGCTCCTGAACTTCCAGAGGGAGTGAGTCTGGGAGATGGGGCTCAGGCCGATCTTGGAGATCAAGCCCTTTTATGTTGACAGCCCCCTGAGAGAGAGATGGGACCGGGTCAGCATGGACTTTCTCTTCATGTGGGGGCACATGGTGCCCAGCCTGGAGGATGTGTCCCGAATTGCGGAGCTTAGGGTGGACGGAGAGGAGGTGGCAGGGATCACCTATGCTGACCACACAGAGCATGCACATGACCTACTGGGGCTGGAGCCCAAGGGTGAGGATGAGCTTGGCGACCAAAGGATGGTCGATCGAGTAGAGTTGTTGGAGAGCTTGGGCCTCCATGGTGTGAGGCAGAGAGGGGAGGAGATGCTACAGGAGTTTGTGCAGCAGACAGCGGGGTTGGCCAGAGTAGTGTACGGTCAGGACCTCGAGGACCAGGAGAGGGCGGACCGGGACCTGAGGAGGTTTCTAGTATTCTTTTTAGGGAAGATTCTACTGATGACCAAGGGGGACGACATCCATTGCCGCTTTTTGGATATCTTAGAGGACCTGGAGAGGGTAGGTCAGTACTCCTAGGGTGCGGCCTTCTTGGTGCACACCTTTGTGGACCTCTCCAGTGATACAGGGAGAGAGACGACTGTGGGCGGATTTGTGCCCTTTCTTTAGGTACGGTTCTTTGCCTCTGAACTCCTTTTCAATTCCTGCACTTAAAATTGTTAGTTAAACTAATCAGTGTGTGCATGTATGCAGGTGTGGAGCTACTACTACATCCCCTTGGGCAGGCTGACCGAGGTGCGCCCTGACGCACTCCCCCTCGCTCGGAGGTGGCTGCCAGCTATGAAGGCGGCTACTTTCTCACTCCAGCTCGACACGCTTTGTCAAGAGATCCAGGATTTCTCGACACTCCTAGTATGTGCTTACCTTTATTTCATGCATTTGATATGAATGATTGCATGTGGACCTCAGTTCAGGCGGGACCTTTGGGTCTATTGCCTAAACAAGATGGAGCCTCTCCGCCTACAGCTCGCCACCCGCACCCTGGGACTGCACCACGTGTGGCTTGATGAGACAGAGCCCATGGGGATTGGGCAGAGGATGTGGGGGAAGGTGAAGCGAGTAGACTGGCATCTACGCTTGCCCGATCAGTTCGCCGACTGGCAGCATGGTGGACAGCTAGTGGAGTTTAACGCTGCCGACAGCCTCGCGTACCTCCAACAATTCTAGGAGGAGTATGGGGACTGAGACTTCATGAGGCCGGAGAGGGTATGCACTTCTAACCTTTAACTTGTTCAATATGATTTGCATGATGATCTAATAAACATGTGCATGTGCAGGATGCTCGGGACGACCTTAGTGTCACTCTACGGGCCCAATTAGCGGGCACTGAGGCGCAGGAGGCACTGGATGCATTGGTAAGTTTAGTGAATTAGACCTTTGCTTTGTTTACCTTACCATGCACTGACAGGGTGTTAATGCGTGCAGCACGTGGCCCAGATGACAATGGAGCACACCGATGCGGCAGGTGCTTCCACGAGTCGGCGTATGCCCGACCCAGAGACGACCTCTCTCCGAGATCAGCTGGCGACGACAGTGGCCAGGGCGGAGGCAGCAGAGTGTGACCTCTCTGCACGAGTAATAGCTTAATTAGATACATATATGAATTGAATTGCAAAATACTTACCTATGCCTATTTTGCTTATAGTCGAATGAGCTCCAGAGTGCGCTCACGCAGAGGTACGCACTAGTGCTGAGATTACTGAGCTGTCGTAGCAGCTAGCTGAGCTGTGGACTCAGGCCTTCCAGCAGGACTCAGACCTGCCCCGTGAGGCAGTGGAGCTGCACGTTACACTCACCGTGGAGCGTAGAGACCATAAGAGGGACGTTACAGGCCCAGTGGGAGTAGGAGCGCAGTCGCCCGTACGAGTTTGGGCATCTCCGAGTGCCTACTGAGGGAGCCGGAGGACCAGTACCAGTGGGAGCGTTAGCGCGCCATGAGGGAGGGGCGAGCTAGTGCCTACTCCAAAAGTTACCTAGTGACTTCCTCTCAATACCAGAGGAATGTCTAGGAGGCACGCGCCGCCCAGGGGTCGACCGGATCTCATGCCTCCATGTGTGTTGTGTGTGTGTGTGTGTGTGTGTGTGTGTGTCTGTGTCTGTGTGTGTGTGTGTGTCCTATGTGTGTGTGTCTCTGTGTGTGGTGTCTGTGTGTGTGTGTGTGTGTGTGTGTCTCTGTGTGTGTGTCTGTGTGTGTGTGTGTCTGTGTGTGTGTGTGTGTGTGTGTGTGTGTGTGTGTGTGTGGTGTGTGTGTGTGTGTGTTGTGGTGTGTGTGTGTGTGTGTGTGGTGTGTGTGTGTGTGTGTGTCTGTGTGTGTGTGTGTGTGTGTGTCTCTGTGGTGTGTGTGTCTGTGTCACGCGCCGCCCAGGGGAGACGGATCTCATGCCTCCATGTGTGGTGTGTGTGTGTGTGTGTGTGTGGTGGTGTGTGTGGTGGGTGTGGTGTGTTGTGTGTGTGTGTGTGTGTGTGTGTGTGTGTGTGTGGTGTGTGGTGTGTGTGTTGTGTGGGTGTGTGTGTGTGTTGTGTGTGTGTGTGTGTGTGTGTGTGTGTGTGTGTGTGGTGTGTGTGTGTGTGTGTGTGTGTGTGTGTGTGTGTGTGTGTGGTGTGTGTGTGTGTGTGTGTGTGTGTGTGTGTGTGTGTGTGTGTGTGTGTGTGTTTGTGTGTGTGTGTGTGTGTGTGTTGTGTGTGTGATGTGTGTGTGTGGTGTGGTGTGTGTGTGTTGTGTGTGTGTGTGTGGTGTGTGTGTGTGTGTGTGTGTGTGTGTGTGGTGTGTGTGTGTGTGTGTCTGTGTGTGTGTGTGTGTGTGTCTGTGTGTGTCTGTGTGTGTGTGTGTGTCTGTGTGTCTGTGTCTGTGTCTGTGTCTGTGCTGTGTCTGTGTGTGTGTGTGTGTGTCTGTGTCTGTGTGTTGTCTGTGTGTGGTGTCTGTGTAGTGTGTCTGTGTGTGTGTCTGTGTCTGTGTCTGTGTCTGTGTGTGTGTGTGTGTGTGTCTGTGTCTGTGTGTGTCTGTGTGTGTGTGTGTGTGTCTGTGTGCACCTTTTCCTTCGTCGTCACTAAAATTCACTTGAGCAAAAAGTTAAATGTCTGTTCTGGCTCAGCCCCTTGCACATTGGTTAGTCTTGTCTTCATGATCTTGTCAAGGGGCTGAGCCTTTATTAACTAAGGCGAAGAATACAAGAACAGATAATTTAAAATGCAACATGCAGGCAAGCAAAATGCTAGCAGGAAATTAAAAGAATGAACATGCATTTGATGCATTCAGGCAAATAGATTGTGACTTTTTTTTATTTTCTTTAAAATATTTATTTTTTTGGATTTTTGAAATATTTAATGTTTTTACTTTTGAAATATTTGATGTTTTTTGCTGTTAAAATATTTGAGCTTCGGACAGATTCAAGAGGTCGATCCCTTAGGTTTCCCTTTCTATTGGCAGACCGAGTGGGAAGAAACGGGTAATGTCCTAGACTCTTGGTTAGGCATTGATCTCCCTTAGATTTTGTACCTCTAGCTTCCAAGGGTGGGCGTGTAAGTGTGTAAGTATCGGCACCTCAGCTAACTCACCAAGAATTGGAAATGAATTAAAAATGACACATTTTCATTTTAGGGTTCGCATACCATGTAAATCCAAACACCTAGCTAAAGGTGGTACTTCTTTAGGTAAAGCCCATTCCAAGAATGTGAGAGCTCCTCACCCTCTGCGTTCACTAGCCTATACGCATTGCCTGGATATATCTCTTTGATTACGACGACCCTTCCCAGTTTGGTTGGAGTTTAGATCAGAGACCACCGGGTTTTACAAAGATTCTTTTTACCACCATTTCACCAACTTTGAATTTTCTCTCAATTACCTTCTTTTGGTGAAAATGAGTGAGTCTATTTTGATATGCTCTTGTGTGTTCTGCGGTTACCAGACGCTTCTCATCTAGGAGTTCCAGTTGTGCTAGGAGTGATTCATGCCGCTCATCGATTGACAAGTCCTTGTCAAACTAGATCCTTAACAAGGGGATAAAAATCTCATATGGTACTACATCCTCCATTCCATAAGTGAGGGCGAATGGTGTCTACCCAGTAGGAGTACAGATTGAAGTGTGGTAGGCCCATAGAGCTTCTACAAGCTTTTCTGGCCAGTCCGAGAACTTGTTAGCCTCACAGGTTTTCTTAACAATTTTAATTAAGGTTTTATTGGTGGCCTCTGCTTGGCCATTGCCTTGCGGATAGTATGGAGATGAGTGATGCAATGCAATTTTATACCTGTTGCAGAGGTCACGCAGTTCTTGAGAGATGAACTGAGGTCCATTGTCTATGATGATGGTACTCGGGATGCCGAACCTAGTGATGATGTTTCTCATGATGAACTTGCAAATGGTTGTTGCCTTGATTTCCGCATATGCTTCGGCTTCCGCCCACTTGATGAAATACTCCATTGTAGTGAGGATGTATGACTTGGTTTTGTTTTAGGAGTTAGGATCACCAAGGGGACCAATAATATCGAAGGCCCACACAGCGAAAGGCCATGGGGAGGATATTGGGTGGAGTGTAGAGGATGGAGAATGAATTTTATCGGCGTGCAGTTGGCACTTAACACACCAACAAACAAAGATGGCACAATCCTCCTCTAGAGTAGGCCAATAGAAGCCCTGCCTAAGAATCTTCTTAGCAAGCATCAGGCTATTCACATGGCCACCACACACACTCGAATGGGCCTCCTCAACAACCTTCCAGACTTCATCATCATCCAGGCACCTAAGAAAAACTCCAGTGAGTCCTCTCCTGTAGAGTGTGTTTCCAACCACAGTGTACTTCTGGGACAATCTCCTTGTAACCTTTTTCTCATCGGCTGTGGCTTCCTCAGGGTACGTCTGATCCTTATAGTACCTATCTATTTCATAGTACCACGGCTTCTCCTCGTCCTCCAATTCCTCTTCTAGCTCCACTAACATGATCTCAGTTTTTCTTCTCCTTTCTGCATTTAATAGAAGTTATTCTTTAGCCCAGAGAAACATGGGGTCCAAAATGACATGAAGATTACGACGTTCAATCAGAATGCTGTCAAAGTTCCCGAGGTAGTTCATGTTCAGGGAGGCACCAATTGTAGCAAGAGCATCTGCTAGAAGATTCTGATAACGAGGGATATGGACAAAAACAAGCTTGATGAATAGCTTGGCAAAGGCTGAGGCCAATTCTTGGTAAGGCTTGAGTTTAGGATCTCGAGTTTGGTATTTGGTGAGAACTTTGTGCAAAACTAGATGAATATCACCAAATAATTCATAGATGGGTGACACTAAAGAAGTGGGCATACTCGAGGCCAGTCAACAAAGCCTCATACTCGGCTATGTTATTGGTGGCGAGAAAATCTAGTTTGTAAGCCCATGGGAAGGTGACACCCTCAGGTGATAGTAGAGCAATCTTGATACCCTTTCCATGAGAATTCAAAGCTCCATCAAAATATAACGTCCACATAGGATCATATTGACTAAATGACATTAATTCTTCATCTGGGAACTCCGAACGAACGGGATCGAATTGGGGAATAGGGTGGTGAGCGAGGTGTTCTGCTATGGCATAGCCTTTGATGGATTTCTCCTAGATGTAGGTGATTTCAAACTAGGAAAAAAAGCTCTGCCAACATTCCAGCCTATCAATGAGAACAAATTTTTTGAGAAGGAACTTGATATTCATACGGACGATAAGATGGACCTCATGAGCAAGAAAGTAGTGCTTCAATTTCTGCACTACCCATGTGAGCGCGACACATGTCTTCTCCATTGATGTGTACTTCTGCTCGCAGGGGTTGAGAAGTTTCAACAGGTAGTATGCTGCCCTCTCCTTGCCTTCTTTATCCACTTGCGTAAGGATAGCTCCTACTGATTTGCCTAGGACATATACATAAAGAATTAGCAGTTTTCCTGGAGTCGGCGGCCTCAGGACCGGGGGACTAGCCAGATATTCTTTAAGTTCGTCAAAAGTCGCCTGACACTTCTCATCCCAATGAAATTCGACTCTCGGCTTAGTGAGGTCGTAGAAGGGTCTACACCTCTGTGAGTGTTGGGAGAAGAACTGGTGAATAAACTGAAGCCTCCCAATAAATCCTCGAACTTACATTAAATTCTTGGGAGGGGGCATCTCTCTTATCGCCTTTGCCTTATTGGGATCTATTTCTATACCCCTCTTGCTCACAATGAAACCTAAGAGCTTACCCGATGATACACCAAATACGCATTTCTTGGGGTTCATTTTCAATTGGTATTCTCTTGACCTCTGCAAGACCTTTGTTAGAACCCCGAGATGCTCAACCATAGTCCTTGATTTTACTACCAAATCATCTGTATACACCTCGATACAAATATGGATCATGTCATGAAAGATAGCCATTATAACCCTTTGGTAAGTGGCTCCAGCATTCTTAAGTCCAAAAGGCATGACCACATAGCAATACTTTCCCCATGGTGTAGTGAACGAGGTCTTTTCCTAGTCTTCTTCAGCCAACTTGATCTAATTGTACCCTGAGAAGCCATCCATGAAGAAGAGGGTCTCATACCCGGCCATATTATCTATGATCATGTCGAGGTGAGGCAATCGGAAATCATCCTTAGGATACGTGCGGTTAATGTCCCGGAAGTCAATACAAATTCTGACCCTTCCATCTTTTTACGTGACCGGGACGATATTTGCCACCCAATTTGGATAAAGTACGACTCTAATGAATTTGGATTTGTGGAGTTTGTCGACCTCATCTTTCATTTTCAAAGCCATTTGAGGGTAGAAACGCCTTAACCGCTGCTTAATGGCAATGGACCCTGGCTTAAGGGTAAGACGGTGTTCGACAAGCGTAGTGTCCAAGCCTGGCATATCCTCATAGCTCCATGCAAATGTGTCCTTGTACTCCCTAAGAACCTCAATAATTGCCTCCTCTTCTGCTAGTGATAAATTACTACTTATGAGGATGGTCCTAGGGTTTTCCTCAGCTCCCAAGTTAATTTCCTTAGTGGTTTCTTCTACGGCGGCTGACGGTTCATCAATCCTCTCCAATCCACTTGCGAACTTGTCAGCCTCGTCCTTGAATTCTTCATCACCTTCCTCAAAAGGGTCGTCATCGTCCATAATCTCATAGATTCCAAACCCATCATGAATAAAGCATACCGACTGCTCATATTCCATTTTCGGCAACTACAATGGCTCCTCTACAAATTCTGGAATTGCTAGACATGCCTTGCATCTACGAGCTAAATCAGCAAGGAATCGGTGTGGAACCCTCCTATCCTTGGATTTCTTTTGAGAGACTACCCCTAGTTTATTGCTACCCTGACCTAGACTCGAGCTACGACTACTAGAATCTACCGCAGGAGGTGGAGGAATAGGAAAAGCAGTAAAAGCAGAATCCCGTGTGGGGGAAGATGGAGAAGGATGTAAAGTAGTAAAAGAACTTCCCTGCGTGGGGGAAGGAGAGGGAGGAGGGAAAGCAGTAGAAGTCCCCTACGTGGATGGGGAAAAGAGGGCCCTGCATGGAGGGAAAAGAGTGGCCAGTCAAAGAACCGGAGAGGAGTGGCCCGTCAGTTGGGGTGCACACTGAGGTGAGGAAGGAGGTCTCCTCGATCATGATGACGGTGTCAGCCATTGGGAAAATGGCGTTCTTTTTGGGGCCCCCTCAATGTCTAGCATGCATAGAGGGAGAGGGCGAGGTGAGATCACCAATCCAGACAGCTGGGAGATGAGCGTGGACTCGAGAGCAGAGGAATTAATTAAAGTGAGGGAGTTGGAGAGTGAGTGTCTACTCGGGAGAGTGAGTGGGCATCAACGCCCAGGGATTGCTTAGGGAGATGAAGGAGGGCCACACGATGACCTGCAGCAGAGAGGGTGAAATGCTTGGATAGGAGAAGAGGACGAGCGCGTTGCCCAGAGGGAAGAAGGGAGTAGGCATGTTGCCTAGTGGGAGAGGGAGATTGAGCGCGTTGCTCGAAGAAGGAGGGAAGGTGAACACGTTGCTAGAAGAGGGGAGGGGATTAGGCACATTGCCTAGAGAGAGATGGAGAGCGGGTGCATTGCCCGAAGAGGAGAGGGGAGTAGGTGCGTTGCCTAGAAAGAGAGGGAGAGTGGGCACGTTGCCCGAAGAGGAGAGTGGAGTAGGCGCGTTGCCTAGAAAGAGAGAGAGAGCGAGCGCGTTGCCTAAAGAGGAGAGGCCCACCTTGAGCCCAGCTGTTGCAGGAGCTTCTGTGGGAGGTGTGCTTGGCTTGACTTTGTCTTCTTGCTGCCTCTTACTTATGGCCACTGCTAGCTGCTCAGTGTCTGCTAATGCGAAAAGCTGGTCTAAAGTGGTGGCGATGTCACTCATATCAAAGCACCGGCTCCATTCTGGCTCAGACTCGCCCCTCTTCACTTGCTTAGGTGCCCTATGGTTGTTGACAACTTTGTATGCACTTAGGGGGTGAATGATGAATAGGTTCGGTAGTAATAGTTGATGTTTGTTCACTCCCTGGCTGCAGTAGTCCTCTCTTGAAATGTTCATATAATGTCCATGTGAGTGGCTGCTCCTGCTGATGATCTGCCTTGCCTGGCTTGTACCCTAGTCCCACCTTGGGTCTCAGTCCTTTACTGTCTCTATTTTGCCCTGTAGCTGTGCCCCCAACCCTTTGCCTGGCTGGTACCCCATCTGAAGCATGATGTGCCAGCCTTTCTCAGTTATGATTTTGTTCCTCTTCACAGTATTGACAAATGAACTAGCTAGCCCCGGATATATACTGACTGTGTCCAACACGGACATCAATGGCTTGTTGCTTGGCCAGATGGAAGGGACTGAGTTATCAGTCATAGCATCTACTTCCAAGATGGTAGGCTTACTGGTAACCTTGACGACTTGCCTCTTGTAAGGAAACTTGAGGCATTGATGAATAGTTGAGATAACAATGCCAAGTGCCTGGATAAATGGCTTACCCAGAATCATGCAGAAACTTGGGTCCATGTCCAGGATGTGAAAATCCATTTCTGTGACGGACGGACCCAACCCTACTTTTAAAGCGACGACCTCTTTTGGCGGCCTACTAGTATTGTTGTAGGCCGTAACAGTGATAGCAGAGGGTCGAACCGACCATAATGAAATCCCACAGAAATTTAATGCGTCCAAAGACACGACATTGATCTATGCCCCTGAGTCCACTAGACATTGAGACATGCGTACCCCATTGATATTGACTGTTAAGCATAGGGCATACCGTTGGGACTCCATAGGTGCAAGCTCAGACTCATGGAACTCAATGGCAGGATGCTTGCTGGTGGGCGTCAAGACTACACTAATTTGATTCACTAGCAAGTCTTCATTAACCATCACTTTCTACAGATAATGCATAAGGGCCTCTTGGTGCACAAGGGACCTTTTGATCAATTCTAAAATAGATATCTGAGTCGGTGTCTTGTCTAGGTGCTTGAGCAAATCATATTGAGTCCCTGGAATAGACTCCTCTGCTGGAACTTCCTCTTCCTGATGTAGGGGTGCTTATTCTTGCTGTTGGGGAAAAATCCGATTGAACCCACTACGGAGCACCATTGTTTCTTCGGAATTCTCTCCCTCTATTGCTGCTACGGCCAGTGGAACAGAAGATGTATGGGAGGTGGAAGGCTAGGGGTTGAACATTTGATTCGGCAATTGGATACTTGCCTCACTCGGGGATGGAGTGGAGATTCAGAGAAAGGGGGCTTGGGGGTTAGGTGTTGTGAGGAGGGTGGTTGGTGGAGCACATAGGAGAGGTGGATTAGATGGTGTAGGTTGTGGTGAAGTGGTGGTAGGGGGTTGATGTATGAGAGGGTGATTTGGTGGTGGTGGTATGGTGGAGGGGTTGCGTAGGAAGGGAGCTTGAGGGTTGGGGTGAGGTGATGTTGTAGAGGTAGTGGGTGTTGGCGTATGAATGGTGGGTAGGACTATTGGTTAGGGGTTACTGGATGGAGGGCAACGGTTGTGGGAACGCGTAGGAAGGAGGGTAATGGGTTAGAGGGGTAGGTACGCAGATGAAGGGGGGCAAGGTAAATGATGATTGGGAGGTAGAGGTGGAGGCTACTTCCATAGGCCGGCCGGGTATTCTTTCATTGCTGGGAGATGCTGTGAGGACATTCACTTGTTGGTTCGGAGCTGGTGCTCCGGAAGGGGGTTCTGAACTATGCCCATATTGGGCTGCTGCTGGGGTGCTTGGGGCTGATGTTGCTGCTGATCCTGCCGAGGCGGTCTTCTCGCCTTCATCTCGGCAATATACTTCTTCATTTCCTCCCAATCTATTCCTCCATTGTCGTTCAAATCATATATATAATCTTTAAAGTGGAAGCATGCTTCTAAAGTGTGGCTTGGAGGTATCAACATTGGGAGGCCATTGTAGCCTTTCCCTCTGTAGAGTGAGCGCATTGGCGGCCATGAGAGTGTTGAAGATATCAGTCAAGGTCTCCGACAGGGGAGGATATTGGGCTCTTCTTGGGCCAGGGGGACATCTAGGCTGTTGGGGCTCGTAGGTGCCTGGGGGAGGAATTGTACTGTGGGGGAGGTGCAGGAGCAGCTGGCTGGGGATTATGAGGGCCAGGTGGGTGGTAATGAGGCAGCTGGGTCTGATGGTATGGAGGAGGTTGCAATGGGGCTTAATAATGTTGGTTAACAAGGTGTTGTTAGTATTGAGGCTGATGGGCTTGCTGGAATTGTTGAGGTTGTTGAGGTGGTGTCCTAATCATGGGAGGGTTGTTTGGCCTAGACTGAGGATGTTGAGATTATTGGTTCTTGGGATTGGTATTATGACGATAGGTAGAGGTACTGGGGTTGCCCATGGCACTCACCAACTCATTTTGTATTACTCCCTCGGTTGTAGGACCGCCAATAGGGGGAGTACCACTACCCTTCTTGAATGTCTGGGCATTCGGCTAAAACATAGCCATAATCGGAGAGTCCTTTAGCTAAGTTTGAATATATCAGGCTCTCTCATATAGTTCCTCCATGGTAGTCAACTTATTCATAGCCAAA
This sequence comes from Colocasia esculenta, assembly GCA_014218235.1. Lineage (NCBI taxonomy): Eukaryota > Viridiplantae > Streptophyta > Magnoliopsida > Alismatales > Araceae > Colocasia > Colocasia esculenta. The sequence goes on along the minus strand of CM024757.1, from coordinate 123,335,430 downwards.
ATATGCCTGAATTGTGGCGTGGCATTTGCTGTGATCATCTTTACTTGCTTGGGTTCAGATAGTGGATCTCTCAACCTCTTAACCATTGCTCTCCATCTGTCAGCATAGTGCATGAAATTCTCATCAGCCTTCATCCTTTCGGCCATTAATCAGTAATAGAAAGTGAAAGGCCCACCCGATCTCTATACCACTGCAGGAATTTTCTTTGTACTGTCTCAAAATCCTCGGCGTCTATGGGCTCCAAAGAATAGAACCACTCGAGGGCGGGCCTGTCCAAAGACCAGCAGAAAAGGAATGCAAGGGCACGATTATCATTCTGCCAGAATGAGGATTCATACCACTCGAGGGCGGGCCTGTCCAAAGACCAGCAGAAAAGGAATGCAAGGGCACGATTATCATTCTGCCAGAATGAGGATTCATACATGAATTCCTTGATATGTAAGAATGGATTTCCGGTGCCATTGTAACGGCGGTAGACCATCAGTTCGGAAGGAGGGAGGTGAAAGACTGGCAAAGAAGGGAGAGCCAGCTCAAAGGAATCCTTGGGTGCAGACACCCTCTTTAAATCTTGCTCCAAACGACTCACCTTCACCAGGAGGGCTTGGGTGAGTTGATCGGAGGAGTGTTTGTGGGACACCCCAGAAGAATGGGGTTGCGGTGTGCTCAATTGAGTGGAATGGTAACAAGGGTGTGCGCCAGTGGGTGCAGAAGCATGGGTCGGAGCCCGAGGAAGATAAGTGGGCCTTGCCGCATCGTGGCTTGGCCTGACATAATAGGGCCTCCCAACGGGGCTGTGGGGGCGAGAGTGGATAACAGAGTTGGCCCGCGAGGGGGCAGGAGAGGCTCGGACTGTCGGGTCGCGAGCAGGGTCAGTATAAGAACCCGCATTTGGGTGGATATCTTGGATAGGATCGGGGATTGTCTTCCCCTTGAGAGCAGCTTGTACCTCCTAAAGCTTAGCTTGGAGGCTTTGAAGAATGTCCACAAGTTGGGATAGATCAATGGAGGTGGAGGCGTTTGCAGTGTCATGCCTCGAAGAGATATGAGGAGCCTGAGAATCCACCGCATTGACATGCGAGGTAGAAGGACCAGTATAAGGTGCATTGGGAAGGCGTGGAAAGGGTTCCAGGGAGTCATACACCTCCTCATAGATGCCATCACCATGATAAGCTACATCCTCGTATTCGGCCATTCTGAGAGATCGGCCTAAACGAAGATGCATAAACTAGAACAAGCAAATGTGATTTAACAAGAACTTACCAAACAACTACTCAAACAAGTTTGAGAGAAGAGGTTAATGGCTTTTAATTCACCCACTTGGATATGCTTACGTCCACTTAAATGTTTGATATGATTCAATGTGGATTTTAATTGAAAGGTGTCACTCCAAATGGGTATGGGCCTAAATAGGTGAGATGACAACTTCGGGCCCACTAAACACACTCCCTCTTACGTAGTAGGTGCTCTATCACAAGTCTCCGGGGGTGGTACAACCTGCTCGGTCCACCGTGAGGGAGTCCATGGGGTACAGAGACTTACGGAGGTCCCGATGAGGATTCTCTAGCCCAATGAGACAGAATGCCCAATGGGGAGATAGACCTCACTGAGAGAGGTGTTTGGATCCTAGGAACAGGAGGGAAGGAGGTTCCTCAGCCGAAGTATGCCCTGCAAGTGCAAAATGCAAGAGGTGACAGAAACTGAGCTTTCTGTGATAGACTAAAATGCATCCAATACAATGGACGCGCTTCAAGTAAATCGCATCCGTTCAATCAGCTACGGATCTGACAGCTCGCAAAAGCTGTAAGCGTTGCGGCGACTCCCTCCAAAGTCTGTCACAAATCACGTGGGGTATATCTGCCGTGCAAAACAAGAACAAGAACACGTCATCTGTACTCGACGCGTATAATAGATGCACCCGAGGACAATTATCAAGGCAGTAAATCAATGGAGCATGCTATCAGTTGATTAAATATAGTGAAATATGAGGCAAACACAAACGATTTCTTTAGATGAAGGTGAATAAAAAGGGAGGGGATCAAGATGGTGATTTTTTTAAAAAAATCAAATTTTATGAAAAATGTAAAGAAAATAGCACAACTACGAATTAGTAATAATGATGGGAAACTTCAAAGAGCACCACATGAGGTGCAAAAGGGGAGGCATGTACCGTGTGGGGTACGAAGCGAGTGACACACGTGGGTGTCGAAGGAGAGGCACACGTGGGTGCTGAAGGAAAGGTAACCAGAGCTAAAAAGAAAAGAGTCACACCATGATCGCCAATTTGTAGACGTGTTTTTTTTTCAAAACACCTCCCACAAAGTGAATGATTTAAAAAGAAAAGATTTTTAATTAGAAGAAAATAAAAATAGGCGATGGGATGGAAAAGAACATAAAAGTGTGAGTGTGCACGAAGATGGAGTGTGATCGCCAGACACACGTGGGTGTCGAAGGAGATGGGCGAAAAGGAAGAGTGTGGTACTTACCTTCACCCAAAGATCACGGGAGAGTGTGTGTGGGTCCTTCTTACTTCTTCCTCCGGCCGGCCGGGGAACAAGATTTAGCTCCAAATGAGGTTACCTTGCAAAAAGAGATAACAAGAAACAAGTGAAGGGTTGGATTATACTTTATAGTGAAGCATCCAAATTAAAGGAGATGAAATAAAAAGTGAAAGCATGGGCGTTAATACAACTCGTGGGGTGGTGTTAAACCCCTAAAAGTGTGGGTAGTGAGAAAATGTTGTGTGCGTGTGTTGATGTGATGAATGCACTAAAAGAGTAAAAAAATAAATAAAGAAGTGGAGGGAAAGAAGAAGTGGCGATGTAGCCGTTGCAGTTGTATGAAGAGGAAGAAGAGGAAGAAGCCCCTCCCGCCTCGCGCCAATGGATGAAGAGATGGAGGCGCCGAACTCCACGAATTGAGCGTTTGAAGTGGCTTGGAAGGTGAGGTACTCCTCCTTGGCTCGTAGCTGAGTCTTCAATCCAACAGCGCTTCGCCATAATGTTGGGTGGATGTTCAAAACAATGGCCTCGAGGGTCTATTTATAGGGAAAGATTGCTTAAATCACATCTGATACAGTGGATGCCTATATCCTGAATCGCGTCGACTTAGTCGGCCGCGTTTTCAAAGAATGACTTGCTACCATTAAGTGCTTCCAAAAATTGATTGTACCCTTCTTTAGAATCGCGTCGACCATAACCGCCGCATTTCTAAACTTTTCAATTTGCAACGATTCTTTGCCAAATATTAAAAATGGAAACCCTGAATCGCGTCTGCCAAGACCGCCACGTATTTGAGAGAATCATTCTTTTAAGGGAAATCGATCTTATTCAAAGGAAGGTTAGAAACACATTGACCTAGGTGGACGCAATTCTAATTAACAACTAATTCTTTCCATAAACGATTTTAGAAATTGCCATAAATTAAAAATGGAAACTCTTAATCGCGTGGCTTTATTGGACGCGAATCTAAATAGGGTAAGCACCAGAAAAGGAAGTGTGAGATGTGTCGGCTTTACCCGCCATGGATCAGACCTCCTAAACAGCGTCCACTGTATCGGACGCGGATTATATAGGATTGACAGACCCCTTTGGACCCCTTAGAAAAATCCTAGAAAAATCTGAAAAAAATAGGAAAATCACTCAAGAGGTCAATTGAAGAGAGCCACTTCGAGGCATTACGGTGTAACATAAATTTTACTCGATATGTTGCCAAAATGGTGTGTCTGTAATGTATATTTCTAAAAAACTACATATATTTATATTAATGTAACATTATTATTTTTTTCTTGTAGATTTGACAGCTATTGTCATCATAATAGATGAGCGAAAAATATTAACAAGAAGAGCATATGGCAAGCAAATACAAAGACAAAATTTCATCTTAAAAAATAATTTGTATGTACTTATAATCACAATTTATTATCATACTATCTATGACTTTGAAAAAATATTTCTCATTATATTTTTATTGTGTTAGATGTTCAAATACAATTATGCTGACTATATGGGAAAGTTTTGTGGAAAAAGAAGGCAAGATGATATTGCATATCATTGATGAGAAGCCAATCATAATGGCAACATCACTACGAACACATCTATTTAGAGGTAACAAAGTACAATCTATTGTGTCTTTCAATTAGGAAATATTATTCATTTTGTGAATATACTCTTTGATTACACTCACTAATTTATTATTTTCATCAGGAAACTTTGGGTTGAAAACAACACAACAAACTCAAATTTAGATTAATCCTTATAATGACCAAACAACTACAATAAAACATTGGTGAGAAATATTTTTATATATTTGTCAATAAATATATTATAAATATATTTTTTTCTATATTATTTTATAGTAATATAATTAATGAAATGTTTTTTATTATTTTCTTAAACATGGCAACACAAAATCAAGAAGAAATACTAAGAAGAGCTGGCCATGAGAAAGCTGAAGATACTGCAAGCTTAAAACCAGAAAAAGTTTCAATCAATAAGTTGAAAGAATATACAAAAGATGGACATGCAGAGGTACAATATGATGTTATGTTTTCTATCCATTGGCATATACATTTGATGAATATTTATATATATCTAATAAATGTTTATATGTTACGATCTTCCTTCACACAGAATAGCCGTTATGAGGTTTAAATATCTATAGTTGATGTCAATACAAATCAAGACCCATTGTACTTAGCATGTGAACATTGTAGTAAGATTGTTACAAAGGAGAATGAAATATATTCATGTACAAAATGCACACGAAATGATGTAACACCAATAATTAGATAAGTGCATATATACTTTTGGCTAAACTTTATTATATGTAAGTATGCTAAATGATATTTTTTTTCATAGGTACAATTTAAGGGTCAATATTGATGATGGTACATCAAATATTTGGATTGCATGCTTCAATGAAGAAGTAGAAAAAATCCTTGGAATTTCAGTGCAACAATTGAAAGAAAAGAATGTTATTTATGACATTTTTAAACTCCAAATCTATTACTATCTAACCTCTCTTTATATATTTATAGTATTCTCTAAAGTCATTATCTAATCTCTCTATAAATCTTTGTAGGATACAAACATTTCAAACTATATATCTACAATAGAAAGTTGCATGAACAATTAATATCTATTGTCAATCAAAGTGACAAAAAGGTTTGGCAAATTTGAAAGTTACAATTATATATATGTGAACGTGGACAAATCAGAAGTGAAAGTTCAAGAACATGAAGACGAAGGTGATGCAAATGCGGAAGATAAAGATAAAGAAGAAAACAAAAGATTCAAAAGAAGAAAACTTATTTTGCGAGATGATTAGTATACAAATAAGACAATTACGACTCACTTTGATATTGTCTTTAATCATGAAATTGTTCATTTTATTTTGTAACTTTACGATAACTATTGTGTTTGGATTAATTATTATTTTCATATATATTATGTCTGAATTGATTATCAAAATAATATTTAAAAAAAATTGTATATTTTTTTGTCCAAAAAATATTTTATGTTGAAACAAAAAAGTCGCTTAAACAATGATAATATTATTAATAGTCACTTACTTAGACCTTTATTTGTAATATCAAGTTCAATAGTAAAAAACATATGATTCTATAAGACTCTATGAGATAATGAAATACATAAATGAACATAATAATGTATACAAATTGTCAATATATGTAATATAATTTTTTAAGAAAAAATTAATATGTATTATTCTAATTTCAAAATTTTGAACAATGTAATGATATATATTAATTGAAGAACAAATGTAATAATAATTATTATAATACATCCTCAAATATACTACACTAGTAAACTCTAGATGCAGACTACGGCCAGTAAACATATTTCCTGTCAACTTTTGTTTAATTATTCTCCATGGACGACAATAATTGAGATTATGGTAGATTAGCTCTATTTGGTAGAAAATGACAACTAAAAGTGTAAATAACTCTATGTTACTTTAATCTTCAAAACTTAGATTACTCTTAAAACTGAGCTTATAGTGAATCCAAATTTGCTTACCACTTCCATCCAAGCAAAATGGCTTGGTAATTCTAAAAGCTTGATTTTTCTTGTTAAGTAGTCAAGTTATGTATGATCACTTAAAAGCAAAACAAGGAATTTATGGAGTAAAAACCATTAACACCCTGTATTGAGAATTTAGTCCATAAACGATCCTATATTGAGATAATATTCCTATTGCTCGAAAGTTATGTACAATATCTTTCATTTGTTTCTAAAATCCAAGCAAGGGCTTTAAATTAGAACCGAAACTGGTGAAAGCTGAAGTTCTCCTCATAGATTTCAACCATGCATGCATAACCAATCGCCCCCAACATCATTTCATATTGAAATGGGCTTTTGCTATGTGGACGGGGATTGGCCCACGCCATCCATGGGCGTGCTCACTCACATTAATACAGGCAGCGGAGTCCACATCCTTCTCTAAATACTAAGGTCTGATTTAATGATGGGATACGATAGTTAACTCAATTGTAATTTGAGTTACGGAGTAACAAGTAGTACTTGAAGATAAGTGAATATAATAATTAACTCTTTTGTAATTTGAGTGACGGAGTAACAAATAATATTTGAAGATACGTAAAATTTCAACGTGTCTCTCTCAAAAAACATTGTTGATCTCTTTTAGAAAAAAAAATCTTGGAAAAAGACATATGCCTTACTTAGGAAGAGACATATACACTTATTTCATTACTTTTAAAATAAGACTAAACTACACTTCTACACAACTCTCTTTATAGTGAGGATAAAGATATGTAGATCTTATTAATTATACAAGATGCGCAAGTATGGTATATGGCCGCTTATTCAGTTCTCAGAGACAGTGCTATTAAAGATGTATAAAATTTTAGTGTACTCCTCCCAAAAAATACATCACTTTAGAGTTTTGTCTTTTTCCTTAAAAGAAAATCTTTTTGAGAGAAGAGATATATCCTTTAGTTATAAATATATATTTATTTTCACTATTTTAAAATGAGATTAAATTCTCTCTATATAGTTCTCTTAGTAAAAACACACAATACTCTTATTAAATTAAAACGATTAGCATAGCCTGTTTTTTTTTTTCGATGGACTTGGCTAACAATATTAATAATGTAGTTATATGGGCTAATTAACATCAAATGATCAATCAATTTTTTCAAGCTAGTGGAATCGCTATCTGCCTCTATTGACCACTATTTACTGTGTTGCCAGTAGGGCTGCCTCTACTGACCTTTCTGTATCCGCTTTTTCGTTTTCGATTATTTTTTATTTTTTTATTTTCGTCTCTGATAAAATATAATTTTTATTTTATTTACAAAATATATATTTTAAAATATTATTTTTAATATTAAAAAATTTTAAACTAAATTTTTAGTTTCTCTTTAATTTGTAAATAGGATATAATTAACTTATATCTCTCGTAGCATTTATTATACATATTATTATCAAAGACATCTCTTTTACCATTGTTTCTAATACTACATATGTCTACCACTTGATCGTACCAAATATTTTTGATTACTTTTCGTTTTCAACTTATTTTCAAAATTTTTATAAAAAATAAATACAAAAAATGTCATTTTCGACTCCAACTCCGACCCCGTACCAGATTATAGATTATTAAACCAAGCCTAAAAAACGTAGCTGCAGAATTAAACTGAGCGTGTCCGTCACGTCCTGCGTGCATGTTCCCTTTGAAAATTACAATGCGAAATGTGAGCTTCCTAGTTCCATGCTGAGACAATGGTCGACTGGTCAACAACCAGAAGAACAGAGGAGAAACCACAGAAGAATGAGAAATATAAGCATGGCACACCCCATAGAGTTGTGCCATGTGGCCTTAGGGGATTATAATATCCCCCCCCCCCTCCCACTTTTCCAACCCCAAGGCCAAATGGCACACCCCTAGTGGGTGTGCCACTGGGAACAGAAAGGAGGAACTGGGTGCCTCGTTTGCTGCAGCCACCACAGCGGCCGGCGTTGCGTGCTGGACGGACCATGATACTCGATGCAGCGCGCTCTGCTGCTGGTTCTGCTACAGTCCCAACCACCAGGTTTTATAGGCTGGAAGCTGCTTCGATGGAGCCAGGATTGCGATCACGGGCTTTGACCGCTGTCCTTTCCATTAACTCGCCCAGGGTTTCTCGCAAAAAACCCACGGCTAAGAACATCTTTCTTCCATGGTCCGCTGACACGGCTGTGGAGCTCGATCACAAGCAGTGCAATGGAGCCTTCAGCAGTCACCTTCGCAAAGGAACACACGCCTCTTAAACTTGAAGTATGCCTTTGGTACTTCTTGTCTATTGGTGTTCATGGCTGATCCTGTCTGCCATGGTGGGCTGTAAGGGCATGCAGGGGTCTTCGTCCCATTCCAACGCTATAAATTGAAAGCTCGTCCACCCCGCCATATATATTTCCAAATCGCCAATCCACTCAAAGAAGCAAACATGGCTCCTCCACGCTTCCTCCCCTGGGCTCTGCTCCTCCTCCTCCCCCTGCTTTCCTTCCTCCCCGCAGCGCTCTCCACACCCCGCTGCAACCCCTACGAAAAGCGCGTCCTCTTCCAGATCAAGAAGGCCCTGGGCGACCCCGACATCCTCGTCACCTGGACTGCCGACACCGATTGCTGCGCCGACTGGGCAAACGTCGTGTGCGACCCCGACACCGGCCGCGTCGTCTCCCTCGAAATCTCCTTCTCCAACGCCAGCGGACACATCCCTCCCATCGTCGGCGACCTGTCCTCCCTCAACGTTCTCCGTGTCCGCAAGAACGGCAACGTCCAAGGCCCCATCCCCCCGGCGATCGCCAAGCTGAGCAAGCTCAAGGAGCTGTGGCTGGACATGAACCACCTGACGGGCCCCGTCCCGGACTTCCTCGGCCGGATGGCCACGCTCGAGTACATCAATCTCGATTCCAACAAACTCTCCGGCTACATCCCGCCGTCTCTGGGGGATCTCCCCAGTCTCCAGGGGGTCTTCCTGGCCGACAACAGGCTCCAGGGGACCATCCCGGCCTCTCTGGGCCGGCTACGCCACCCAACGGGCCTTTACATCGTTCTGAGCCGGAATCGACTCGTCGGACCCATTCCTCAGTCCTTCAAAATCCTGAACATCTCCAGGCTGGAGCTGTCGGGGAACCGGCTGACGGGCAACCCGTCCGTGCTGTTCCGGACGGCCGACATGGTCACCTCCCAGTTCACGGCCACCCTCGACCTGAGCCGCAATCGGTTCGCGTTCGACCTGTCAGGGGCCGAGTTCTCGACCAAGCTGGGGAAGATCGACCTGAGATCGAATCGGATCTACGGGAGGATCCCGGCGCAGCTGGGGAAGATCGATGGATTGGAGTACATCGACCTCAGCCACAACCTCCTGTGCGGCGAGATCCCGCAGGGTGGGCGTCTCCAAATCTTCAAAAAGGATCAGTTCCTGCACAACAAGTGCCTCTGTGGTGATCCTCTCCCACCATGCATGTGAGAGAGACTGAGAGAGAGAGAGAGATGCTTGTTATGTCTGATATGAGCAAGTCTCTTGCACAATAAGTAGCGAGGGACTTCTAAGAATAACTGGCTGTTAATAATTGAAAAGTCTCCATTCATGGCTATGTTTGTCTCTCCTTTGTGAACAAAGTGTGCAATTAAAGGATCAGACTTCAGCAGTATTTTTAACGTAACCCTGCTCTTCTTCCACAGATAAACACGCCAACAACTGAGAACAGTGATCATTCTCAGACGCTGTGTCGCAGGTATCGCTGGCTAGGTAGAGCCCAAAAAGAATTGGCTGTTGGACACCGGACCCAAGAGAAAAATTTTCAACTAATTAAATTAGCCTACAACAAGATCAAAAATATGCTATGCACCCTAACATTCTGAGTAGGTGTGGAAACAAATTTGGAGATGTAGCTTCTGTTTCTTTCTGTTTTTTCCCTTTTTCTTCACTGTTTTTTTTTAATCTTTATGTAGTAGTAGTTTTGTCTAAGTCTCTTGAAGTAATAAAAGGAATATTAATATTTCCACTAAATGAAAGAAAAAGAAGACCATTATGCATGAGAAAAAAAATAAGAAAAGGAGATGTGGGGCGTGCCACGCTCGAAAATAATTTTCATATGATTTTGTAAAGTTTAGTGTAAGATTTGACAGAGAAGAATTAGGAGATTGTCTTGCTATTATCTTGCTACGTACGCATAAAAGGATAGCATTAATTACATGCCACTGTAACTCTTGGTTACTCCATTAAAAAATTGTAAAGCCTAATGAGGTGTTTGGGAACATTTTTTTTAAAAGTAATTTTTACCTAAAAAATTATGTTGTGTCAATTTTTAACTTTAAATTTAAGATTACAAAAATTTGACGTTACCTGTTTAGTAAAAATGTAAAAATTTTAAATTTTTATTAAAGTGTTCAGTAGAGAAGATTGGGAAGCTGGGGGGCGGGGGCAGGTTTGTTTGTAAGCGCGGGCGGGGGCTTCCGGCCGGCGGGGGGGGGTGGTGTTCCTAGGGGCGGGGGAAGGAGGGGTTCGCAAGGGGCAACCGGCGGTGGGTGGGGGGGGGTTCGCAGGTGGGAGGGTGTGGGCCTCCCGTGGGTTGTGGGGTGGGGGGGGGGGGGGGGGGGGGGGGAGAGGGTTCCCAGGGGCGGGGGGAGGAGGGGTTCGCAGGGGGCATCTTCTGCTTTCTCCTCGGCGCCCTCCTCCTCCCGGCCTCTGCCGCGACGTGCCCCTACGACATCCCCTATGCCTCCCGGCTGATACCCCCGCAGTGCTACCTCAACGCTACCACGTCTAGCACCCCCACCGGCTGCTACTGGTCCATCTTCGCCGCCTATATCTATGCGGCCATCTGCTATGCCAACGTCTCCGGCGCCGCCTTCCTTCCAGACCTTGATGCCAGCAACTGCTCCGCCTGCCTCCTCCGTCAGTGCAGGGCGGGGGGGAGGGGGGGGGGTGGGTTCGTACGACGGGGGAAGGGGGGAAGGGCGCAGGGGGGTGGGGGGTGAGGGCGCAGGGGGGCTGGGGGGTGGGGGAGAGGGTGAGGGCGCAGGGGGGTGGGGGGGGGGGGGGGGGGGGATGTTCACAAGGCGGGGGGAGGTTTCTTGGGGGATGGGGGGAGGGTGAGATAGAGCTTTGCTTAATTTTTTTTAAAAAAATGGTTGGCAGGTGTTTTTATTTGAGAGAGATTTATATAAGATTAAATTTTTTTAAACAAAAAAATTACTTAACAAACGTGTCTTTATATTTATTCTATCTTTTTTTTAAATTTAAAAAAAAATAAAAAATTGTAATCAAACATCTTATAATACTTCTCAATATTCATAGATATATTTATTAGAAAAAATGAGTTTGACAAAATTGACAACTTGCATTTACCATGAGGGCCATCTTGGTGCACAATCGGGTGCAGCAAGCGGACATCGGAGGGTCCCCCTCCTCCACCCGGCACACTTATATTGGGTGTGCCGGGTCTCACCCCACACTTTCGTGTGCGGTGAGATTTTCTCTTACCATTAAAGATGCATTATTTTGCTGCAACAAAAGGGACTAGATAGTTTAAATTTTTATCCAAAGTTTACCAGCAACATCCATATATTTGACACTCAAGGAGTACCCGTCGATAGGGCATTCTGATGTACATTAGGAGATATTTGATTCTCATGATTGACAGGTTTTAATAGATTTTTAAAAGAAATTGTAAATACATAAAAATTAGGTGTGCGTCCTCAGTCTCAGTCTCAAACGTAGGACAAGTTTTTGCTTTGATGCAAGTCTAAGCCAACTGTCCTAGTACACCAAAAAAAATATTTGAGACGCATGGTATTTTCAAGTACATTCATGTGCTTGTGATACACATGAAGAGGATCAACAAAATACATCCACAAACAAATAAGCCAATTTAGAAAGGGCAAGCATAATTTCAGATTGAATTCATGATGTAATTCGAAATTTTAAATTAGATTTTACGGCATTGTTGACATCGTGTTTGATTTGAAATTGGACTTACATGGTTAAGTTTAGATTTGGAATTGAACGGATTTTTTAATTCATGTCAAGAGACTTGGGGTTGAAAAAAATTCATGTTGATTTTTATTGAAGAGCGATTGATCCGATTTTGAGGTTTTAACTGAAAACTTGGAATTTGAGAGTTGATTTTGGGGTTTTGAAGTTTTTTCCTATTCTTTGTTTGCTTTTCAACTTTGGAGTATTTATTTTTGGACCGGGTTGGATTTAAAGGATTTATTTTTTAGATTTAATTTGGGTTGGAAATTAATTTATTCTTTTTGTTGGATTTTAGATTTAAGTATTTTTTATTTGAATTTCAGTTTGAAGTTTAAGGTTTTATTGGGTATTGTTATGAATTTTGAAGCTTTGATTTTGGGTTTCATATCTGAAGTTTGTTTACATGTTTTTAAAATTTAAAATTCTTATTCTTAGATTTTGTTGTTTTTGTTTTCTGGATTTGAATTGGAAATTTAAAGTGTTAGTTTTATGGAGTTTACCTTTATTATTTTATTATTTTTTAGTAAAACTTTGTTTTTTTTTTCTTGGATTTTGGCTATAGCCTGGATCCGCCACTTCACGGGGCTTACCCTCTGGCTTGAGAGTTCATATAAAGGATATCATTCAGAAGAGTCCAAGGACATGTTGAAGGGTTTTCAGAACTTGTCTGTGGAGATGGAGGGCAACCCCATCCCAGCCCCACACAGTAATAAGAAAAGCAAGAGCAAGAGGACCATAAATGGTTAACATCCAAGGGCTTCTCAAGATAGTATAAATCTGAGACTTCCATTCGATCGTGTGGGGGAGGTGTCACTTCGAAGAGTCCAAAAGCCATTTGCCTATTCACGGATTGCCCCTGTATATATAGCTTCTGCACAGAGATTTGTCTCTACTCCGAAAACAAGGGTCTATGTGTAGCGTCGTGATTGTTTGGATCCAAGTTTAATGGTTGTAGTGTGATATTTTGGCCAATATTGATGATCAGTTTATCCTCATGTAATTTAACTAAATTATATATTTATTTTGGTGATTAACAAAACTAAGACATTGTTTAAATCTAACATATTTTCTATAAGATTTGAGCACAGGAAATAAAATAAAGGAAAGCAAGCCAAACAGGTAAGTATTTTTCATTCTGCTAATATTCAAAGTTCATAGCATGAAATTTCTCTAAGTACACATCGACTTTATTCTATGTCATAACGATTTCATACTTATAAGGATTCATTATGTGCTTTTATCGATTTGGGTATTATAACGATTTCATAAGTATCTTATCGATTTCGGATCGCAACGATTTACCTACCTTAACGATTCGCTAAGAGACCGCAATGATTTACTTCTCATAACGATTCGCTAAGAGAGCGCAACAATTTGCCTCTCATAACGATTCGCTAAGAGACTGCAACGACTTGCCTCTCATAACGATTCGCTAAGAGAGCGCAACGATTTGCCTCTCATAACGATTCGCTAAGAGACTGCAACGACTTGCCTCTCATAATGATTCACCAAGAGATCGCAACGACATGCCCTCAGATCAATTCGATAAGTGAGAACAACGATTTGCTCTTGTAACGATTTCTAAAGTGATAACAACAATTTGCTCTCACAATAATTTCTTAAGTGAGAACAACGATTTGCTCTCACAACGATTTTTGTTTCACAACGATTTGTTAAAGTCTCAAAATGATTTGATCCCTATAATGATTCGATAAGTTACACAACGACTCTGTCACTGTAACGATTCATTAAGTTACATAACAACTTAGTCGCCGTAACGATTCGATACAGCAAACAATGATTCACTCACATCGTCTTTAACGATTTGATTATAACGACTTGCTCATAATGATTTGCTTATAGAGTCATAACGATTTGTCTATACAACGATTCGTTTATTAATGCATAACGATTTGTATGTGCACCGGTTTGCTTATGAGAGTACAACGATTCACATGGATAACGACTCATTGGCACAACGATTTCATAAGTCATGCATATAACTAATATAACGATTTGATATTCGAACTCATTTTTGAATACGTTGAAAAGTCAAAGTCTTCACGTATATCTTTCTGACAACCATGCATTTATTACGACAGTACATATTATTGCAAAGCATGAAACGATATCTTCTATTCTCGTGTTTATCTTGTAAACATATTTTTAGAAGAATAGAATGGAACTTCTATTTCTATATAAAATGATTCTAACGTTGATTGACAATAAGAGACAGCTTAGTTGTCTATTGTTTAAAGCTTTTCATGTGTGTAGGTCTCTTACAGCACTCCTCATACAACGTTGGACAAATAGAAATCAAAGGATATCAAAGAAGATCTTATCTTTGCGTGCATGGAAAGCTAAAAGGCCATTGACTGGAAGCTCCACAGCACCATGCAATCTAACGTCCACCAAAGCTTAGAGACAACAGATACTCCAATGTTCAAATTTCAAATGGAAAATATATATACATGACTGAAGCTCTAGAACAAAAAATCAAGAGAATACACAACGCTTGCAGATCTTGAACGACATTCCTTTACAAGTTTTCTGCGAGCATTCTGAAGAGCGAAGCCTCATTCCCATTCATTCTAGCTCTTAGCTCTCTGTGCTTAGTGTAGATTTTTGTGAGAGCATTCAGTACTGAGAGAGTTCATTTTCTGTAGATCTTTTTCCTCTCAGTCTTAGCTTCAGATCCAGCATTGTCTAGGCTTGATCTAGGGGCTTGTTTTCATTAACACTTTCTTGTGTTTGTTTCCCTTCGTGTTGAAGGAAGACCTGGGGTTCTAGGGTGTTTATTTCCCTTCGTGTTGAAGGAACACTTGGAGTTCCAGGGTGTGTGTTTCCCTTCGCGTAGAAGGAAGACCTGGTGGGATCCAGGGTGTTGTATTTCCTCTTCGGGTTGTGAAGAGAAGACCAGCTGCGGTTGGGTGTGTAAGGGTTCATAAGGGGGACTATACTCTTGGGTAGTGGAATCCTGAGTTGTTGCTCAGGGACTAGACGTAGGACTCCTATGGAGAGGAGGTCCGAACTAGGATAAAACCTTGTGCAGTGTGTGTGTGCTTGATTGTCTTTGCATTCCTTCCTTTACTAACACTAACAGCAATCGAAGTGTGTTTCGTGCGTGAATGTTTTGTGAATAGGTTTAAGTATTCAATTTTTTTTTAAAGACCCATTCACCCCCCCCCTCTGGGCTTGCTAGCTGGGCAATAAGTGTTATCAGAGAGAGTCTCTTCGACAAAGAAAAAGATCCAACGATCTGAAGAGAAAAGATCAAATGGCAGCCCAAGCTCACTTCGAAGGTCAGTCAGTCAGCATGCCACCACTGTTCGATGGTGAGGACTACACATACTGGAATACAAGAATGTAGTTCTTCTTACAAGGAATGGACTACCAGATTGGTCTATAGTTGAAGAAGGAGACTTTCTAGTTACCAATGAGAAGGACAAATGGACTGAGGACGACAAGAAGAAACTTTCTCTCAACTGTAAAGCCAAGAGCATATTGTGTTGTGCTCTCAACAAGAAGGAATTCAACCGAATCTCTGCCCGTAAATCCGCAATGGAGATGTGGGAAAAGCTGAGGATTACCTACGAAGGCACAGATAAAGTAAAAGAAACCAGAATAGACATTTTGGTGACACAGTGTGAAAGGTTTCAGATGCAGCTAGGAGAGTCAATAACCCAATTGTTTAGCAGATTTATAGACATCACGAATAGGTTAGCTAGTCTTAGAAAGACCTATGAAATGGGAGACATGGTAAGGAAAATTTTCAGATCTTTACCATCATCTTAGACTCCTAAGGTAACATCTATAGAAGAAGCCAATGACTTGAAAAAGATGTCATTGGAGAAACTCATTGGGTCCCTTATGGCCAATGAGATCAAGATGGAGAGACTGGGAGAGTCTTCGAGTAGAAAGAAACACTCAAATGCTCTCAAAGCTGAAGAAGACTCATTAGAAGAATTTTCAGATAACAATGAAAGCAATGAAGACAGCGAAGATGAAGAAGCAATGTTATCAAGAAGGCTACAAGAATACCTGCCAAGAAGAAAAAATATCAGTCCGGTAGAAGATATTTCAAGAAAAACAAGGATTTTAAGAAGCCAGAAGGAAAGGACTCAAAGAGAGCTGAGCCTATCTGCTATGAATGTAAGAAACCCAGACATATCAAGGCAGAATGTCCGAAACTCAAGAAATATGAGTTCAAAAGGAAAGACAGTTCCAAGAAATTCAGAAGATACAAGAAGAAAGCCATGGCAGCAGCTTGGGACAACAATAGTGACTCGAATAGCGAGTCAAGCTCAACCCATGAAGAAGAAGAAGAAGCCAACTTGGCATTCATGGCAAACACTGAAGATAAGGTAACATCTGACTCATCTTTTTCTTTCTGTAATGATTCTGATTCAGACAACTTAGAAGAAGCATTTAATGAACTATTTTGCAAATATAGAGAAGTATCTAAATTACTAAAAGCAAGTAAGAAAAACATTGCATGCTTAGAAAATACTAATTCAGACTTAAAATCTAAAAATGAACAACTAGAGAAGCAAGTTACTGAACTTAAAAGAAGAAATGATTTGTTATGTGAAGATATGAAAGCTAAAAATAAACAGATAATAAATCTAGAAAAACAAGAAACCTTAGACGAATTGAAAAAGAAAATTAAAACACTAACAGAAGAAAATGAAAAGATATCTAGCACTCTAGAAAAATTTACAAACAGTAAAACTGGATTAATACTAAAAAGTGCTAGACGATCAGGTAAAAAGAAATATAGATTAGGTTATAATCCCCCCCCCGACAATGAAGAAACTAAAGTTTATCCTAAAATATATCCTACACCTAAATTTGTACCTGAACAAGACACAACATACAAAGCAAATTTCAAGTACATTCCAACTGAAAAAGTAACTAAGATATCTTGTTGTAGCCATTGCAATAAACTAGGTCATATTAAAGTATCATGCCCTACTAAATATAAAATATGGATAATCAAAAAGAAAATTGATGATACTAACCAACCAGGACCCAAAAAAACTTGGGTACCTAAAGCTTAATGTTTTTATTTCAGGGAAACCTTCGAGCATCCAAATGGTATTTGGATAGCGGATGCTCAACGCACATGTCAAGGAACAGAAGACTATTTTCCTGTTTAGAAGCTGAAGAAGGCACAATCACCTATGGAGACAATGGAAAGGGGACTGTGATAGGCAGTGGTTCAGTAGGAAGCAAAGGCAAGACTGTCATTGAGGATGTACTATACAGTAAAGGATTGAAGCACAACCTTATCAGTATCAACCAGCTCTGCGACAAAGGACATCAAATCAAATTCCAAGAGTTCAAGTGCAGCATCATGAAGGATGGAGCAATCATTTTTGAAGCCAACAGAGAAAAGAACATGTACGTGCTTTACCTAGAAGAATTAAAAGATCAGGATATTTGTCTGGCCGCAAGCAAAGAACAATCAACTGAGCTGTGGCACAGGAGATTGGGCCACTGCAGTTTGGATGGCATGAGGAAGCTAATCAAAAGAAGCTTGGTGGAAGGTCTACCAAAAGTCAGCTCAAGAATGGATGGTGTCTGTGGGCCATGTGTAAAAGGAAAGCACACCAAGTCTTCCTTCAAATCAAAGACTGTGGTAACAACCTCAAAACCCTTAGAACTTCTCCATATGGATCTATTTGGGCTAATGAGGACCACTAGTCTTAGAGTAAAGAATTTTAGATTTGTTATTGTAGACGACTTTTCCAGATTCACATGGGTCTCATTCTTGGAGCACAAAGATGATACGTTTGACAGTTTTGTAAACTTCAACAAGAAGGTACAAAAAGACAAGAAGTACAGCATTGTTGGAATTTGATCAGACCATGGAGGAGAATTCCAGAATGAAATTTTGCCAAATTTTGTGATGACCAAGGGATAGAGCACAACTTCTCAGCGCCAAGGACACCACAGCAAAATGGAGTTGCTGAGAGGAAGAATAGAACCCTATTGGACATGACAAGGACAATGCTATCAGAATATGATTTGCCAAGGTATTTTTGGGCTGAAGCAGTCAACACGGCGTGTTACATTATCAACAGAGTAATGATCAGACCTATATTAAAGAAGACAACGTTTGAACTGTACAAGGGAAATAAGCAAAAAATCAATCACTTCAGGACATTCAGATGTCCATGCTTCATCCACAACAACGGTAAAAAAGAGATCTTGGTAAGTTAGATGCAAAATCAGATGAAGGCATCTTCATGGGGTATGCTTCTAAACCTAAAGGCTATAGAGTATTTAATAAGCGTACTTTATTAATTAAGCAATCAGTGCATATTATTTTTGATGAAACTAACCCTTCCTTAAGAAAGGAAGTCGATAGTGATATTGATGAAGATATTGATGATATAGATGAATTGTCCAAGAAATTAAAGAATTCATCTATTGAGGACAAGGAAGATCCACCTTTGGAAGACCTGCAACAAAAGGACATTTCACATGAAAATCATCTAAAGGAATGGAGATATAAGAAAGATTACCCACCAGAAAACATCATTGGTGATCCATCTGTAGGGGTAAGGATAAGAGGTAATGTAATTCAATGTGATTATTTAGCTTTTGTCTCACAAATAGAGCCTAGGACAGTCAATGAAGCTCTCACTGATGAATCTTGGATTTTAGTCATGCAAGATGAACTGAATCAGTTCAAGAGAAACCATGTATGGTCACTTGTTTCTAGACCATCAAATCATCCAGTGATTGGCACCAAATGGGTGTTCAGAAATAAATTGGATGAAGCTGGTGTGATCATAAGAAACAAGGCCAGATTGATAGCTCAAGGCTATTCTCAAGAGTAAGGCAGAGATTTTGATGAAACCTATGCACCTATAGCTAGACTTGAGGCTATTAGAATCTTACTTGCATATGCATCCGCATTAGATTTAAAATTGTTTCAAATGGATGTTAAATCAGCTTTTCTAAATGATTACATAAAGGAGGAAGTTTATGTAGAACAACCTCCAGGTTTTGATGACATTGATTTTTCAAATCATGTATTTAAATTTCACAAAGCATTATATGTTTTAAAACAAGCACCAAGAGCATGGTATGAACGTTTGAGCGCATTTCTATTGAACCATGGTTTCACTAGAGGTCAAGTAGATAGTACATTATTTATTAAGTCTAAAGTCAAACATATCTTGCTTGTTCAAATATATGTTGATGATATAATATTTGGTTCTACTGATGAATCTCTTTGCAAGTATTTTGAAAAGCTAATGCAGGGAGAATTCGAGATGAGCATGATGGGGGAGCTTAACTACTTCCTTGGATTGCAAATCAAGCAAGGAAAAGAAGGTACTCATATTTTTCAAGCCAAATACACTAAGGAGTTGCTGAAGAAATTCGGATTCGAAAATGCCAAGCCACTGTCAACACCTATGAGCACATCAACACGGATGGACAGTGACAAGGATGGTAAGAAGGTAGATCAAAAGATCTACAGAGGTATGATAGGTTCTTTACTTTACTTAACTGCCAGTAGACCTGATATATTATTTAGCGTATGTATGTGTGCTAGGTATCAAGCTGATCCCAAAGAGTCTCATTTAATTAGTGTTAAAAGAATTTTTAGATATTTAGCTAAAACCCATGACTTAGGTTTATGGTATCCAAAATCATGTGAAATTAATTTAGTAGGATACTCTGATGCTGACTATGCTGGATGCAAAATAGATAGAAAAAGCACCAGTGGCTGTTGTCAATTTCTTGTAAGATGTCTGATATCATGGTCCTCAAAGAAGCAAAATTCAGTAGCATTGTCTGCAACTAAAGCTGAGTACGTGACTGCTGGAAGCTGTTGCACACAACTATTGTGGATCAAACAGCTGCTTGAGGATTATGGGCTACATATCAAGACAATTCCTTTGTTATGCGACAACATCATTGCTATAAATCTCACCAAGAATCCAGTACAACATTCAAGAACTAAACACATTGAGGTTAGATATCATTTCATTCATGATCATATAGCTAATGGTAACATAGATATTTCTTTCATTGATACTAATAATCAGTTAACAGATATCTTCACAAAGGCCTTACCTGAAGAGAGATTTGCTTCTCTTAGATGGGAATTAGGCATGTGTAAATTGTGAAAGATTTATCTGTATAAAACTGAAATATTAATCATTTCAGAATGGTCAAATATTCTCTCCTTTGAAATTAAGCAAAAATCCTTTCAATATTCCTCGTTTCTATTTATCTAAAACAACTCCTTTACTTTAAAAGCTCTTATTCGCTCCAAAATCATTCCATTTTGTCGTGTTCTGCCATAATGCCGCCTCTGTTTTTGAAAAAGTTGCTTTACTCTTTGATATAACCTGTAATCTGTGTGCCAATGATTCACACTCCTCTTTCATCTCCTTCCACCTGCCTAAGGCGATACCTTATCGACTCCCTAATGGGGTGTTTGGAAACAATTTTTTAAAAAAAGCTATTTCTCCCTCAAAATTTAATGATTTGTCTGTTTTAACACAAATTTTAAAATTTTAAAAAACCAGTCGAATGTGTTTGGTGCGGAAAACAGTATGGGGAGGGAGGGGGGATCCAGGGGGAGGAGGAGGGGGGCGCGATACAACCGGCGAGGGAGAGGAGGAGGAAAGGGTGCCGACACGGCAAGGGAGGGGGGCCCCGCGGCGCAGGGGGAGAGGAGGAGGAGGAACGTGGGAGGGGGGGGGCGGTGGGGGGATGAAGGGGGTGTAGGGGACGGCGCCGGAGGGCCGAGGCGAGGGAGGGGGAGGGCGCTGGGGGCCGGGGGCGAGGGAGGGGACGGCGCGGTGGGGAGGGCGCTGGGGGGGGGGCGAGGGAGGGGGAGGAGGAGGGCGAGGGAGGCGGGTGGGAGAGAGGGGGGAGGAGCGCCCGCAGCGGGGGCAGGGACGGCGCCGGCGGGGAGGGCGCTGGGGGACCGGCCCGGCCGGGGCGAGGGAGGGGGAGGAGGAGGCCAGAGGGTGAGGGAGGCGGGTGGGAGGGATGGGGGAGAAGGACTCGTAGGGGCGGGGGGGTGGCGACGGTGCTGGCGGGGAGGGCGCTGGGGGGCCATGGGGGTGGGGAGGAGGGGGAGGGCACCGGCAGGGGGGGGGGTCGCCGGGGCAGGGGAGTGGGGGGGGGGTTGTGAGAGAGAGTGTGTGTTTTTAAAATAAAAATAGGTTAGAACTTTTTTTTTTTGGAAGAGATTTACATAAGGTAAAAAAAATTTCACTAAAAAAAACTACTAACCAAACACCTTTTTATGTCTGTCTTCTCTCTTTTTAAAATTTTAGAGGAAAAAAGCGGTAAAAATTTGTAACCAAACACCCTATAAGATTTCAAGCTTTCAACTGCTTCCTGCCGGAAATTTCTTGAGGGTTTCTATTCCTCTCCTCATCTCAATCCTCCAGAAACTCTTCCCATCCAAAACCATGGCCTCTTCTGGTGTATCCGGCAGTGTCCAGGGCTATGGAGCTGTGTTTCTTACCGCTGAGCAGTAGGAAAGGTTTACGACTGTGAAGACTAAGCTGTGCGATTGCAAAGCAGTGGATGTGGCAGATTTGCAGAAGAATGGAATGGGCAGCATCGTCGCAGCTATGGACAGATTGAAATGGACGAAGATGGCTACCTTTTCAGAAGTAAGTTATCCTGACCTAGTGAAGGCGTTCTACGTTTGTCTGAAGACTGAGGAGGATGGGTCTTTGACATCCATTATCAAAGGAACCTGGATTAGTATTACCCATGATTTATTGGAATCATTGTTTGGTGTGACTACCTCCGGTCATAGTGGAGTTCATACTGTGGATATCCAAGCAAAAGGATTAGGGATTGTTGGTCCCGAATACAAATTGAAAGATGGGAAGATAGATATAAATCAGTTGAATGCATTTAATCGCCTTTTGCACTTTATAGTTTGTCAAATTTTGGTTCCCAGAAGCGCCACTTTTTCAACATGCACCAAAGCAAATTCAAATTTGATGTTCTGGGCCACCCAAAACCAGGAAATCAACATGACCAAAATCATTATGGAAATGATGAAGTTTGCAAGTGCACAGGTATGGGATAAGAAGAGTAAGCTGAACGTATCTCTACCCTATGCCCATCTCTTAACCAAGGTATTTAGCATTTTGTCATCAGTGTGGTAGGAGATGTTTCTGAGAAGACGGGCCAAGCTATCCGGTCCAAGAATTTGAAAATGAGTGGATTCTCTCTGGTCAATGGTTTATGGACCAAGACTTCTGTGGCTGAGGGTGAATCTATCATTGGCGAAACCCAAGAAGTCCAGGAAGAAGCAGCAGCAGCAACAGTTCCTATGGTTCAAGAAGCACTAGCAGCAGCACCGACAGTAGCAGAACAAGGACCAGCAGTAGAAGTAGAAGTACCAGCAGCAGCAGTTTTCAGCAGCAGGATAGAGGATATTCCCCAAGAATTGATTGAGCCCATTGGGCAATGTTCAGAAGTTGTTCTTCCTTCTTCCTGAGTAGCCTCAGTACTCAGAAATATACTGCACTCCATCCAAAGCACTCTAGGGGAGCTAGTAATTAGTAGTGATTAAGTTGCAAAAGTTGTGGCATTAGGCCACACAGCGGATATGGTGATGGAGGAAGCTCCCAGCCAAGGGGAGCAAGAAGTTGCTCATGAAAATATAACAATGGAAGATGCTCCTATTGAGAGGGAGCAATCTATTGATGAGCAAGTAGCACCTCAGGGGGAGCACACTGATAGTGTCCCTATGGATGATCAGTCTAATAAAGAGCATGTTGAAATTGAGGAACCCATTGCAAGGGCACACAGTAAAAGGAAGAGAGTAGCACATAGGAGGCCAAAGAAGAAGCAACTAAAGGTTAACTTGAAGCCCATTATTAAGTCTGAAGGGGCAAGGCAAAATTCTCACCTCTATGCAATCTGATTTCCAGTCTGTCCTCATCAGCCAGTCTTCAGCAGCAAAGGAGATTGGAACATTGACCTCAAATGTACAATCCTTGAAGAATGAGTTTGGTATGGTCAAACAGATATTCCGTTGGATAAGGAGTGAGTTTGGTAGTATTAAGAAACTCATTACAGAAATTCCTACTACCTCGAGGGTGCAATCCACCTCTGCCCCTCTGCTCACTCTCCTGCTGAACCAGTCAGCAATTCAGGGCCTTCTGAGGCCAGGCAATAAGAAGAAGAAGCAGGGCCATCAGGGCCAATTCCAGAGGCATCCACAGGGCCATCCGGGCCACAAAATATTGAGAAGGAAGCAGTAGTAGTGGATATCAATGTTGAAATTGTGAAGGCTGGGCCATCAGGGCCATCTGAGGCTGTGGTTGGGGCACCAGGGCCTATGATATCCGAGGATGTGAATGCTAGAGTAGTAGAGACAGTTGTTGCTCCCGAAGCCCCTGAGTCTTCAACTCTTGCAACACCAGCTCCTCCTTCACCACCTTCTTCATCCTCAGCACCTCCAGCACCCATCACCTTCAAACAGCCTAAGCCTCGCACAATCTCTTCCCCAACTCCCTTTCCATCTCAATCCACCTCATCTCCTACCATTTCTCCAATCATTCCACTACCTTCTCCTGTCTTGAAGATCCTCCAATTCCCTCATCAGCTGGAGCCTCATCTTCATCTGGTCCCTCATCAGCCGGACCATCCACCATTCTTACTCCAAAGTCATTTCTTCATCCTCCTACTCCACCTTCCTATATCACATTCATTCCTAAAAATCCTCAACTTGTCAGTGCTTTTCTAAACAGATGTGACGATGAGTTGGAACGCACCACCCTCACCTTAATCCTGGCAGTCGCCACTCATATTCACAGAACTGATTCCTCTAGTCTGTTCTCAAAAAGAGAAAACTCTCCACCACCCTAGCTCTTTCCTCCGAACCTGAATTTCCTCCACTTTGGTACTCCCTCACTGTAGAAAATCGAAGGAGACCAATTTACTGTGAATATCTTCAAAAATATATTCTTGCCACCACTTTTGGCATTCCCTTTCTCAACTTAACTGATCACCTCAACATTGTTCTCCCCTTATACCACATTTCCAAAGCCGATCAATCCAAAATCTTCCATATAGCTGAATGCAAGATTGAGGATCAGTGGGCTAAAGGGCACAAGGCTCTCTACAGCAAATATCTTCTTGCCAAGTAAGATAGAGCTCCTCCCCGGGATCACCCACTCACCCTTTCTGAGTGGTTTGTGTTTCACCACCAAGCACTCTGGGCCCCTTTCATTCTCAAGGAAATAAGAATCGCAAGGTACTTCCAGCTCTACAATGATTTTCGATGTCTCCACAAGCTCCCTGAAGTGCAGTTTGGCCAATTCCATGGAGCTATTGCTATTCTTCGAACTGAAAATCCTATTAATTGCTCCTTCACAGTAGACTTCACTACCCTGAAAATGCCTAAAATAGATTTTCTTCCCAAGTTACACTCCTTGGTCTTGGATTCCTAAGCTGGCTCTCATGCCTTTGAGAGATTTGCTCGAGTAATGGGAAGAATCTCAGCTCAGCAGGGTCACCTCCCCTCCTTTCAAAGGTTTATTTTCAGATAATATCATCTGAGCCACATCTCTTCTGAAGTCCTTGCTCCTCTAATTTTTTAATGTGAAAGGCTTTCTCCCACAGATTGAGAAAAGCATTACAATCAATCTGCTCTTCTGTTGGAATCCTTAAATAGTTCTTTGGTCAGATCAGGCAAGCCACCTCTCTCTGCTGAAGCCTTCCTAGATTTGAATTCCAACAATCCCGTTCAGGAACTGTTTGTGCAATGGGCTGAGCGGTACTCCGCTTCATTTCCTTGAAAAAGGATCTGAAGGACCATCAGATCTTCTATCCTGTAACCATTCCTCAATTCCTTCAGCGTGCCAGTTTTGGACAGAGCAGCTATTACAGATTCACTCTTGATAAGGATCAGTATGCGCTTTTCTTAGAAGATCAACGACAGCTTTACATTAAGCGCATGGTTTCTGACATGGGTGCATCTTTTTCAATAGAATCTGGCATCTTCCATCAACTTTTTGAAGACCAGGAGATTAAGGCTGGGGAAATTATTTCCTGGCATGCCTCTCTTCTTTCTCCTAATGTCTATTTGCCTGTACCTCCTCAAATTCAATGAAATCATTCTCTTGTTTTCTCATTGTCTTTTCTCTCCATCTTTGTCTCACTTTTGTATCTTTTTGCTTAATGACAAAAAGGTGGAGAAATATAGTACTTTCTGAAATATCTCTCTTATATTATTTCCACAATTTTGTTTAGAATTATTTCAGATCATCTATGCTTATTACTAAGTTTTGTCATCACCAAAAAGGGGGAGATTGATGATCAGTTTATCCCCATGTAATTTACATAAATTACATATTTATTTTGCTGATTAAAAAAACTAAGATATGTTTAAATCTAACATATTTCTATAAGATTGGAGCACAGGAAATAAAATAAAGGAAAACAAGTCAAATGGGTAAGTATTTTTCATTCTGCTAATATTCAAAGTTCATAGCATGAAATTTCTTTAAGTACACATCGACTTTCTTCTATGTCATAACGATTTCATACTTATAAGGATTCGTTATGTGCTTTTATCAATTTGGGTATTATAATGATTTCATAAGTATCTTATCGATTTCGGATCGCAACGATTTGCCTACCTTAACGATTTGCTAAGAGACCACAACGATTTGCTTCTCATAACGATTCACTAAGAGAGTGCAACGATTTGCCTCTCATAACGATTCGCTAAGAGACTGCAATGACTTGCCTCTCATAATGATTTGCTAAGAGAGCACAACGATTTGCCTCTCATAACAATTCGCTAAGAGATTGCAACGACTTGCCCCTCATAACGATTCGCTAAGAGATCGCAATGACTTGCCCTCAAATCGATTCGATAAGTAAGAACAACGATTTGCTCTCGTAACGATTTCTAAAGTGAGAACAAATTGTTGCTCTCACAACGATTTCTTAAGTGAGAACAACGATTTGCTCTCACAATGATTTTTGTTTCACAACAATTTGTTAAAGTCTCAGAACGATTTGATCCTTATAACGATTCGATAAGTTACACAACGACACTATCACTGTAACGATTCATTAAGTTACATAACAACTTAGTCACCGTAACAATTTGATACAGCAAACAACGATTCACTCACATCGTCTTTAACGATTTGATTATAACGACTTGCTCATAATGATTTGCTTATAGAGTCATAATGATCTGTCTATACAACGATTCGTTTATTAATGCATAATGATTTGTATGTGCATCGATTTGCTTATGAGTGCACAACGATTCACATGGATAACGACTCATTTGCACAACAATTTGATAAGTCATGCATGTAACGATTTCATAGAATATAACAATTTGATATTCAAACTCATTTTTAAATACGTTGAAAAGTCAAAGTCTTCACGTATATATTTCTGACAACCATGCATTTATTACGACAGTACATATTACTACAAAGCATGAAACGATATCTTCTATTCTCGTGTTTATCTTGTAAACATATTTTTAGAAGAACATAATGGAACTTCTATTTCTATATAAAATGATTCTAACGTTGACTGACAACAAGAGATAGCTTAACTGTCTATTGTTTAAAGCTTTTCATGTGTGCAGGTCTCTGACAGCACTCCTCATACAACGTTGGACAAATAGAAATCAAAGGATATCAAAGAAGATCTTATCTTTGCGTGCATGGAAAGCTAAAAGACCGTTGACTGGAAGCTCCATAGCACCATGTAGTTTAACGTCTACCAAAGCTTAAAGACAACGGATACTCCAACGTTCAAATTTCAAATGGAAAATATATATAGAAGACTGAAGCTCCAAAACAAAAAATCAAGAGAATACACAACTATAGCGTACCGACTGTTCGGATCACCTTACTATAGTGGTGGTGGCCAATGTGTGGCCTATGTGGTGTGTAGCAGGTGTTTAAGTAGGTTTCCGGGTGTTGTGGGCCGACTGGTTGGACCCAATTCGTCAAATTTATTCTCTATTCTTAACACGACGGAGGGGCATGTCGCGACCTGATCGCGACACTCAGGGATGTCGCGTTAGGGCAACCAATGTTTTGGCTCGTTATCTACATGTGCGCTACGTGTTGCGCACGGGGCGGCGTCAACTAGAGGGCCGCAACGGGCAGTCGCGTCGCGACCTGGTCGCGATGCGATGATACGTCGCGTTCCCAACCGCGATCTGTTTTTAAGAAACCTGGCAGAGCCGAGCTTCCACAAGCTCAGCTCGGCCAGGGGAGGTGTTGCTCGAGGATTGCAGGGTGATTTGAGTTTCTGGAGGTCGGTTTGGCGTGTTCTCGCCACGAGGATCGTGTGTGGAGTGGGAGGAACGCTGGGTTATTGTCGTTCTAAGGTTTTACGCAAAAGGTAGGGAGATTCCACCCACCTTCTTTGTGGAATTCATGTGTCTATGGTTTGTGGTGTGTTTACGGCTTTCCAAACATTAGAAAGCATGATAGGGTATCACAAAGAGCATGAAAAATGGCTTAAAACCATGGTTTGGCAGGGTTTTTGAGGATTTCTGGCGAAGGGGACCCGCTTAGGGTTTTTCGCCTGTGAAGGCGATGACCCCCACAGTCGCGTTCTTCCACCTCTGGTGTGATTCTTCCACCTCTGGTTTTTCGCCTGCGAAGTGCTCTGCTGTGATTCTTCCACCTCTGGCTTCAAACCATGGCCCTGCTGAAATTGCTGACAACCTCCCCATCCTCTTCCTTTACCTTTAAATACTTGCTTCAATTTTTGACCCCACTTACCAAAACCTGATGAGGAAGGTCCTGCTAGTGCCTTACCCTTACTCACACCCACTGACTGCTGGGGTAGCCGAAAGCTACCTGATTCTGACTCGCCCACCTGACGAGTCCGAATAGACCTTTCCAATGTAGCTGCCCTCTGAGCTGCTTCTTCCACTATTTTACACATAAGAGGTACTATTGCATTCTGCAACACTACTCTTAAACCCCGAATAAAATACTCAACCATCATATTATTATCCGATACTACATAAGGTGCGTATCGGCTAAGTGCCATAAACCTCATCTGATACTCTAGAACTGAGGAGTTACCTTGCTGAAGTGTTCGAAACTGCTCCCTCTTCACTTGCTGCACTTGAACTGGAAAAAATGTATCATTAAATACATCAAGGAACTCTGGCCAAGTAATAGTCTCCTCTGTCCTGCCTACGAAGGTGGTCTGCATCTTCAAACGCCACCACTCAAGTGCGAAACCCCTCAACTGATAGGTATCCAACACAACTTTATCTACTGCTGGACACCTCATAGTCGTAAAGACCCTCTCAATCTCATGAATCCAGTGTTCCGCTGTATCTGGATTCGGCCCTCCTGAGTATGTAGGCGGCTGCAATCTCAAAAACTTTTCCACCTGCATCACTGGCTCCTCTACTACTAACATTGGTGGTGGTGGTGGCACAGGTGCTATGAAAGGCATCTCTACTCCTGGCAGTGGCGGAACTGGAGCTACATGTACAGCCCCTCCGACCCCAGGTGGTACAGCAACCGGCGGTACCGGCGCCTGCTGATCCATCCTTGCCCGAATATCAGTGAGGCTTTCCCAAATCCTCTCTATCATACGCTGCGTGTTCTCTTCCGGATCATCTCCTCCACCACCCCAATCTCTTCTATCAGCCATCTCAAACTTCTGCACAAACAAAACACCAACCAGAAACAAAACAACAGATGTTTAGAAACCAAAGCCAGCTACCAACAGTGTACCAGTCCTGAAATAAGGCTATGTAACCCTCTAGTTCCCTTATATTTACACGGACCTTGATCTGATACCAACTGTGACGGAACGCCTCGTTCAAGCCTGTTAAACCATTAACAAGCCTGAACCGAGTCCGCCTCCCGCACACGGGCCGTAGCCTCGCAAGGGATACCAAACACACGTCCGTGAAAACACAAAGGAACACACCATATCACATATATATGTCACAAGTTTTCACAGCCATATCTCACCAAATAAAAGAAAGTACACAAGCCTGGGACATACCCCAAGGTACAACTGGTACAACTATAGGAAAAGAACTACTCTACTGGAGGCGCTGGCCTAGCTCCGCTGCGACACGGCTCCGAACTAGACGAAGGTAACGAAACCACCTTCTCGCCCTCACCTGTGGGGAGTAGGGGTGAGCCTCTCTAGTCACTGGCTCAGTAGGGAACTCCCCCAAACACCGAGCAAACCAAACACAGGTACGAAGGCACTAAACTACACTAACAATTTATAGAACAACTGAGCAGGATATTAAAGCTGTAAATGTACTTACCGTTTGCCGACTATGTAAAGTAACTGTAATAAATAAACGGCAAACCCAAACAGGTGTACGAGTTAAAGTAGAGACCGCCACACACGAGTCACGTGAACTGGTTCGCGACACCAGTGACTGACTCGGACAAGCTAACACAGGTCTACCTCTCAGTCTCGCAGCCACGGACAAAAGGTCCAGCTGCCGCTCCACGTGAAAGGTCAAGCAACTGTGGAGACCAACCAAACACCACTACTTGTGTACCACACGGCCGCAGGCCCATGCCTGGCACCTCTAGAAACTCTGGCCTGGGCTCGCTAGAGTGAGGCACTGGAAAAGGACTAGCTGGGGACCAATGTCGACTACTGGTGTCCATACCCCCAACTACGAGTGCGCTACAAGTGACTAAAAACAAACACAAGAGTCACTGTCCCACTGTCGTCTTTCCCTCACCCGGACGTACAACTCTAACACAGGAGTGAGGGTGTCCAGGTCAGACGACACAGACCTCGACGGTACAGCACAAGTACCGAACAAAGCCCCGAGCTAACAACCTGGATCACAGAGAACCTGGGGCACCCAACTGGAGAGGTAACCACAGTAGGCGTTGTACTACTCGCCACGCACACAAAACCACGTGCACGTCACACATAAGCCACGTGAAACGTCTCGTAAACCTCACGTACCATTGGTCCACCACACGTGAACCCTACTCTGCTCGCGTGAACACCACGCAGCCACGTACAAACTAGCTAGCTTCACAACTGATGTACTAGCTCTCAAAACCATGCGCCGCCCTTACAGCGCCACAAATGCCAATGCACTGCGTGTTATCGATAAACACATCATAAAGCAATAATCGGATAACCACACACACAGACCATACAAGCACATAAATCTCAGTTGTAGTCGTGACATGGGCCTAGGTTGCCTTCCTGATTGCGACAGCCCAGCATGTCACCTTAAGCTTATTAACGCGACAGCCCAAACTGTCGCCTTCTGGACATGAACGCGACGGGTGAAGATGTCGCCTTTTAAATCGTGACAGGCAACCCTATCACCTTAGTAGGGTGAGAACCCTAATCCGGGTTCTCCTCCATGGTTCACCCATCCAACCCTTACAAACCTCCCTTAATTCATATTTTGCTTGCTTTAATGTACTCCTAGGCATGATATCTATATTGAGGAAAGCGATAAACCATTCACACCCACGATTCCCACGATTATCGCCCCGGAAACGAGAGGAGTCACCCTACCTCGCAAAAAACATGTGATACAATGATTCCCCGACGTTCCTCTCGCTCCACGAGAGCCTCCCACGACAAGGACACGCCGAAACATGAACTTCCTAGCCGAAATTGCCCCAGAAACCTGCAAAGCTCCTCCGCCTGGCCGAGCAGAACGCATGGGAGTTCTGCTTGCCTGGGGTTACTTAAAAACGCCCAACGGTTGGAAACGCGACGTATCGTCGGGTTGCGACCTGAACGCGATGTCCCTGGCTGTCGCCTTCCCAAATCCAGCGCCCGCCACGTGGCGCGCATGCACACGTCCAGGGCCTTAAGGCGGCTACAGGAACGCGATAACTGACTCTGTCGCGTTCAAGAATGCGATAGCCCTTCCTGTCACGATGACAGGCTGAGGTTTCCAGGGTGCTGCAGGCCCAACTTATCGGTCCAGCGAACCCCAAACACACGCGCAAACACCAGACACACGCCCCATTGGTCACGCATTGACCATCATGAGTGCTAAACAAAGGATCCACGGGGATCCGAGAAACGCGCGACGTTACATTACTATCATCTAAAAAGAAATTTCGACCTCGAAATTCATAACACGATCAGAACACAATACTTTAATACATCCATTTATAAGTACTATCATCCAAAAAGAAATGCAAAATCTTACTCAAACAAGTAAGGATACCCTTTAACCATCTCCTCGGCTAGCTCCCAAGTATCTCACCACCCAACCTATTTTCCCATCTAACTTTAACCAACTCAATTTCTTTATTTCTCAGTTTCTTCATCTTACGACCAGTAATCTGCACCGGATATTCTGGCATGGTCATATCCGGCCTCAAGTCACCACCTTGGTAGCTAATTATCTGCGTTGGTTCTTCAATACACTTTCTTAGCATAGAGACATGGAAAATGTCATGAACATCTGCAAAATCTACTGGTAAATCAAGTCTATAAGCTACTTCTCCAACTCTTTCTAATACTCGGAAGGGACCCACGTATCTAGGACTCAATTTTCCTATTTTACCAAATCTCACAATACCCTTACTAGGGGAAACCCTCAGGAAAACTAAGTCTCCAACCTCAAACTGAAGTGGTCTCCTTCGATTATCCGCATAACTCTTTTGCCTACTCTGAGCAGCTTGTAATTTCTTTGTAATGAACTTCACGATTTCTGTAGTTTGCTGGATCAACTCAGGGCCTACTATTTGCCTTTCCCCCACTTCCTACCAATTCAGTGGTGTTCTACATGGCCTTCCATATAAGGCTTCATATGGTGCCATCCCAAGACTGGGATGATAGCTATTATTATAAGCAAACTCAACCATACTCAAATGATGTTCCCAGCTACCTCCCCATACTAAACAACAAGCTTGCAACATGTCTTCAATTGTATGTATGGTCCTTTCTGTCTAACCGTCTGTCTGGGGGTGGTATGCGGAGTATATCTCAGCTCAGTGCCAATCACCCGTTGCAAACTCCTCCAAAAGCCAGAAGTAAATCTTGGATCTCTATCAGATACAATAGTCTTCGGAATACCATGTAATGGGACAATTTTATCAACATAAACTTTTGCTAACATGTCCACTGTCCAGGACATACTTACTTCTACCAGTTTACACACTTTAGTCAATCTGTCCACAAACATCCATATTCCATTATGTCCTAAAGTTGTTCTCGGTAAGCCTACTACAAAGTCCATAGCAATATCATCCCACTTCCACTGTGGAATGGGTAATGGTTGCAATAGACCTCCAGGCTTCTGATGCTCTGCTTTAATCTGCTGACAAACTGCACATCTTGCGACAAATTCCGCTATCTCTTTCTTCATGTAAGGCCACAAAAAATGCTTCTTCAAATCTTGATACATTTTGGTACTACCTGGGTGGATAGTGTACCTGGATTTGTGAGCCTCTTCCAACACACGCTGCTTCACTTCATTTTCGCTGGCACAAATAACCTGCCTCTGAGCCTAACCACACAATATCATCAATAGTAACTCCTTCCATCTTCACAATCTCAGCTAATTTCACATCTACTCTCTGAGCTTCAACAATCTGCCATATAACGATGGCTCTACAGCACTAGCAGCTAGTACTGCCCATCGCTAACTGCTTGGCACATACAAGGAGTTTTCTACTACTTCATCATACAACTTCCACTCCTTTATCATTATCTGACTTAAATATGACTTTCTGCTCAAGGCATCCGCTACAACATTGGTTTTACCTGGATGGTAAGCCAAACTGAAATCATAATCCTTTAAATATTCAATCCATCTGCGCTGACGGAGATTCAAATCCTTCTGCGAGAAGATATACTTCAGGCTTTTATGATCTGTAAAGATCTCAAATCTCTTTCCATACAAATAATGCCTCCACATTTTCAAGACAAACACAACTTCTGCCAGCTCTAAATCATGGGTGGGGTAATTCTCTTCTGTCGGCTTCAACTGTCTTGACGCATAAGCTATTACCTTACCATATTGCATAAGTACTGCGCCAAGCCCTTTCCTCGAAGCATCTACGTACAATACAAAACCACCACTCCCTGCCGGTAATGCCAATATAGGTGTTGATGTAAGTCTTTTCTTCAATTCCATAAAGCTTCTTTGACATTCACTGGACCACACAAATGGCACACCTTTCCTAGTCAGTTTAGTCATGGGTGCTGCAATCTTAGAAAAATCTTGTATGAAGCGCCTATAATAACTTGCCAATCTCAGAAAACTTCTAATCTCAGTTATTGATTTAGGCACTTCCCACTTCATTACCGCTTCCACTTTACTCGAGTCCACTACCACTCCTTCAGCTGAGATGACATGACCGAGAAACTGAATTTCTTTCAGCCAAAACTCACATTTGCTGAACTTAGCAAACAACTGATTATCCCTTAACAGCTACAGAGTAAACCTCAAATGAGCTGCATGCTCCTCCTCAGATACTGAATAAATAAGAATATCATCGATAAAGACCACAATAAACTGGTCCAAATATGGATGAAAAATTCTATTCATCAGATCCATAAATGCTGCAGGAGCATTGGTCAGCCCGAATGGCATAACCACAAATTCATAGTGACCATATCTGGTCTGGAATGTTGTTTTATCTATGTCTTCCTCCTTAATTCTTAACTGATGGTACCCGGACCTCAAATCGATTTTAGAAAATACCCTTGCTAATTGCAATTGATCAAAGAGATCATCTATTCTTGGTAACGGGTACTTATTCTTGATGGTCACATCATTCAACTTCCTATAATCAATACACATACGGAAACTTCCATCTTTCTTTTTCACAAACAATACCGGCGCTCCCCATGGGGAGTGACTTGGTCTAATAAACCCTTTCTGCAATAACTCTTCTAATTGCTTCTTCAACTCCTTAAGCTCTGCCAGCGCCATCCGATATGGTGCTTTAGAAATCGGCAAAGTACCCGGCAATAACTCAATAGTGAAGTCCACCTCTCTGTGTGGGGCTAAACCAGGCAGATCTTTAGGAAAAACATCAGCAAATTCCCTAACCATGGGAACTGCCTCCACTGACTGACTAGCCTCAACCAGACTGACTGAAGCTAAATAAGCTACACACCCTGCATTTATCAACTTTCTAGCTCTAATTGCAGAAATTATAAGCTTAGGGGTACAAAAAGGCATACCATGATATTCAAATACTGCACCATTAGGATGACAAAATCTGATTCTTTTCTTTCTGCAATCTAGCATGGCTCCATAGACCTCAAGCCAATCCATACCCAGAATAATATCATAATCTGTTAATTGCAGGGCATACAATCGACCCGGCATCTGGTTCCCTTCAATTACCACAGGAGCTTCATCTATATAACTCGAAGTGAGCATAAATTCACCCGAGGGAACCTCTACTACCAACTCACAGGATTCCTCTTTCAATGGATGAGCCATACAATCTAAAAATGCTTTAGAAATAAAAGAATGAGAGGCACCCGAATCAAATAATACTCTTGCTGAATAGTCATAAATAGGTATAGTACCTTCTATCATGTTCGATGCCTCTACCTGGGCTCGGGTGATAGCCAAAACCCGGCCCCTTCCCTGCTGCTGCAGTGCTCCTCTGCCACGGCCTGCCTGTGGCTGCTGAAACTACTGCGACTGCTGTTGCTGCTGCACACCTCTTCCATATCCATACTCTCTAGGATAGGGACAATTATTGCGAATCAAATGCCCCGGCTGGTTACAATTGTAGCATCTATATCTTGGTGGAATAGTGGGCTGCCTGGCAGTGCTCTACTGTGATTCTTCCACCTTTAGCTTCAAACCACGGCCCTGCTGAAATTGCTGACGACCTCCCCATCCTCTTCCTTTACCTTTAAATACTTGCTTCAATTTCTGACCCCACTTACCAAAACCTGATGAGGAAGGTCCTACTAGTGCCTTACCCTTACTCACACCCACTGACTGCTGGGGTAGCCGAAAGCTACCTGATTCTGACTCGCCCACCTGACGAGTCCGAATAGACCTTTCCAATGTAGCTGCCCTCTGAGCTACTTCTTCCACTATTTTACACATAAGAGGTACTATTGTATTCTGCAACTCTACTCTTAAACCCCGAATAAAATATTCAACCATCATATTATTATCTGATACTACATAAGGTGCGTATCGGCTAAGTGCCATAAACCTCATCTGATACTCTAGAACTGAGGAGTTACCTTGCTGAAGTGTTCAGGAACTGCTCCCTCTTCACTTGCTGCACTTGAACTGGAAAGAATGTATCATTAAATACATCAAGGAACTCCGACCAAGTAATAGTCTCCTCTGTCCTGCCTGCGAAGGTGGTCTGCATCTTCAAATGCCACCACTCCAGTGCGAAACCCCTCAACTGATAGGTAGCCAACACAACTTTATCTACTGCTGGACACTTCATAGTCATAAAGACCCTCTCAATCTCATGAATCCAGTGCTCCGCTGTATCTGGATTCGGCCCTCCTGAGTATGTAGGCGGCTGCAATCTCAGAAACTTTTCCACCTGCATCACTGGCTCCTCTGCTACTAACACTGGTGGTGGTGGTGGCACAGGTGCTATGAAAGGCACCTCTACTCCTGGCGGTGGCGGAACTGGAGCTACAGGTACAGCCCCTCCGACCCCAGGTGATACAGCAACTGGCGGTACCGGCGCCTGTTGATCCATCCTTGCCCGAATATCAGTGAGGCTTTCCCAAATCCTCTCTATCATATACTGCGTGTTCTCTTTCGGATCATCTCTTCCACCACCCCAATCTCTTCTATCAGCCATCTCAAACTTCTGCACAAACAAAACACCAACCAGAAACAAAACAACAAATGTTTAGAAACCAAAGCCAGCTACCAACAGTGTACCAGTCCTGAAATAAGGCTATGTAACTCTCTAGTTCCCTTATATTTACACGGACCTTGCTCTGATACCAACTATGACGGAACGCCTCGTTCAAGCCTGTTAAACCATTAACAAGCCTGAACCGAGTCCGCCTCCCGCGAATGGGTTGTAGCCTCGCAAGGGATACCAAACACACGTCCGTGAAAACGCAAAGGAACACACCATATCACATATATATGTCACAAGTTTACATAGCCATATCTCACAAAATAAAAGAAAGTACACAAGCCTGGGGCATACCCCAATGTACAACTGGTACAACTGAAGGAAAAGAACTACTCTGCTGGAGGCGCTGGCCTAGCTCCGCTGCGACGCGGCTCCGAACTGGACGAAGGTAACGAAACCACCTCCTCGCCCTCACCTGTGGGGAGTAGGGGTGAGCCTCGCTAGTCACTAGCTCAGTAGGGAACTCCCAGAAACACCGAGCAAACCAAAACACAGGTACGAAGGCAGTAAACTACACTAACAATTTATAGAACAACTGAGCAGGATATTAAAGTTTCAAATGTAGTTACTGTTTGCCGACTATGTAAAGTAGCTGTAATAAATAAACGACAAAGCCAAACAGGTGTACGAGCTAAAGTAGAGACTGCCACACACGAGTCATCTGAACTGGTTCGCGACACCAGTAACTGACTCGGACAAGCTAACACAGGTCTACCTCTCAGTCTCGCAGCCACGGACAAAAGGTCCAGCTGCCGCTCCACGTGAAAAGGTCAAGCAACTGTGGAGACCAACCAAACACCACTACTTGTGTACCACACGGCCGCAGGCCCATGCCTGGCACCTCTAGAGACCCTGGCCTGGGCTCGCTAGAGTGAGGCACTGGAAAAGGACTAGCTGGGGACCAGT
The DNA here is from genome assembly GCA_014218235.1 of Colocasia esculenta. Lineage (NCBI taxonomy): Eukaryota > Viridiplantae > Streptophyta > Magnoliopsida > Alismatales > Araceae > Colocasia > Colocasia esculenta. The sequence continues at coordinate 123,298,662 of CM024757.1, read as the reverse complement.
GTCGACTACTGGTGTCCGTACCCCCAACTACGAGCGCGCTACAAGTGACTAAAAATAAACACAAGAGTCACTGTCCCACTGTCGTCTTTCCCTCAGTCGGACGTACAACTCTAACACAGGAGTGAGGGTGTTCAGGTCAGATGACACAGACCTCGACGGTACAGCACAAGTACCGAGACAAAGCCCCAAGCTAACAGCCTGGCTCACAAAGAACCTGGGGCACCCAACTGGAGAGGTAACCACGGTAGGCGTCGTACTACTCGCCACGCACACAAAACCACATGCACGTCACACACAAGCCACGTGAAACATCTCGTAAACCTCACGTACCATTGGTTCACCACACGTGAACCCTACTCTGCTTGCGTGAACACCACGCAGCCATGTACAAACCAGCTAGCTTCACAACCGATATACTAGCTCTCAAAACCATGTGCCCTTACAGCGGCACAAATGCCAATGCACTGCGTGTTATCGATAAACACGTCGTAAAGCAATAATCGGATAACCACACACAGAGACCATGCAAGCACATAAATCTCAACTGTAGTCGCAACATGGGCCTGGGTCGCCTTCCTGATCGTGATAGCCCGGCATGTCGCCTTAAGCTTATTAACGCGAAAGCCCAAACTGTCGCCTTCTGGACATGAACGCAATGGGTGAAGATGTCGCCTTTTAAATCGCGACAGGCAACCCTCTCGCCTTAGCAGGGTGAGAACCCTAATCCAGGTTCTCCTCCACAGTTCACCCATCCAACCCTTACAAACCTCCCTTAATTCGTATTTTGCATGCTTTAATGTACTCCTAGGCATGATATCTATATTGAGGAAAGCGATAAACCATTCACACCCACGATTCCCGCGATTATCGCCCCGGAAATGGGAGGAGTCACCCTACCTCGCGAAAAACACGCGATACAATGATTCCCCGACATTCCTCTCGCTCCACGTGAGTCTCCCACCACAAAGACACGCCGAAATACGAACTTCCCAGCCGAAATCGCCCCAGAAACCTGCAAAGCTCCTCCCCCTGGCCGAGCAAAATGCATGGGAGTTCTTCTTGCCTGGGGTTACTTAAAAATGCCCAGCGGTTGGAAATGCGACGTATCGTCGCGTCGCCACCTGAACGCAACGTCCCTGGCTGTCGCCTTCCCAAATCCAGCACCCCAGTGCCCGCCACGTGGCGCACATGCACACGTCCAAGGCCTTAAGGTGGCTACAGGAACACGACGACCGACTCTGTCTTGTTCAAGAACGCGATAGCCCTTCCTGTCGCGATGACAGGCTGAGGTTTCCAGGGTGCTGTAGGCCCAACTTATCGGCCCAACGAACCCCAAACACACGCGCAAACACCAGATACACGCCCCATTGGTCACGCATTGACCATCATGAGTGCTAAACAAAGGATCTACGGGGATCCGAGAAACGCGCGATGTTACAGAAAGTCTTACAGATATCTGTACAAGGTTGGATCAGCCAACACCCACGCAGCCAGTAGTGCCAGTTGTCGAGGAGGCGGTGCCAGCAGCACCAGTTTTACCACCAGTAGAGTTGAGGTACCCCCTGTGGTGCCTGTAGTTCCTGCAGTACTAGCAAGGCCAGCTATAGCAGAGGAGTCTATAGCCTTGGTAGAGAGGTTTCTAAGGTTGCAGCCCCCTACTTACTCAGGTGGCCCTAACCTAGATACCGCTGAGCATTGGATCCATGAGATCGAGAGAGTCTTCTTGACTATGAGGTGTCCCTAGGAGGACAGGGTCATTCTTGCTACTTACCAGTTGAGGGGATTTGCTCAAGAGTGGTGGAGACTTAAGTTGTAGACTATTTTTACCAGAAGGACAGAGGATCGGATCACTTGGGCAGAGTTTTTAGCAACTTTTAATGATATGTTCTTTCCATTGCATATCCAGCAAGTGAAGAGAGAACAGTTTAGAACTTTACAACAAGAAAAGTTGTCAGTATTGGAGTATCAGATGAGGTTTATGGCGCTACACAGGTATGCTCCTTATGTAGTGACAGATAATGCAATGATGGTGGAGTATTTTATCAGAGGACTGAGGTCCGAATTGCAAGATGCAGTGGCTCCACTGATGTGCAGGACGGTAGAGGAGGTAGCACAGAGGGCAGCCGTGTTGGAGAGAACTTTGCAAGCTAGGCAGAGTCAGTGTCAAGTGAGTGGATCTGGCAATTTTCATCTTCCCCAGCAGTCACAAGGTGTTAGCAAAGGGAAGGCACCTTCTGGAGCATCGTCATCAAGAATCTCAAAGTGGGGCAAGCAAATCAAGAAGTTCTTCCAAGGAGGTCGAGGCAGAGGCAGGCAGTAGGGTTTTCAGCAGGATCGTGGCTATAGGCCACCAGTTTTAGAGGAGTCTCAGCAGAGTACAGCAGGTCAGCCATACCGAGAGGTCAGGTGTTATACCTGTGGTCAGCCAGGACATTATGCCAGAGATTGTCCATCTCGAGGATATGGTTATGGCAGAGGGACTCACCAGCAGTAGCAGACATACCAGCCACCAGTAGAGAGAGGTAGAGGAGTACCTTTTCAGAGAGGAGGTCGAGGTCAGGTGATGGCAATTACCAGGGCACAGGCCGAGGCATCAAATCTCATTGAAGGTATACTTCCGATCTTTGATTTCGCAGCTAGAATATTAATTGATCTGGGTGCTTCTCACTATTTTATTTCCGAAGATTTCTTGGATAGAATGGATCATCCTTTAGAGGAAAAGTAGTGTGAATTAGTTGTTGAGGTTCTTTCTGGTGATTATATGCTTACTTCTAGTTACTTAGATGAAGTTCCTATAGTAGTTTGTGGGAATCAATTACCGGCTCAGTTGTATGCTTTGGCTTTGAAAGAATATGATTTGATTTTGGGAATGGATTGGTTAGAGGCCTATGGTGCCTTAGTAGACTGTAGAAAGAAAAGGGTCAAATTTTGTGGACTAGATGGGGCAGCTTTTGAATTTCAAGGTATGCCCTTCTATTCTCCTAAGCTTATTATTTCTGCACTTAGGGCTAGGAGGTTAATTAATGCTGGGTGTGTAGCGTATCTTGCTTCTGTGAGTCTGGTTGAGTCTAGCAACTCAGTAGAGTCAGTGCTAGTGGCCAGAGAATTTGTAGATGTGTTTCCAGAAGATTTGTCGGGACTAGCACCACGTAGAGAAGTAGATTTTACTATTGAGTTGCAGCCAGGCAGTATGCCGATTTCCAAGGCCCCGTATAGAATGGCACCAGTAGAGTTGAAAGAGCTAAAGAAGCAACTCCAAGAATTATTAGAGAAAGGTTTTATCAGGCCAAGTCATTCGCCATGGGGTGCGCCAGTGCTATTTGTTAGAAAGAAGGATGGTAGTATGAGAATGTGTATTGACTATCGGCAACTGAACAAAGTCACTATCAAGAACAAGTATCCACTCCCAAGAATAGATGATTTGTTTGATCAACTCCAGTTAGCAAAGGTATTCTCCAAGATTGACTTGAGATCAGGATATCACCAGTTAAGAATTAAAGAGGAAGATATTGAGAAGTCAGCTTTCAGGACCAGATATGGACATTATGAGTTCATGGTGATGCCATTTGGATTGACAAATGCGCCAGTAGCTTTTATGAATTTGATGAACAGAATATTTCATCCATATCTGGATCAATTCATAGTGGTGTTCATTGATGACATTTTAATATATTCAGCATCAAAAGAGGAGCATGCAGCACACTTGAGGATTACATTGCAAACATTAAGGGAACATCAACTGTATGCTAAATTCAATAAATGTGAGTTTTGGCTGAAAGAAATACAGTTCTTAGGGCATGTAATTTCCGGTGAAGGAGTTGCAGTGGATCCAGCGAAAGTGGAGGCAGTGTTGAAATGGGAGGAGCCAAGAACAGTGTCAGAGATTAGAAGCTTCTTGGGTTTAGCAGGTTATTACAGAAGGTTTATTCAAGATTTCTCCAAGATAGTAGCTCCAACGACTAAGTTGACCAGGAAGGGAGTTCCTTTTGTATGGTCTTCTGAATGCAGATGTAGTTTTGCAGAATTGAAGAAAAGGCTTACTACAACACCAATATTGGAAATTCCATCAGGTAGTGGAGGTTTTGTGGTGTACACAGATGCATCTAGAAGAGGATTAGGGGCAGTGTTAATACAGCATGGAAAGGTGGTTGCGTATGCTTCCAAGCAGCTGACGAAGCATGAAGAGAACTATTCAACACATGATTTGGAATTAGCAACAGTGGTATTTGCTCTGAAGATTTGGAGGCATTATTTATATGGAGAAAGATTTGAAATATTTACTGATCACAAGAGTCTGAAATACATTTTCTCACAGAAATACTTGAATTTAAGGCAGCGCAGATGGATGGAATACTTGAAAGATTATGCTTTCAGTTTGGGGTATCATTCGGGAAAAGCAAATGTTGTGGCAGATGCACTAAGCAGAAAAGCTGTTATGAATCAACTTATGATTAGAGAATCGAAATTATATGAAGATGTGGTAGAAAATTCTTTGCATGTGCCTAATAGTCAGCGAAGAGCAGTGTTGGCGAACAGTGCAGTTGAGCCTTCTCTTTATTGGTAGATAGTTGAAGCCCAAAAGATAGATGACAGTTTGGCAGATATATTAGGAATGGATGAGGTGACTTTGGGACATGATAATGTAGTTAGATTGAAAGGTAGAATATATGTTCCAGCTGAAGCTGAAATCAAACAGAAAGTGCTAGAAGAAGCCCACAGGTCAAGATACACTATTCATCCAAGAAGTACCAAGATGTATCAGGATTTGAAGTGTCATTATTGGTGGCCGAACATGAAAAGGGAAATTGTAGAATTCATAGAAAGATGTGTCGTCTGTCAACAAGTAAAAGCAGAACATCAGAGACCAGGAGGTTTGTTGCAGCCCTTACCCATTCCACAGTGGAAATGGGATGACATAGCCATGGATTTTATAGTCGGTTTGCCTAGATCAGCAGATCATAATGGAATTTGGGTGTTTGTCGATAGATTGACTAAAGTTTGCAGATTGTTACCAATCAGTATGTCATGGTTAGTAGACAGGCTAGCCAAGCTATATGTTGAAAGAATAATACCGTTGCATGGAATTCCAGTCACCATTGTATCGGATCGAGATCCAAGGTTTACCTCTGGGTTCTGGAGAAGTTTACAGAAGGTGATTGGCACAGAGTTGAGATACAGTTCAGCATATCATCTGCAGACAGATGGACAAACAGAAAGGACTATTCAAACAATAGAAGACATGTTGAGATCTTGTTGTTTAGTTTGGGGTGGCATATGGGAGCGTCATCTAAGTATGGTGGAATTTGCATACAACAACAGTTATCAAGTAAGCATCGGAATGGAACCTTATGAAGCACTTTATGGCAGACCATGTAGGACACCACTGAATTGGCATGAGGTAGGTGAGAGGCAGGTCTTGGGTCCAGAATTAGTCAAACAATGTGTAGACACAGTGAGATTCATCAAGGAAAAGCTTCAGACAGCGCAGAGTCGCCAGAAAAGTTATGCAGACACCAGACGCAGGCCATTACAATTTGAAGTGGGAGATTATGTGTTTCTAAGGGTCTCTCCAACTAAAGGTGTACTCAGGTTCAGTAAAAGAGACAAGTTGAGCCCCAGATATGTTGGTCCCTTCCAGATCATAGAAAGACTGGGTGAAACAACTTATAGATTGGATTTGCCAGCAGATTTTATAGATGCTCATAATGTATTTCATGTCTCTATGCTCAGAAAGTACATGAAGGATCTGTCTCAAATAGTCGGTTATCAGCAAGATGATTTAAATCCAGATATGACTATGCTAGAATATCCAGTACAAATCACAGGCCGCAGACTCAAAGGCTCAGAATAAAGATATTGATCTAGTAAAAGTCATATGGGAAAATAGACAAGGTGGTGAAGATACTTGGGAACTAGCAGAGGAAATGATGAAGACGTATCCATACTTGTTTGAGTAAGCTTTAAATTCTTTTAGGTGATAGTACCTACTTGTTTTAAATTGAAAATTGTTACTGTTGAATCCTGTTTTAAATTTCGAGGACGAAATTTCTTTTAGGTGATAGTAATGTAGCGTACCGACTGTTCGGATCGCCTTACTATAGTGGTGGTGGCCAGTGTGTGGCCTATGTGGTGTGTAGAAGGTGTTTAAGCAGGTTTCCGGGTGTTGTGGGCCGGTTGGTTGGGCCCAATTCGTCAGTTTTATTCTCTATTCTTAACACGACGGAGGGGCATGTCGCGACCTGATCACGACACTCAGGGATGTCGCATTAGGGCAACCGCTGTTTTGGCTCGTTGTCTGCATGTGCACCACGTGTTGCGCGCGGGGCGGCGTCAACTGGAGGGCCTCGATGGGTAGTCGCGTCGTGACCTGGTCACGACGCGATGATACGTCGCGTTCCCAACCGCAATCTATTTTTAAGAAACCTTGGCAGAGCCGAGCTTCCACAAGCTCAGCTCGGCCAGGGGAGGTGCTACTCAAGGATTGCAGGGTGATTTGAGTTTCTGGAGGTCGGTTTGGCGCATTCTCGCCACGAGGATCGTGTGTGGAGCGGGAGGAATGCCGAGTTATTGTCGTTCTAGGGTTTTACGCAAAAGGTAGGGAGATTCCACCCACCTTCTTCGTGGAATTCGTGTGTGTATGGTTTTTGGTGTGTTTACGGCTTTCCAAACGTTAGAAAGCATGATAGGGTATCACAAATAGCATGAAAAATGGCTTAAAACCATGGTTTAGTAGGGTTTTTGAGGATTTCTGGCGAAGGGGACCTAGTTAGGGTTTTTCGCCTGTGAAGGCGACGGCCCCCACTGTCGTATTCTTAATGCGACGGGACGATACGTCGCGTTACCTTTGGCTATGGCGACGTATCGGGGTGTCACGACTTGATAGCGACCCCGGCCTTTGTCGCGATAGCAGCCGAGGGGCTATGGTTGTGAACTATTGATAATGCTCGTATTTGCTAATGAGTTTTACGTTGCGTAATGTGGCTATCCGATGTGCATGGAGGTGTTGGGCAGTGCTTGGGAACCTGTTGTGCTCCTGGGGAGTACGGTTCACGTGGTGAGCAGGTGGCTCATGTGGTAGAGTGTGTGAGTGGCTTTGAGATTCACTTGGGTTCACATGGTTTGCACATCGTGTGCGTGTTTCTGTGTGCGTGGCAGGTAGTGTTACGCCTTCCGTGGTTACCTCTTCAGTTGGGAGCCCCAGGTTCCGAGGTGAGCCAGGCACGTGGGTATGCTCGGGGTTTGTCCCGGTACATTGGTACCGCCAGGGTCTTGTCGTCTTCCTGGACCCCCTCACTCTCGGGGAGAGTTGTCGTCCGGCTGAGGGAAAGACGGCAGGGACAGTGACTTGAGAGTTTGTTGTTTAGTCACTTGTAGCGCGCTCTTAGTTGGGGGGACGGACACCAGTAGACGTACTGGACCCCAGCTAGTCCTATTTCCAGTGCCTCACTTTAGGGAGCTTAGGCCAAAGTCCCTAAAGGTGCCAGGCATGGGCCTGCGGGGTGTGTGACCCGTAGGTGTGGTGGTTTGGTTGGTCTCCACAGTTCTTGTTTGGTCTAGTGGAGCGGCAGCTGGACCTTTCGTTCGTGGCTGCGAGACTGAGAGGTAGACCTGTGTGTTTGTCCGGGTCAGTTGCTGGTGTCGTGAGCCAAGCTATGTGGCCCGAGTCTGGCGATTACCTACTCTAGCTCGTACACCTGTTTGGGTTTTCCATTTATTTATTAAAGCCATTTTTGAGGTCGGCAAGTGGTGAGTAAGTTTACAGCTTTAATATCCTGCTTAGACAGCTTTATATATCGCTAGCATAGTTTCCTGCTTTAATTACTTGAGTTGTGGTTTGCTCGGTTTCTGGGGGAGTTTCCCTATTGAGCCAGTGACTTGCGAGGCTCACCCCCTCCCCCTACTCCTTTCAGGTGAGGGAGAGCAGGAGACTCCCTGACCGTCTTCTAGTTCCGAACCGCACCGTAGCGGAGCAGGGTCTGCGCCACCTCCAGCAGCGTAATTTTCTGGCTTTGTATACCTCGGGGTATGCCCCAGGTTTCTTTTGTACTAGTTTTGGTTGTAGTTGAGAAACTGGCTACATAAATATCTTGTAAATATTTATGGAATGGAAACTCTATTTCCTTTTTAGTTGTTCCTTTATGTTTCTACGGACGTGTATGTGAATGATATCCCTTGCGAGGCTTCGGCCCGATCGCGGGAGGCGGAGTCGTGTCAGGCCCATTATCACGTTAGTGGGTTTGAACGATGTGGTCCGTCACAACAACGTTTACAGATCTTGAACGACATTCCTTTACAAGTTTTCTGCGAGCATTCTGAAGAGCGAAGCCTCATTCCCATTCATTCTAGCTCTTAGCTCTCTGTGCTTAGTATAGATTTTTGTGAGAGCATTCAGTACTGAGAGAGTTCATTTTCTATAAATCTTTTTCCTCTCAGTCTTAGCGTCAGATCCAGCATTATCTAAGCTTGATCTAGGGGCTTTTTTTCATTAACACTTTCTTGTGTTTGTTTCCCTTCGTGTTAAAGGAAGACTTGGGATTCTAGGTTGTTTGTTTCCCTTCGTGTTGAAGGAAGACCTGGGGTTCCAGGGTGTGTGTTTCCCTTCGTGTAGAAGGAAGACCTGGTGGGATCTAGGGTGTTGTATTTCCTCTTCGGGTTGTGAAGAGAAGACCAGTTGCGGTTGGGTGTGTAAGGGTCCATAAGGGGGACTAAACCCTTGGGTATTGGAATCCTGAGTTGTTGCTCAGAGACTAGACGTAGGACTCATGTGGAGAGGAGGTCAGAACCAGGATAAAACCTTGTGCAGTGTGTGTGTGCTTGATTGTCTTTGCATTCCTTCCTTTACTAACACTAACAGCAATCGAAGTGTGTTTCGTGTGTGAATGTTTTGTGAACAGGTTTAAGTATTCAATTTTTTTTTTAAAGACCCATTCACCCCCCCCCCCTCTGGGCTTGCTAGCTGGGCAACAAATATGTGGTCATTGGGCCTAGGTTGTGGCCTCTGTGCGTTCGTTTGGATGCTGTGGGATGGAGCTTGGGGCCCATAGAGTCCACTAGTTCTCTAGTTGAGAAAGCGAGATAGGTGTATGTTGCATTCTGAACACGTCCACCATTTGCATCGTTCTCTCTGCACCGTCTTTCTGACGCGTGGTGCTTTGGGTTCCGAAAGGCAACGTTTAGGTCTATCACGTTTTGAACGCAACAGCATGCTACATCGTGTTCTTGCTGTTGAGTTGTTTAAAGGCGATTTATGCCCAGACAGAGCAGGGGAAGCTCTGTCCGACCAAAGGAGGAGGCTTTGCTCGTGTTGTTGGCGATTTCGACTTGCAGGTGGCTAGTTCGGTACGGTTTCCACACGAGGAGATTGCTCAGAGAGTAGAAAGCGCTGATCACGCTTTGTTCTATGAGTTCTTCTCGTTGGCTGGGAGATTCCTCCATTTCTTTACTTTGTTTGAATGGATTGAAGAATGGAAACCCTTAAACGATATGTGTATGTGATTCTTTTATAGTTACATGAATTGTAAAGATTTGAATTGAATAGAAGTAGGGTTTTAGGAAGATTTATGTGTGAGAATCGAAGAACAGAGTTTCTGCCTGAGAAAGCGACGGGTCGGACTATCGCGTTCAGGTCGTGACCCCTGGCCCCATTGTGTTTTCTTTGTGAATGCGACCAGTTGAGCTGTCTCTTTCTTAACACAACAATCAACCATGTCGCATTCTTCTTTTTGAGGTGTGTTATGTGGTTTTGGGCAATGAGGGTCCTGTGTGTACTTAGCCTTAGTTATTTAATGGTGATTTAAGATGTTTAAGTAGCATTAATGGTAGTAAAGCATGACTTAGGCTTAATGGCTCAGATTGTGGTTAGTTATTTATGTTTATCATGTAATGATGTTCAGCATGTCAGAGTTATGCGGCTATGTGTTTAATGGTAGTATTTGTATGTAGTTGAGTTAGGGGTTATATGATAACCTATGATGAATAATCATGGTACACCATGGTTTATGAATGATAGGTTTAGATGTATGTTCGGTGTGTAACATAGTTTGTGTGTCTACTGAGTTTGGTGGTCTGACACTTATTTCGGAATACCTCTCTAGTCGGGTGCCCCAGGTTCTCTATGAGCTAGGCATGTTGTGCTTGGAGTTTGTCCCGGTACTGTGTGTATTGTAGAGATATGTGTCATCTTGCTGGACACCCTCACTCGTGTATTTGTTGAGTAGCTTGTCCGGTTGATGGAAAGACGATAGTGGGGCAGTGACTTGTGGTGTGCAAGTGTTCTCTATTCAGTCGCTTGTAGGGCTCTCGTGCTTGGGGACAGACACCAGTAGACGTATTGGTCCTCAGTTAGTCCCGTGTTCCCACTTGCCTCACTCTCTGGACCTCGGAACCTATAGATGTGTTTCAAATGTAGGTCTGCAACAGGGGTTACCATAGAGTGGTGTTGGTTGGTCTCCACAGTTCTTTGGTGCAGCCGTAGTTAGACTTTTTATCTGTGGCTACGAGACTGAGATGTGGTTCTCGTGTTTGTTAGACCAAGTTGGATATTAGGGTCATGAACCACTAGTCTTTATCCAAATGCTGGAGTCGTTCCTTCCGACTCAGGTTTCTAGCAGTTGTGGTTATGAGTTGTGCTACTGGTTGTAGTGTTTACGTATTATAGTTTCTTACTCACTGGTCGTGCAAAGCTTCTAGCTGCGTAGTTGTGTGGTTGTGGTTCTGCCGTGGTGTCTTCAGGTTTCAGGGTATTGGTACCCTTATCGGGTAGCTGATTGTTGTGGCATCTCGTGTGCCAATTTCAAGTGTTGTTTTGGAGTTGTGCTATGTGGAGGTCGTGTTGTGTGACCTTCCACTTGTTGTGTCTTACCCTTCTATGGGTAGTCCTCTGGTGTGTTTTATTATTCTAGTGTGTGGTGTAATGACTTCTTACTGTCAGTCCCGTTACCTTTCGTTGGTACTTTGCCTGTGAGGCTCATGGCTTACTTGTTCCGGTTACTATGCTGAACTGGTGTTTCTGTGCTAGTTCGGTTGTTTCCTTTATTTTCTGTGAGTTGTGTTAGCTAATGTGCTTATATTTAAATTCAGTTTAATTATGGTTATTACGAGTCTGCCTTTACTTCAATAGTTCTTGTCATGCTCCGAGAATTATGCAGCAAAAATATTTGATTAAAAATTGATATTCTGAGACGTGAGCAGTTGGAAAATAAGGCTCTAGCTAGAGAGCACTGGATGTGTATCAACACAAACATAAGGGCTCATATAATGAACACAAATAACTCTTATTCATTAATTCATAATGTCAAATGCAACTTCATTGACTTCAAATTGATAATGACTCAAGAAAAGGGAAAATTACGTAAGTCTATACTTCCTCACTACCTACTACATCCACTAACTCTCAAATCAACCTAATGATAGATACTGTGTTTGGAACACTCATCACTCCGAAGCATTCCCATCAATTGATTGGCCTTCCTCTTCCATGTCCATGTCACCTAAAATGTTTAGAAGTAGGTATGAGCAAACTAGCATAGTTGGATTTATATCTCAAGGTGTGGGCAAATATATAAGTGATTAACATTTTAAGAACTAGGCATGCATGATTATCAAGATGTGCATGAACGATAAATCTAATTAAACATGATACGTGAACAAGATAGATTGAGCAAGAGTGATTGAACAAGATCTAGAAAGATGTAACAAGAAATAACTAGCAATAAAGTAATATGTACAAGCATGCAAGATATCAATATTTGCCAGAACGCGGGATGGCCATATCATGCAAGCAAGCAAGCATGCACGAGCAAAAACTTTTAACATTTAACAGTAATCAAGCACGATGACACTAATATGCACTTAGGATCTATGCCACCTTAGAATGCGCACTAGGACACGTGTATGTGGTTATTGTATCTAGCATTCAACACGCGTGTACTCCGAACGTAGATGCAACATCAGTAATCATTATATCCCATGGTTAACAGTATACTTATGACTCTCTGTCATTGGGGCTAGACTGGAGCCCTTGGACACTCGTCATGCCCAATTAGCATCTCCCTATTTTCAAGTGTAGATACCCACAGTCAATCATAGCCAATAACAAGAGTTTCAAGAAGTATACATTTCAATATCACTGTCACGTCTCGACATTTAATATATCTATAAATGCTAGAACATGAACGAATAAGAAATCAAGAGTAAATTTTGGACTAATTGAGCAGAAAACTGCTCGAGGCTTCACTATATAAAAATTCATTAACTGTCATTTTTCAGGTAATACATGATTCTCAATTTACAACTCAAAGGCAGATGCCGCAAAGATTGATCTCTCAGCACACAAATCCTGATGTCCTGCCTTCTACAACTGTAGATTACTTGAGAAAAAGTAGGTATGAGCACTGTTGCCCAGTAGGATTTATCCTCCAAAATCAAGGAATATAAAGGTTTACATGAATCAAGGATAATTGGGGTACAAGAAGGTAATAAGGACTGAGTACAAGTAATGGAAAAATGATACGAATCAGATCATAGATGAAGTGAACCATGATTATCAAACAGTAACAAGCAGGAAGTAATATGCCAATGAACTAACATATGGTGTCCATCAATGAAATAGCAAAGCACGAGTGTATATATAATCAATAATTTAGAAGGAAATAAAGAAAGTTTATGTATAGAGATGCCCTATCCACTCCTCAAGCAAGCAATAAACAAACATGTTTCAACATCATTCATGGAAATGTCGACCAATCTAGCTTGTAGTGGTGTCATGCCAAACACCCTGGAGATCTATACCGCTCTATGTAGATTAAATGAATTCGGGTGCTCCTTTCGGGACTGGATCTGCCCCATTTGCACTGCCATTAAATCAAGAGAGAGTCCGAAGACCCAAAAGTCCGTCATCCCATTTCCAATTCTAATATATATATACATGGTACTTGGGCACTCATTAAGAGTACAACAATATCAAAGGAAGCAGGGTTCTAAGAGTTAATGCTCAAAGATATCCAGAAGGTACAAGAATCAAGATAATTTAGTATGTCAAAGAATAATCCAAAAATGGATGTAGATGATGATTAAATGATTCATCTCAATGGTATAATAGTTTAGAATCCAAGAAAATGGGAAAGTCAACTTGTCTGGACAATACAAGAGTGTGCCAACTTTGATTGGGGAAGAAGTGGTTCAATTTGTCAACATAAACTGGTGGTTTCACTGGAACTTGGATTCTACAAGGTTTACTTGAATTATGAGACTTTCAGGTATGCCAATTTATGAGAGATTAGAAAGAGGCAATTTTAATGGAATTGCCAAAATTGCATTTTTCTTCTTCGATGGGTGTGGACATATGATTTTGAGGCAGCATGAATGAAAGATGTGTGAATTAGATGTCCGTTGCTGAAGATGATCTGCAAAAGATCAAAAGCTCAAATTGAAGGAGCCTTTATAGCCTCTGTATAGTCTCATGTATGAGAAAGAGATGGGCACAAAAATCGAGAATACGTCCAAGGCTGCTACATGTTCAAAAGTCCTTTTCCTTATTGCCACTTGAATGAAAGAGCATGTTAGTAATAATAGAATCTCCCAAACAATCTTTGGAGATGAATTATAGCTATTGGATATCATACTCTGCTTGTTTCTGAGTTTTCACAAAATGTGAATTGACCTCATCAGCAACTAGAGTCAACCTCATCAGCAGCTTGAGTCGACCTCTTCAGTCACTAGAGTCGACCTCATCAGCAACTAGAGTCAACGTCATCAGCAGCTTGAGTCGACCTCATCAGTCGCTAGAGTCGACCTCATCAGTATCTAGAGTTGACCTCATCAGCAGCTAAAGTCAACCTCATCAGTAGCTAGAGTCGACCTCATCAACCACAAGAGTCAACCTCTTCAGCAGCTAGAGTTGACCTCATTAGCAGCTAGAGTCAACCTCATTAGCAGCTAGAGTCGACCTCATCAGCCGCTAAAGTCGACCTCATCAACAGCTAGAGTTGACCTCATCAGTGGCCAGAGTCGACGTCATCAGCAACCAAAGTCAACCTCATTAGCCACTAGAGTTGACCTCATCAGCAGCTAGAGTCGACCTTATCAGTCGCTAGAGTTGACCTCATCAGCAGCTAGAGTCGACTTCATCAGCAGCTAGAGTCGACCTCATCAGCTGCTAGAGTCGACCTACTAAAGGACATAGGTCGACGCATATTTGTTATGAAGTTGATGCACATTTCTCATGAGGTTGACGCATATCCCTCATCAGGTCGACGCACATTTCTTATGAGGTCGATGCACATCTCTCGTGAGGTCAACACACATTTCTTATGAGATTGGTGCACATTTCTTATGAGGTCGACACACATCTCTCATGAGGTCAACGCAAGTCCACTTGCGTCGACAGAGGTTCTTTACAAGGTTGACACAAGTCTGATGGGTGTCAACACGCATGCAACATGGGACCCGATTTACGCCACCACATTGTTTAGTCTATCAAATGATTGGATTTCCATTCCAATCATTCTTTCTAGCAATTCTCTTTTCAGGTTCTGCTTGCAGATTTACACTGCATCCTCTTGGTGGGGAGCGCGCTTACATCTCATGCTTAGGTTCCTCCACCTCTGAATATAGTCCAGTGTAGACTCATCATTTCTTTGCTTGGCCATATAGAGCTCAACAACCGTGACCTTCCTTTTGGCAATGTAGAATCTTTCCTTGAACCTCTTCTGCATGTCAGCCCAGTCAGCCACAGATCTTGCAGGCAAGCTAGAGTACCACTCAAATGCCAAACCTATCAAAGAGGACCCAAAGAACTTGAGTATATACGACTCATCAGATGCGAGGTCACCCATCACATTAATGTAATAGGCTATGTGCTCCTTTGGTGACCCTTGCCCATTAATCTTGTCGAACTTTGGGGGTTTAGTTATTCCTGACAGTAGTCTCTTTGTGGCATGATGCGCGTGGTAGGGTACTCGATACACATCAAAATGTGTATGATCCGCATCGCCTCGCTCGACAAGTTTCATCTCAATTAGCTGCTCCACCATGAGCTTGTTGATAGCTGTGGGATCCACTAGCTAAGGATAGAAGTGTACTTGTTGATTATCCGGTGTGTTTATGATGGTCATCGGAGGTAGTGGAGTTGGCACAGGATTCTCCACTTGCTGCTCAGAAGCCTGAGCAGGCGTTGACCACTATTGTTGCATGTAATGATACTGTTGTTGTTGATATTGTTGTTGTTGGGAATGTTTTTGATGGAAATGTTGTTGCTGTTGGAGAGTCAGGGATACAGGCGAGTGTTGGAGTTGATCACTCGCTGGTTGTGCAACAACAAGTTGTGGTGATGTCCCCATTGATTCTGAAGCTCCTTGAGAGGTTTCTCCCAAAATTTCAACTTCTCGTGTCACATTTCCTGCAATGCCTTTGCCTGCCAATTGCCTCTTCAGTGCTTTGATCTCTATCTGGTATCATTGTAGTAAAGCCAGAACTGCTAGATCTAAGGCAAGAGTGCCGAGAGTTTCTAGGAATGTTCCTTCTTGTGTTATCTCAGACGGTGGGGGAGGGATTTCATTTCTGTCGCCACTACCTTGAGTAGTGATCACATTAGCCGTAACTGCCACTATCCCTGTTGTAGGGACACTGGTGCTTCTAAATGTGGCGGTCATGGCTGCTGCGGCTGCTCTTCTTCTAGTGACAGGGCCAGCCCTTTCTACCAGTCCTACTAGTTCCTCCTCCTTGGTCGACAAGGCTTCATAGCAACCCCAGACGCCGACCATATGGCAAGCAAAAACTTTCAGTGATCCATCTTTGTTTCTCTCAATTCTTCAAGATGGCTAGAAGGAAATGACAACCTCTTGAAGAATGAGATTCTTGGTTTGACCCTTAAAGGCAGAGTAGGCACGGGCTCATAGGGATCTTCATTTTCGACTGTATTGCTTTTCTAGCTCAACAGGTAGGACTTCTACATCTCTTGAGGGCTTCAGTCACCTTGAAAAGAAATTTAGTGGACCACCAGATCTATGTAGCTCCACTCCCTTGTTGTGGAAATGGCCATATGCAAGTGCATCTCCTTGTCCAACCTTAGATTTTAGGGCTCGTCACGGGTACCATCTGCTTGGAACCCTTGCCTCAGGCATTTCCTTTGGTGTTGCCCCCTGCACTATGGGTGAGAAATAATCTCGTCATCCAACAATGCATGCTGACGCTGCCTCCATGCCCTCTTGCCTTTGTTTTTGTTGCCATAGTCCACGTGGTGAACCTGACAACTTAGCTCCTTTGTGATCTCTTTGGTCTTAGCTTCAATTTCTTGATGTAATATATCAACGAAGGCCACCCCCAAGAAGTTGGGGAACTCGACCACTAGCAGGAAGTCTCCAAATCAAGTTGGCACGGCTAGATAGTCATACTGAGCATGGTCCAGAATGATTTGCAGTCCGAAATGCACTTTGGCCATGAGAAATGTCAGTCACCTGCAAGTCAGTTCAAACCAACAATTAGTGTTGGATATGGAGGCCACAAGGCTTTCTATTATTGCAAAGATATGAAGGGAAGTTTGGTCCCACCAGGCGTGCCATCCTGTGGAAATGAATTTGGGATAATCCATCACGAAAATCTTGTTCGTTTGGATTTTTATCATGTTTTCATATATATGGATGTATATTGCAAATTGGGTGGAGAGGAGAGGCTTGCACCGCAACACATGGATGGCCAATGTGCCATGCATGCAAGGGGGTTAAGAGCTTATATAAGCCTTCCCTTACCCATCGTGGGAGTTTTTTTCCCACTTCCTGCTCCTAATCCTGCTACTCCTGCCTCTTGCTCCTGCTCTTGTTCTTGCTTCTTCCTCCTGCTACTGCTGCTCTTGTCATTACTGCTGGAGTTGTAGCTGTTGGTGTTGATGCTACTACTTGTCGTGGCTTCCATAACAAGTCTTCTTCTTACTTGCTACTATGGGCTCCTTCGTTGAGGAGAACAGTAGGCCTTCATCTTAGGTTCCTCCCTATGATTCTTCTTCCATTTCTTGTTTTTATGCTTGTGGTTTCTCCATTTGTACAACCCATATTTCCTTTTGTTCTATGTTCTGTAGGATTCCTTCTTCCTTCTTTCCTTCATTCTTGCCTCTTATTCCTGCTATAGAACCTCATGTTTAAAGTGTTTACCTTGTACACACACTTGACTCTAATTCTGGAAACACCATAGAAGTGTTGCTCTACTCCTTGTGGTCATGTTTTAGCTAAAGTTTGTGTTATGACTCAAGCATATTATGAAACTAAACCCATTAGAAGCAAGAAAATGTTGTCAGGAGGTGTTGCACTTCTAGTTGTTATCTTGCCTTAGATTTCCATGCCATAGTATATCCCTATTGTTCTACTTGTTTCCCTCATGAAAAGTAGTGTTTATAACTGAAAACAAGATGCTTTTGATGTTGTCAATCATGTAAGGATTCATAGAAACACTTGGTAGAATTTTCTGTGGTCATTTTACCACATTCCTAGAAGTTTAGATCACACCTGTCGGCAGCCAGCACTTACCTGTCAACAGGGTTCTTGCTTCTAGAACCCAAACAATACAAAACCAGTAGTACTTATCGAAATATAGTCTTCATCTGTCGACAGCCGACCCTGGTCTGTCGACAGACAGTGTTTAGAACCCCAGAAATTTGTTCTAGGAGGACAGTAGCTGTCGACAGCCACTTCCTGGCTATCGACATACACCAATCTGTGATGTTAACCTTAACCTTTCCTTCTTCAATTAGAGGTGTTAGTAGAAACCTTGTAAAACTGAAACTCACACCTCATTTACATTCCATATCATTAAAGTAAATGTTATTTTACTTAAATGATATGGAATGTAAATAAGGAAGTACCCCCCATTTGAATCGAATAAAAATACTAGAAAAATTATATCTCTTACAAATAAAAAGTCAACTCTCCCACTGTGGAAATGGATTTGGGATAATCCATCATGAAAATCTTGTTCGTTTGGATTTTTATCATGTTTTCATGTATATGGATGCATATTGCAAATTTAAATTCTGTCGAGTGCTACTCGAGCGGTGATGAGAAATGAATCGGCAATCGCATAGCCCAGGCGTGCCAGTCACCAAAGTGACAACATGTTCTGCCTTTGAGAGTCAGAGAACTTTAAGTCTCTTTATGCACCCTTGGACTTCATTAAACAAAAATGATTATCGGGTCAGGACCAAAATATCACCGTTGCCTAAACGCAACGATGTTAATTACATCTCTCCGAGAGAGAAAACTCTTAATTAATTGCCATAATATAGGACCTTGTGGCCTGAAAAGGAAATATCCGATAAAGAGTGTAAAGGAACAAACTATCTATTTGACAGGAATCATTTATCATGGTAAACATCACATTGTTTACTGGCAATGATATTGTTATATGTATTTTTTCTTTTGTGACCAATGGCACAGAGAAGAGTCATCAAGTAGGAAGGAGGGAATGGCGGGTCGGCACGGGAGAGGCTTGCCATTTCTCTTGGGTTGAGCACGAGGAAAGTGAATCGGCGCCGGGGGCTCTTGTGCCATTTCTATTGGGTTGAGAAGAAAGTGAATCGACACGGGGGCTTCCATGCCGTTTCTATTGGTTAGGTATGAAGAGAGGTGAAACGGCATGGGTGTAGTGTGCGTTTCTATTGAATAGAAGTGGATTGGCACGGGCCGTCTCTATGAAAGGAGGTGAAACGACACGGATGGAGTGTGCCATTTCTATTTGGAAAGAAGTGAATCGGCATGGGGGGCTCCTGTGCCGTTTCTATTTGAAATGAGTGGATCGGCATGGGGGGGCTCCCGTGCCATTTCTATTTGAAAAGAAGTGGATCGGCATGGAGGGCTCACGTGTCGTTTCTATTTGAAAAGAAGTGAATCGTCATGGGGGGTATGGAGGGCTCCCCCTTTTATCACACGTCGTGTTCTCATCATTGTCACATATTCATTGCTACCGGCACGGGTACACCCTGCCATTAACACACAAAGCCATTTGAAACGGCACGGGTACGATACCTGCCGCTAAAACACAAAGACATTAGAAACAACATGAGTACAACACTATCAGGTCGGATCAAAATGTTCTCATGTGTCGATTCACTTCCACGGAAAAAATTTGGCACCACCTCCCCTCTATACAAGGATGTATAAGGGGCATGGTCACTGTCCACCAAAAATGGAGACATCACCAACTTTATGGTGTGCTGCACCATGAAAGGATGGTGTCTGGCATCAATCCTGAGGCATGCCTACAAAGGAGTTGATGGAACCCAGAACCATAGGGCAAAACATCTCGTACAAAACATTACCCAGAAACATAAATGGGGAAAGAGGAGAGAATAGTTGTGAGAGGTTCTAGCAATGCCAGCAGAGAGGCGGAAGATCTATCACTGGGCCTTGTCACCTCATCTCATACATTCATTATTCTAAAGCTTGAAAAAGAGAACAACGAAAAGGAAAGAGAGGGAAAAGAGGATGGGGTCTCTGCTCATGGCACCAAGGGGTATACAGAGACCCCCAGAAATGCTCTTCTAGTAAGCAAAGAGATGTACCCCAAGTAGGAGTTAGAAATGACACACATCCATAAAGAAGGAAAAGGAAAGGGAGAGACCATGAGAGAGAGTAGACAACAAACCATTTCGTATATTCATATGCATATCCTCACGGGCACACATCTCGATGAGTAAAACAAATTCATGCTACAGGGAAACAACCAAAAAGGAAGGAAAACTCATGAATGGGGGGAAGCGGGATTCTGCTACAAGCTCTCTTAATTTCACTAACCCTCTCCTTCCTTCTCAGGGCCTCCCACACACAAGAAAGACAAGAAAGAGAAAAGAGAAGCTCCTTCTCCTGGAAAAACTCACACCGCAAGCTTTAGCTTTTGGGAAAACCTCCTCTTCTTCTAGAGCTCTCTTCTCAATAGACCAGCTAGACCCTCCAAACCCTCTCTCTTGGGCTAGGACTCTCCTTTTTATAGCCGCGGATGTGAGAATGGGCCCTTTATTTGAACCGGGTAGAGTATGATAATGGCGGGGGTGTACTTACCTGCCATTTCTGTTGGGTCTCAGATGTTAACGAAAGGGGTGTACTTGTCCGCCATTTCTCTTGGGTCTCTGTGTTAACGGCGGGGGTGTACTTGTCTGCCATTTCTCTTGGCTCTCATGTGTTAATGGCGGGAGTGTACTTGTCTGCCGTTTCTCTTGGGTCTCATGTGTTAACGGCGAGAGTGTACTTGTTCAACATTTCTCTTGGGTCTCATGTGTTAATGGTAGGGGTGTACTTGTCTGCCATTTCTCTTGGGTCTCGTGCATTAACGGAGGGGACGTACTTGTTCGCCGTTTCTCTTGGGTCTCACGTGGTAATGGTGAGGGTGTACATGTCCACCGTTTCTCTTGGGTCTCATGTGTTAATAGTGGGGATGTACTTGTCTACCGTTTCTCTTGGGTCTTATGTGTTAACGACAGGGATGTACTTGTCTGCCGTTTCTCTTAAGTCTCATGTGTTAATAGCGAAGATGTACTTGTTCACCATTTCTCTTGGCTCTCATATGTTAACACTGGAGGTGTACTTGTCCATCGTTTCTCTTGGGTCTCATGTGTTAATGGTGGGGGTGTACTTGTCTGCCATTTCTCTTCGGTCTCATATGTTAATGCGAGGATGTACTTGTCTGCCATTTCTCTTGGATCTCATGTGGTAACTGCGGGGGTGTACTTGTCCGTTGTTTCTCTTGGGTCTCATATGTTAACGACGGGGATGTACTTGTCCGCCGTTTCTCTTGGGTCTCATGTGTTAATGGAAAGGATGTACTTGTCCACCGTTTCTCTTAGGTCTCATGTGTTAACGACAGAGATGTACTTGTTCGCCATTTCTCTTGGGTCTCATATGTTAATGGCGGGGGTGTACTTGTCTGCCGTTTCTCTTGGGTCTCATGTGGGACGGCCGGATGTACTTGACCGCTGTGTCTGAGCCTTCTTGGTGAGGTACTCCACTAATTCATTTACAAGTCAAAAGAGCAAACCAGCTGACAAGAAGCCTACTAGAAAGGAGGTACACACTATTGACCTCAAAACCTTCGAACAGCAAAGAGGTAGGGGCAAGGTAGTAGCCGGGACTTCCAGCAATAGACCTGATCCTCAGAGGAGAATTATTCATTTTCAAGACAAAGTAAAGAAACCATATTCCTTTCCTAGGGAAAAGACAAAAGTGTTGTTTGAATGGGCCACGAAGTACAACAAAATTACATTACCAAACCCCAAGAGACCTAATGAAGCTGCAAAGAAGGACGACCCCCAATACTGTCCATACCCTAGAAGAATGCTATGTGTTCAAAGATATTATGGAGACCTTAGTCAGAAAAGGGGAGCTGCAAATTCGCAAGTACAAGGTGGACCTACCCCAGACACATGAGGCTCCCGCTCGACCAGCTGCAGCCAATATGATTTCTCTATATTAACAACTGCCAGAAGAGATCTCTGAGACAAGCACTCAGAGCACATATAAGAGCTATGTCCTTGCCCCAGTCAAGGAGCAGGAGGGTTGGTAGAAGGTGTCCAAGAAGATAAAGAAAAGATCAAATGAGAAGCCAGCCCCACAGGTACACATTTGGGGAGTGACAGCGCAACTGCCTCCACTTGTCATCACCCCAATATGGTATTCAACAGAGCCCAGGGTTGTCATGCAAAGAAATCCCAACAACAGAAGGCATCAAATGCCTCTATCTTTGTACAGAGGGACCAGCCCTTCACTTGACTAATTGCAAGCTTTAATCGATGAACTAGATGAATATGAGCAGCCCGAAAAGGCATCCCATTGTAGGAATATGTGCCATGGGAAGAGCTCGAGATGCTAACACTTGAAGTGCCGGTTGAACAAGAGGCACCCCAACCTCAGGAAGACCTTTTTTGGGGGCAGGAGCACACAAAACATAAGAAAAAGAAGAGAAGATCCAGAAAGAAGAAGGAAGTTGCAGCTCTCTTATGCAATACCATCTCTTCCCTACTGGGTTTGGTTGAGCATCATGAAGAAGAGGAAATCGACCCTTCTTCTAATGATGTTAATTAGGTCAGATCCTCAGGTCTTGAATTCACAACAAGATCTAGAAGAAAATGGGGACATCTTCCTCCAGCAAATCAAAGTATAATTTTTAGAGGGGAATCATCTATCAAATCTCTGAACTTGAAATCCGAGGAGTGCCAGTCCCACCTCCTCTGGGGCTTTATAAGAATGAAGAAACTGGGGGCATGGTACCATCTTTTGCTGAGTTTTTGGTAGCAAAGGAGCAAACTAAATCATTGCCCACACCTCCAGTAGCACAGGAAGGGTTAACCATGAGCAAGACAATCCAAATATTGTGGTTCAAACCGAAAACTATACAAGTGATAAAGAGAAGTTGAAATTGGATGATGTCAACGCAGATAACAAAATTTTCAAGCTAATCAAGATAATCCCCACATGATTCAGTGTCTGAGAGATCTTGTCATTAAGTGAGGAGACTAGAAAGGCGTTGATTGCGGCCCTTCAAACTCCAGTGCAATATGAAGCATGCTTGACAGAAATGTCAGTACAGGCTATTGCTGCCAATGCAGAATCTATCACATTTACTCCAGATGATATGCTCCTCCCCATGAAAATGCACAATAGGCCGTTATACATGAGGGGGCAATTGAATGGGCTACCCCTGAATAGAATTCTAGTAGATCCAGGAGTGGCAGTCAACATACTACCGTATAAGATCTATCAGAAGTATAAATTCGATGTGCACCTCGCTGCAGCACATGATGTGAGGATATCAGGCTTTAACCAAAAATTCAAAGTTCCTCTGGGAGTCACAGATTCGACCTGGTTCTGGGGGACTTCAGGACAAAAGTCCAATTCCATGTGATTAATGCAAACACATCTTATAAATCCCTATTAGGCCGACCATGGCTTCATCAGAATGGAATAGTGCCGTCTACACTACATCAATGTATTAAATATGTCAAAGAGGGGGAAGAGCACAGGGTTTTTGCTGATGCACACCCGTTCGAGTATATGAATGTCACCTCTTGGATGCCAATCTATACCTGAAGCAGTTAGAAGATTGAGTCTCCCCAAAAGATGAAGAGGAAGAGGTCTCGATCACTGATGGGTGGTTCCCACCACCGCCACCAGAGTTTGTTGTTGCCTCTATTGAGTCTTCACCAACAAAAGAAATGGGAACATGAGCATGTAGTGCCCTAATTTGCCGACATGAGTTCACACAAGAAAAAGGAAATGAAGAGAATGGACTTATCTTGGTCCCAGAAGGCCTCACAAAACTAGCTATCGAAGTTGATTGTCAAACTGTGAAAGCACTAAAGACCATGGTGATATCTCATCCATGTGGTCGCTTCATGGTCTTCTATGCTACTGAAGAGCAATCAAGAAGATGGGATGATGATTGTAGAATCCTTGACGAGATGGGATACCCCTTGGTGCCAATTATGGGGCTCTCAGATATGTCCAATACAGTCGCTCAACTGGCCAGTAGATAATAGATCCCTTCTTGTCAGTGCCTCAGCCAGAGGGAAATGTTCAGGAAACTATGGTACCCTCCAAATATGGATAGGGAGTTGTAGAAGGTTACACAATACCCAGGACTTGGCCTATCATTGGGAGGAAGCTACACTGTTGGCATGATCAGCATGACCAACCAAATTGAGAAGAGCCCATCAAGGGTGGTTTACGATGACTACCCTGAAGAAAGAGATGCAGCTGAGGCAGTTATGACCACAAATGATGAACCTCCCTAGCGAGTGACTGTAACATTGTGTGTTTTTCAGATCTTCGTGGATCCTTGCTTAGTGAGTTTGGTGGCCAGTGTGCGGCCCATTAGTCTGTGTTTCAGGTGTTTGCGTAGGTTTGGGGTGTTGTGAGCCGGCTGTTTGGGCCCAAAACACCTATCCATTCGCTGGTTGTGAACGCGACAATGAGGAATGTCGCATTCTTAACGCATCAGTTTTACATGCCGCATTTATGTTGCCACTGCTGAGCGGTTGTCATCTGCATGCGCGCCGCATGTCGCATGCTGGGCGGCATGCTGACGTCGATCTTGAGAAGGTGACGGCCTCCTACGTCGCGTTCTGGTCGCGACGGAGGGCTATGTCGCGTTCTCAACTATGATGTGTTTTTATGCAAGGTTGTCCAAACAAGCTTTCACAAGCTCTGCTCGTCCAGGGGAGATTGCTGCGGCAGTTTTTGGGCAATTCGGGGTTCTGGAAGAGTTTGTGGCGCGCTCTCGCCATGAGGACATCTCACGGAGCATAGGAGACACCGTGCCGTGGTTGGTTTGCGTGTTCTTCATGAAGGTAGGGAGATTCCACCTCATTTTGATGCATAGATTGTGTGTGTGGCATGTTTAACGTGTTATTTGCTTTTCAAACCATAGATACCATGCTAGGGCATTCATTAAAGCATGAAAATTGGAAATTAAGCATGGTTTGCATGACTTGTGAGGGTGATCCGGGGAGAGGATCCCGGATTAGGATTCTTCCATGTGAAGGAGACAAAGCCCCTTGTCGCATTGAGAATGCGACAGGCCGACCCGTCGCGTTTAGGTTATTAGCGTGACCCATTGGGGTGTCACGTTCTGAAGGTGACACGACCCCTCGTCGCGACCTCAACTGAGAGGTCTTGTGGTGCATGATTTAAATGGTACGATTATTTGATTATCGATGTCTTGTGTGCATTGTTGGTGTGAGCGGTGCGTTGACACCTGTAGCGCTCTTTGAGCATGCTGTCCACGCAGTTTGATGTGTTGTTTACATGGCTGTTACTCGGTTTACATGGTTTGATTGGTGTGTATAAGGTTAGTTTGTGGAAACTGGGCAGTGAGGTTTCAGCGTGAACCTAGCCTTGATCCTTTAATGTCTGTTAAAGACTAATTAAGATGGTTGATTAGTCAAGTGTAAGTATGGTTATTAAATTGTTAATATGTACTAAGTTGAATGTGGCAATGGAGGTCACGAGGTGACCAATGACAGGCCAAGTTATTATTGGTTAATATAATTTTTGTATATGTCTGTGTAGGCTAGCTTGTAGGTCACAGGGTGACCGGGACACGCTACTCCTCACATGTGTACCATGGTTTGTAATAAAGATGATATATGTACGTATTATGATTTATGTGTTGCCGAGTGTGGTGGTCTGAAGCCTATTCTGAAATACCTCTCTAGTCGGGTACCCCAGGTTTTGTGTGAGCCAGACACATTAGTGCTCGGGGTTTATCCTGGTACTATGTGTACCATCGAGGTCTGTGTCGTCTGTTATGGACTCTCTCACTCCTATGTTTGAGTTGCATGTCCAACTGAGGGAAAGATGACAGATGGCAGATACTTGTGAGAGTTTGTGTTTGCTCGCTTGTAGCGCGCTCGTGGTTGAGGGTACGGACACCAGTAGTAGACATTGGTCCCCAGCTAGTCTTGTTTTCCAGTGTCTCACTTTAGGGAGCTTAGGCCAGACTCCCTAAAGGTGTCAGGCATGGACCTACAGCTGTGTGGTCTGCAGGTGTGGTGTTGGTTGGTCTCCACTATTCTTTGGCTTGTGTTTGTGGAGCGACAGTTGGACCTTTTGTCCGTGACTACGAGACTGAGAGGTAGTTCTTATATTGTGTTTTCTGGGTTAGATACTGACGTCATGAACTAGTAGTTCATTCTCATGTGGTGCCGTCGTTCTTTCTTACTCGTGCTTCAGCAGGGGTTGTGGTTTGTGAGTGGTGATTCACTGCTATGGTTTGACCCATTGAGGTGTGCCCTGGTGTAAACACAGTTGTGTTTATGGTTGGACTTGCTGTGGTGTGCCCTGTGGTGGCACTAGTTTGGTTGTGGTTTCTGTGGTGGTACCTCGTGGTGGTAGATACCTGTACCCTTTGTGGGTATCAGTTTCTCGTGGTACATTGTGTACCAGTCTTTTCAGGTGTTGAGGTGGAGCTGTGCTCTGTGGGGGTCGTATGGTGAGACCTTCCACTCATTGTGTTATACCCTTCCTCTGGTAAGCTTCTGATTATGGTTTTAGTGTGTGATGGACTAGCTCGCCGTAGCCAATAATGCTACCTTGTGTGTGGCTTTTGACATATCGTGGTTTGGGGTATAATGGACCAGCTCTTGGTCAGTAGTCCAGTTACCCATGTATTTGATGTTTGCCTGTGAAGCTTGTAACCTAGGCAGTAGTTTGTTTGTGTGGCTTATAGCTTAGGTGACCGATTGTTGTAATAAATAGCATGTGAGGTTGTGGCCTAGGCATTTCAGTTGTTGGGTGGACTAGTGGTGCTGTGTTACTCCTGTTGATCCTCTATCATTCTAAGATTTGTATTAGTCAATAAGATTGTGTTTAGTTTTTGTTAATCATGTATTGTGGTGAGCATAATATGGTTTGGCTATCGGTGTTGCCGATGAGACCCTCTGGGGTTGCGGTCTCCATAGTTTCACGTGTGGTTTTTGGGTGGTCCCTACTGAGCCAATGACTTGTTGAGGCTCACTCCCCTACAGTTCTTTTCAGGGATTACCATTGTTATGGCTGGCGAAGGCGTTGTGGCAGACTTGTATCACCAATGGTAGTGTTAGTTGTGTTGTGTGAGTTTGTGCTCTCTCGGGGTACGTCCCAAGTAGTTGTACTTTTTAATTAGACATGTAATAATGTTTTAGGACAGTTATAAATTGTTATATGTAGATATGAGCATATGCACAGAGGTGATCATTTAATTAGCATTATGGGAGGTTAGAAATAATGGTATGAGGCAGTTCAATCTGAGATAAGGTACTAGTAAATAGAGGAACAGTAACGTGTGGCAGTCAAATTAAGTGTATTTATGATTAGAGTTGGCTGTAGTCAAGAGCTTGAGAATAGTGCCATGGTGAATAATGATGGTAATAGGAAATCTGAAAAAAAGATCAGTATAAGTATGTGTAGAGGTGATCATTTAAGTAAAGAGAGAGTAAAGAAAGACCAGTGTTAGACTTTTCTAAAGATTTCATAAGAGAAATATTTGTTTGGCAAGGGGCAGTTTATGAGAATTGCATAGGATGGCTTGTTAAGGAATGCAGTGTTATAGAAAAGGTTAATGATGCTTAGCAATTGGGTATAGTTTGTGAAGAAGAGAGATAAAATGGGTATTAGGGAAAAATAATTTTGAGGTTAAAGTCAAGAGTGTTTGAAGCAAGGTAGAGTTATGAGGGTCAGAATAGAAAGAAATGGATTAGTTGAGAAGCAATTAAGCAGTATCAGGTAAAGTAGAACAGCAAGGTAAACTATGAAAGGAAAGGATAACAGTCAATATGATGTCCCAGCAATGATTTCAGCATTAAAAAATAAAGCAGTAAAGTGAAATAGAGAAATCAGGCAGAGCAGGTTATGGTATTTAAAGAGATCCATTTTAGGTCATGGCCTTGGCAGTTGTCAGTAAAGGATGTTCTTATGATAGTAAGAATTACAGTGTGAAGGGTAAACTACGATAAACTAGACCACAGAATAATTTAGAGAAATGTTTTGTAGGAATGATATTATGGTTGATGCAGTTGATAGGTTATTGATCAGGGAAAGAAAGAGTACAGTAGATTATGAACCGAATATAATCAAAAGGTTTGGGAAATGTTTAGCAAGAGTTTTCATGGTAGCATCCAGAAAGTTGTTTAGATTGAGTAGAAGTACTTTCTCGAGACAGTACTTTAGAGTTTGATGTAAAAATGAAAAGCAAAATAGTTAAGAAATAGTGTGCAGATCAGAGTATGGTAGAGTAGAATAGAAAAAGTAAGAAATGGATGGAAATTGGAATTGTTAAGTGCAAGAAAGAAAAGATGTGATCAGTTAAAACAGTGAACAACTTAAGGTCAGATGGCACCTAAATTTAATAAAGTTGAAAGTAGAATATGTGCGGAATTAGTTGAGCAGTTTAATTCTCTTGATAAGGGAATGCAGTATCACAGTACTAAGAGCAGATATTTTGAAGGGTTATGTAATACATTGATTAGGTCAGTCAAAGAATGTTATTTAAGTAAGCAAGGTATGTCAGTAGTGGTATGGCAGGATTCGGACTTAAAGCATGTGGCACAATCAGAATTGAAGTATTAGATAAAGCAATTCAGAAATTTTGATATTTTCTTCCAGTGTTGATTGATTGAGTAAAGTGATTTGAGAAGTGAGAAAAGTTAGTATTGAATTCAGCTAAAGTCAGAGTAATAATAAAAATGTGAAGCAATTGTGAATAATAGTGGGAGCGGAATTTATGAAATACCTTGTCAGGCATTCAGTGTGATAAGAGTGGCGCAGCGGAAGCATGAGAGGTTTGATATTCATAGGTTACCCAAGATTAAATGTTTAAAGGAAAATTTGAGATTTTTGTACAGTTAGGCAAAGAGACAGTGGTTTTTGGCCAGAAAAGGGATAAAGATAGTATGATCAGAATGGTATAGAGAGGCAGGGAATTCAGTTAGGGAAGTGTGATTTTTGATGCGAATTAGATAAGTAAGAATGTGAACAAAGCTGAAGTAGAATGATCGTTGGTAGTGAAAAGTAAATAATGGAAAGGCACCAGGAAAACGTGGACCAGAATGGCAGAGCACTTGAAAATGGCAGTGTACAATAAAGGGTTTGAAATAGGAGAAAAGTGGCCCAAAATGAAATGTTGCAAACACATTCGGGAAAATGTGGAAGAAGGTTGAGTCCAAGGAGATAAAGCGCCTTCGGCAAGATAAACTCGCTTATAGTTGAAAGGTAAAGAAAGGGCAAAACAGACTTGTGAATGAGCAGATTCAGTCAGTTCAGATGATTTGAAAGGCAAGTGCAAAAGAAGTGTATCCTACTTGTTCTATATAAGGTTTAAATTTTTCTTAGATGATAGTCAGGTTTCTCATGATTTGTTTTGAATGTCGAGGATGACATTCCTTCTTAGACGATAGTAATGTAATGTCGCGCATTTTTTGGATCTTCGCGGATCCTTGCTTAGTGAGTTTTGTGGCCAGTGTGTAGCCCATTAATCTACATTTCAGGTGTTTGTGCAGGTTTGGGGTGTTGTGGGCCGGCCGTTTGGGCCCAA
The DNA here is from genome assembly GCA_014218235.1 of Colocasia esculenta. Taxonomy (NCBI): domain Eukaryota; kingdom Viridiplantae; phylum Streptophyta; class Magnoliopsida; order Alismatales; family Araceae; genus Colocasia; species Colocasia esculenta. The sequence goes on along the minus strand of CM024757.1, from coordinate 123,269,619 downwards.
AACACCTATCCGTTCACTGGTTGTAAATGCGACAATGAGTAGCGTCGCGTTCTTAATGCGCAAGTTCTGCACGTCGCGTTCATGTTGCCGCCACTAAGGGGTTGTCATCTGCATGCGTGCCACGTGTCGCACGCTGGGCGGCATGCTGATGTCGGTCTTAAGAAGGCGACGGCCTACTACGTCGCGTTCAAGTCACGATGGAGGGTTACATCGTGTTCTCAATTGTCATGTGTTTTTATGCAAGGTCGTCCAAACAGAGCTTTCACAAGCTCTGCTCGGCCAGGGGAGATTGCTGCAGCAGTGTTTGGGCGATTCGGGGTTCTGGAAGAGTTTTTGGCGGGTTCTCACCTTGAGGACGTCACACGGAGTGGGGGAGACGCCATGCAGTGGTTGGATTGCAAGTTCTTCACAAAGGTAGGGAGCTTCTACCTCGTTTTGATGCATGGATTGTGTGTGTGGAATTTTTAACACGTTATTTGCTTTTCAAACCATAGATACCATGCTAGGGCATTCATTAAAGCATGAAAATTGGAAATTAAGCATGGTTTGCATGGATTGTGGGGGTGATCTGGGGAGAGGATTCCGGATTAGGGTTTGTAACACCCCGGCCCCCTTGGGCCCCTGGCCCCGTCCTCTGGGTCACGGCAGGGCGACTGTCGCGACGTGGTTCCGATCGCGTCGATGTCTAGTTCTGCTTGGGATTGCGACAGGGGGTATGTGGCCTTCTTGAAGATGACATACCCACTGTCGCCTTCTGGTTTGATGGATGGCGACATGGGGTATGTCGCCTTCTTGAAGGCGACATGGCCTATGTCGCCTTCCCATCGCGTCGCCCCAGACGCCGTCTGACAGACGTGACGGGCGTCCTTTGTGTCAGTACGGCTCTGGCGGTGTCGGGTGAACGCGACAAGATGGCTGTCGCCTTCACTTATTCGAATTCTGAGATTTGACTGTTGTCAGTGGGTTGCGACGGGGGGTGTGTCGCCTTCTGGTTCCCGTGGTGACATGGGGTATGTCGCCTTCTCAGCACCGCGGGCTTAAAGCCCGGGCGCCCGAGCCCCTTCCCCCTCTCTCACGCCTCTCCTTTCCCCCCCCCCCCCTCTTTTTCTCGCCCTCTCGGAGCTTCCGACGGTTTTGGGGTGCCTCCCCCGTGTTGAGGCGGCCGTGCTGAGGAGGGTGACGCTCCGTTCTTGCAGGGGTTGTGTTCGTGCCGTGCGGTGCGAGGAGCAGACGGCCAAACCTACGAGAAGGCCCCAACAGGTGCGTTCTTCGCGTGGAGGTAGGGACATCCGACTCCTTCGCCCTAAGCATGATCCCCTCCCCGTCTAGACCGTGGTTCTCGTGTGATTGGGGTTTGGGGAGTGTGAGACTCCATGCTCGAGTGAGTGAGGTTTTCCTCCGAGCGTAGAATCCATGTTCTTGGGGTGTTCGAGGGTGGTTTGTGTGTTTAATGATTTTCTAGCATGATAAGCATGCTCCCCTCCCCCGTGTGTAGTGTTTCTCCCGTTTCGGGGAGGTTCCCAGAAGAAGAGTCTCCGGAACCCCCGACTGGCCTGAAGGCGACATACCTTGTGTCGCCACCTGACTGGTAAGGCGACACCCCCTATGTCGCCTTCTTGAAGGCGACAGGGCCTATGTCACCTTCTCAGTCCAGAGGCAGGTTGTGCTTCCGCCGCTTCCATTTTCGCTTTACTGTACTGTGGCACCTGTGCTAGTTCCCTAGTACGGTCTCACACTAGTCGTTTGCCCAGTGCGCGGCACTTGAGGGCTTGTCCCGTGCGAGAGGTTGTTACCATTACCTGGGACCCCCGTCCTCGGGAGCCTGTTGAGGGAGTACTCAGGGCTACGAGTGTGCTCGAGTTGGCAGCCGCTTAGGCGAACTCTGGAGCTGAGGGGAAAACGGTGGTTAGGACAGTGGCGTGTGAGTCGCTTGCAGAGCTCTCGTGGTTGGTCTGGGACGCCGAGGACAGTTTGGAGTTCTACCCGGCGCAGGCTAGCTAGTCCTGTTTCTCACTGCCTCGCTCCTTGCGGCCCCGGAACCGCTTGGGGAGGTTAGGCGTGGGACCGTAGTCCGGCCAGACTACGGCGGTTACTGTTGTTGTACTTGTGTCCTACCTCGCTCTGACGAGACGCGAGGGCCAGGACCTAGGTCGAGGATAAGACGTCTGTGGACGCACCTGACCGTCTGACTAGTGGTGTTGTTCCCGTAGCTAGTGTTCCTTGTCCAGGCGGAGCTCCCTCCGTCTGTGTTTTACTAGCCGTGTGGTGGTCACGACGAGCAGTCGTACGGAGTTTCCGACCGAGAGTACTTTCCGTACCGTGTTAGCTTTAGCTTCGCTTCCGCACTTCCTTTTGTAGGTAGAAAGATATCAACTGCCGTCTTTCCTTTATTAATAGTTGTATATGTTCCTTTGCTTGTTTAGAGCCAGTAGGAGATTGGTAGTCCCTACTGAGCTTCTGTTGTGAAGCTCATCCCTCTGTTTTCCAGGTGAGTCTTTCCAGCAGCAGCAGGGCGCACGTCGGGCGGAGGAGACGGGGCGATAGTCTTGGTCCCCGTAGCTAGCAGTGGTTCCCCCTCTCAGTGTACGTCACCCTCGGGGTATGCCCCTAAGGGACTTGTCTCTCCCCTTTCCTTACTTGTACTAGTGTGCGTGCGTTGAGACTGTACTTAGAGCGGTACGCAGCGGTCTCGCCTTACTTTCCTGTTTCTGCTTGTACGCTTCTAGCTTAGCAGTTGACGTTTACCTCCGTTACATATCCTGTCAGACACGTGTTATAGCCCTTCCGGGTCCCCTTGGTCCGTGGGCGACGACTGCGAAAATTGGGTCCTCGGCGTGGGCCGAGGGTCGGGTTCTCGGGTCGTTACAATTGGTATCAGAGCTTGGTCTGACAGGACTTGTAGTGGATCTAAACTGCAACAGTAAGTCCCAACAATAGTACAAGTACACTGCTAGCCGCCCGAGAGGTATTTGTAACCTTTGTCAGTTGTGTTGTCGTGTAGGTCATGGCTCTGCGTAGGCGCAGTCAGGCTAGGCAGCTGGTTGAGCAGTAGGATGAGTCCGACATGCCCGCTCAGGGGCAGGTTCAGGAGGAGGTGTCTGTGGAGGAGTCAGTGGCACAGCCTCAGGGTGCACAGGCAGCAGCAGCAGAGGCAGCGGCACCAGGAGTACCACCCTCAACCTCAGCAGTATGCATACTGGTTTCCCATGGTCGAGCAGTTCTTCAGAGCTATGTACCAGGGAGCGTGGCAGCCCGGGCAGGCAGCAGCAGGTGGTCAGTTTCCAGTACCTCCCCCAGCCGTACCAGAGCTACAGGAGGTGGAGCCAGAGGTGGAGCAGCCAGTCCGCCAGCAGCGGTCAGGTACTGGGAGTACCCGGTCCGGTCAGCGGAGGGCAGTGGTGTCGGAGGCGAGGACCGCTCTCCTTGAGAGGTTCCTACGTCTTCGCCCACCGATGTTCCACGGTGAGTATGATCCAGATAAGGCAGAGAGCTGGACCCATGAGTTGGAGCGCATCTTCGAGACTATGGAGTGCGCTGAGGAGGACCAGGTTCGTTTGGCAGTATACCAGCTCAAGGGAGCAGCCCATGAGTGGTGGAGAGTTCAGAGGCAGACTCACTTCCAGGGGCACCGACCAGATCTCTTGGCAGCAGTTTTCAGAGGTCTTCCACGGAGAGTACTTCCCCGACTACGCTCGACGTGAGAGACGGGACCAGTTCCACGAGTTGGTGCAGGGCGACCTCACAGTTTCTCAGTACCACCAGAGGTTTGTCCGGTTGTTGAGGCATGTGCCTCATGTAGCAGGCAGTGACCAGGTTTGTGCAGAGAGGTTTATAGCAGGGCTGAGACCAGACCTGAGGTGGGGTGTGACGGCACACATGTGTACCACCTTGGGAGAGGCCGTGGCGAAGGCCACCGCCTTGGATAGGGAGGCTTGGCAGGCTCAGCAGCAGCAGGGAGGAGCCTCTTCCAGGTCCTTGCCGTACCAGCGTCCAGCAGGCAGCCGCGGTAGTACGACTTCCTCTTCCTCAGGCTTGGGCAGTTCCAGTAGCTCTGGAATTCGCTCGCAGTTCAGGAAGTTGTCTACTCACGGGGGTGGACGAAGCCGTCAGCAGAGGCATCAGTCCAGGTTTGCAGAGCAGTCAGTACAACAGGGTGCTGAGCAGGGCAGTCAGGAGCCAGTGTGCTACACTTGTGGCTTGCCAGGCCACTTTAGGAGGGATTGCCCTAGGGGGCAAGCTCCGCAGCAGCAGCCGCCAGTGCAGTACGCGCAGCAGCCACCTCAGTACCAGTACCCTCCCCAGCAGCAGGCACCGCGTCAGCAGCAGAGAGGGCAGTACCAGCAGCAGGTCCAGCAGTTCTCGCAGCCGCAGCAGTACCAGTAGCAGTTTCCTCAACACCAGCAGTCGCCGCAGCAGCAGCCCCAGCAGGCGCCGCAGCGTGGACGTGGTCGTGGTCGCGTGATGGCACTCACCCAGGAGCAGGCAGAGGCATCGAACCTGGTGATAGGTACTCTACCTATCCTTGGCAGAGCTGCTCGTGTTTTGGTTGATCCCGGTGCTTCCTTGTGTTTTGCTTCCGAGGAGTTTTACGAGTCCCTTGCTTGTCACACACCCGAGAGGCAGTGTGACGTATTGGTCGATCTCCCGTCTGGTGACTGCATGCGTTCCTTCGGTTACCTGGAGGGTGTGACAGTCGAGTTTGAGGGTCACCAGTTGCCGGCCAGGTTGTACGCGCTGCAGCTTTGCGACTTCGACGTCATCCTGGGCATGGACTGGTTGGAGGCTCACTCAGCCGTGGTTGATTGTCAGAGGAAGACCGTTCGGTTCGAGATACCTGGAGCACCTGTTCTCTGCTTTTGAGGTATCCGGTCTACCCGTCGGCCGTTCATTTCTTTCTGTAAGGCTCGTCGTTTGATCCGTGATGGCTGCGTTGCTTACCTTGCTTCGGTTTGTTCCTTGGAGCCTAGCGGGTCTTCAGTTTTTGATGTGCCAGTTGTTTCTGAGTTTTCTGACGTGTTTCCGGAGGATCTACCTGGGTTGCCGCCTGAGCAAGAGGTAGAGTTCTCCATCGAGCTTTTGCCTGGTACGATGCCTTTGTCCAAGGCACCTTACCGGATGGCCCCGACGGAGCTGCGTGAGTTGAAGCGCCAGCTGCAAGAGTTGCTTGAGTTGGGCTTCATTCGTCCGAGCCGTTCGCCGTGGGGCGCGCCTATTTTGTTCGTGAGAAAGAAGGATGGTAGTCTTCGTTTGTGCATCGATTATCGGCAGTTGAACCAGGTCACTGTGAAGAACAGGTACCCGTTGCCGAGAATTGATGATTTGTTTGATCAGTTGCAATCGGCCCGAGTTTTCTCGAAGATCGACTTGAGATCTGGCTACTACCAGCTGCGGATCAGAGAGTTGGATGTTGGTTTGACAGCTTTCCGTTCCAGGTACGGTCACTTTGAGTTCGTCGTGATGCCGTTTGGGCTGACGAACGCACCTGCAGCATTCATGGATCTGATGCATAGGGTGTTCAGTGAGTACCTAGACCGCTTTGTTGTTGTTTTTGTTGATGATATTCTGGTCTACTCGGCTTCTGAAGAGGAGCACGAGGAGCACCTAAGGATCGTGCTAGAGACCCTACGGAGTCACCGTCTTTACGCCAAGTTCGACAAGTGCGAATTTTGGCTGAGCGAGGTGCACTTCCTCGGGCACGTGATCTCGGGTTCTGGTGTGGCGGTGGATCCGGCCAAGGTTGAGGCAGTGTTGTCTTGAGAGCAGCCCACATCAGTTGCAGAGGTCCGCAATTTTCTGGGTCTGGCAGGTTACTACCGGAGGTTCATTCAGGATTTCGCCAAGATTGCAGCACCGTTGACTCGGTTGACGAGGCAGGACACTAGGTTTGTTTGGTCAGAGGACTGTGAGTAGAGTTTCTTGGAGCTGAAGACGAGGTTGACTTCGGCGCCAGTGTTGGTCTTGCCGTCGGGCACCGGTGGGTTCGTGGTTTACACCGATGCGTCGAGGTCAGGTTTGGGTGCCGTGCTGATGCAGCATGGTGGGGTCGTTGCCTATGCTTCTCGGCAGCTCAAGAAGCATGAGGAGAACTATCCCACCCACGACTTGGAGCTAGCAGCAGTGGTATACGCTCTCAAGTTGTGGAGGCACTACCTGTATGGTGAGGCTTTTCAGATCTTCACCGATCACCAGAGTTTGCAGTACATCTTCACCCAGAGGGATCTGAACTCAAGGCAGCGCAGGTGGATGGAGTATTTGAAGGACTACAACCTAACCCTTTCCTATCATCCAGGAAGGGCTAACGTTGTAGCCGATGCGTTGAGTAGGCGTGTGCGCTTGAGTTCGCTGATGGTCAGAGAGTGGAGACTGTTTGAGGAGCTGTCTCAGAGGGTTGTTTGTTCCGTCGAGGATCAGAGATCATGTTGTGGCTTCCAGTTTGTCAGTTCGGCCATCACTGTTCAGGCAGGTGTTGCAGGCGCAGCGAGCAGATGCAGAGTTAGCAGACATTTTTGCGGATGCCGGACGTTGAGCTCAGCGAGGACAGTGAGGTCAGGTTTAGAGGTCGTTTGTACGTTCCAGAGGAGGTACGTCAGGCAGTGTTGTCAGAGGCTCACAGGTCGAGGTATGTCGTTCATCCCGGCTCCACCAAGATGTACCATTGTTTGAGGAGGTTCTTCTGGTGGCCGGGGATGAAGAGGGGCGTGGCGGAGTTCGTCGCTCGGTGCCTTACCTGTCAACAGGTGAAGGCTGAGCACCAGCGTCCTGGTGGTGAGCTGCAGCCGTTGCCCATTCCTGAGTGGAAGTGGGACGACATCACTATGGACTTCGTGGTTGGCTTACCCCGCACCCCGCAGGGGCATGATGGTATTTGGGTGATCGTGGACCGTTTGACCAAGGCAGCGCACTTCCTTCCGATCAGAATGTCCTGGTTAGTGTACAGGTTGGCCAGATTGTACGTGGACAGAGTTGTTTCATTGCATGGGATCCCAGTTTCAGTCGTTTCAGATAGAGATCCGAGGTTCACGTCAGGGTTTTGGCGCAGTCTTCAGAGAGCACTGGGTACAAAGTTGAAGTTCAGCACAGCATACCACCCGCAGACAGATGGTCAGTCAGAGCAGACCATACGGACACTAGAGGATATGCTGAGAGCGTGCTGTTTAGACTGGAGCGGCACTTGGGAGTCTCACCTTCCGATGGTAGAGTTCGCGTATAACAACAGTTATCACTCGAGCATCGGAATGGCGCCATACGAGGCCTTGTACGGTCGCCCGTGCAAGACTTCACTTCACTGGTTCGAGGTTGGTGAGAGGCAGCTTTTGGGGCCAGAGTTAGTGCAGCAGTGTGCAGAGACAGTCAGTTTGGTCAGGTAGAGCCTTCGGGCAGCACAGAGCAGGCAAAAGAGTTATGCGGATGTCCGCAGGAGATCGCTAGCGTTCAGCGTCGGTGACCTGGTCTTCCTGCGGGTCTCGCCAACCAAAGGGGTCATGAGGTTTGGTAAGAGGAGAAAGCTCAGTCCCAGATATATTGGGCCCTTCCCCATTTCTGAGAGGGTCAGCGAGGTGGCGTACAGGCTGAGTCTTCTAGCAGAGCTAGCAGGTGTGCACAGCGTTTTCCACGTTTCGCAGCTTAGGAGATACGTTGCAGACTCTTCGCACGTGTTGGACTACTCGCAGCTAGAGGTAGCGCCAGATTTGTCAGTGCCAGAGTATCCAGTTAGTGTTGTCGACCGCAGAGTTCAGTAGTTGCACAGGAAGCAGATTCCGCTGGTTAAGGTCGTTTGGCAGAACCGTGTCGGTGGCGAGGCCACCTGGGAGCGCGAGGATGAGATGCAGGAGCAGTTTCCTTACTTGTTTGATTGATCGTTATGTGGTGATCTCCCCTTTTTGTCGTCTTCCGGGTTGAGACCGAGTTGTTTTCATTTCGAGGACGAAATGTCTTAAGGAGGGAGGGTTGTAACACCCCGGCCCCCATGGGCCCCTGGCCCCGTCCTCTGGGTCACGGCAGGGCGACTGTCACGACGTGGTTCCGATCGCGTCGATGTCTGGTTCTGCTTGGGATTGCAATAGGGGGTATGTCGCCTTCTTGAAGACGACATACCCACTGTCGCCTTCTGGTTTGATGGATGGCGACATGGGGTATGTCGCCTTCTTGAAGGCGACATGGCCTATGTCGCCTTCCCATCGCGTCGCCCCAGATGCCGTCTGACAGACGTGACGGGCGTCCTTTGTGTCAGTACAGCTCTGGCGGTGTCGGGTGAACGCGACAAGATGGCTGTCGCCTTCACTTTTTTGAATTCCAAGATTTGACTGTTGTCAGTGGGTTGCGACGGGGGGTGTGTCGCCTTCTGGTTCCCGTGGCGACATGGGGTATGTCGCCTTCTCAGCACCGCGGGCTTAAAGCCCGGGCGCCCGAGCCCCTTCCCCCTCTTTCGCGCCTCTCCTTTCCCCCCCTCTTTCTCTCACCCTCTCGGAGCTTCCGACGGTTTTGGGGTGCCTCCCCCATGTTGAGGCGGCCGTGCTGAGGAGGGTGACGCTCCGTTCGTGCAGGGGTTGTGTTCGTGCCGTACGGTGCGAGGAGCAGACGGCCAAACCTACGAGAAGGCCCCAACGGGTGCGTTCTTTGCGTGGAGGTAGGGACATCCGACTCCTTCGCCCTAAGCATGATCCCCTCCCCGTCTAGACCGTGGTTCTCATGTGATTGGGGTTTGGGGAGTGTGAGACTCCATGCTCGTGTGAGTGAGGTTTTCCTCTGAGCGTAGAATCCATGTTCTTGGGGTGTTCGAGGGTGGTTTGTGTGTTTAATGATTTTCTAGCATGATAAGCATGCTCCCCTCCCCCGTGTGTAGTGTTTCTCCCGTTTCGGGGAGGTTCCCGGAAGAAGAGTCTCCGGAACCCCCGACTGGCCTGAAGGCGACATACCCTGTGTCGCCACCTGACTGGTAAGGCGACACCCCCTATGTCGCCTTCTTGAAGGCGACAGGGCCTATGTCGCCTTCTCAGTCCAAAGGCAGGTTGTGCTTCTGCCGCTTCCGTTTTCGCTTTACTGTACCGTGGCACCTGTGCTAGTTCCCTAGTACGGTCTCACACTAGTCGTTCGCCCGGTGCGCGGCACTTGAGGGCTTGTCCCGTGCGAGAGGTTGTTACCGTTACCTGGGACCCCCGTCCTCGGGAGCCTGTTGAGGGAGTACTCCGGGCTACGAGTGTGCTCGAGTTGGCAGCCGCTTAGGCAAACTCTGGAGCTGAGGGGAAAACGGTGGTTAGGACAGTGGTGTGTGAGTCGCTTGCAGAGCTCTCGTGGTTGGTCTAGGACGCCGAGGACAGTTTGGAGTTCTACCCGGCACAGGCCAGCTAGTCCTGTTTCTCACTGCCTCGCTCCTTGCGGCCCCGGAACCACTTGGGGAGGTTAGGCGTGGGACCGTAGTCCGGCCAGACTACGGCGGTTACTGTTGTTGTACTTGTGTCCTACCTCGCTCTGACGAGACGCGAGGGCCAGGACCTAGGTCGAGCATAAGACGTCTGTGGACGCACCTGACCGTCTGACTAGTGGTGTTGTTCCCGTAGCTAGTGTTCCTTGTCCAAGCGGAGCTCCCTCTGTCTGTGTTTTACTAGCCGTGTGGTGGTCACGACGAGCAGTCGTACGGAGTTTCCGACCGAGAGTACTTTCCGTACCGTGTTAGCTTTAGCTTCGCTTCCGCACTTCCTTTTGTAGGTAGAAAGATATCAACTGCCATCTTTCCTTTATTAATAGTTGTATATGTTCCTCTGCCTGTTTAGAGCCAGTAGGAGATTGGTAGTCCCTACTGAGCTTCTGTTGTGAAGCTCATCCCTCTGTTTTCCAGGTGAGTCTTCCCAGCAACGGCTGGGCGCGCGTCGGGCAGAGGAGACGGGGCGGTAGTCTTGGTCCCCGTAGCTAGCAGTGGTTCCCCCTCTCAGTGTACGTCACCCTCGGGGTATGCCCCTAAGGGACTTGTCTCTCCCCTTTCCTTACTTGTACTAGTGTGCGTGCGTTGGGAATGTACTTAGAGCGGTACACAGCGGTCTCGCCTTACTTTCTTGTTTCCGCTTGTACGCTTCTAGCTTAGCAGTTGACGTTTACCTCCGTTACATATCCTGTCAGACGCGTGTTATAGCCCTTCCGGGTCCCCCGGGTCCCCCTGGTCCGTGGGCGACGACCGCCAAAATCGGGTCCTCGGCGTGGGCCGAGGGTCGGGTTCTCGGGTCGTTACAGGGTTCCTGCCTGTAAAGGCGACGGAGCCCCCTGTCTCATTGAGAACACAAAAGGCCGACCCATTGCATTCTGGTTAGGAACGCGACCTATCGGGGTGTCTCATTCTGAAGGCGACACGACCCTTCGTCGCGACCTCAGCCGAGAGGTCTTATGGTGCATGATTTAAATGGTACAATTATCCGTTATCAGTATCTTTTGTGCATGGTTGGTGTGAGCGGTGCATTGACACCTGTAGCGCTCTTTGAGCATGCTGTCCATGCGAATTGACGTGTTGTTTACATGGTTGTTATACAGTTTACATGGTTTGATTAGTGTGTATAAGGTTAGTTTGTGGAAACTGGGTAGTGAGGCTCCAGCGTGAACCTAGCCTTGATCCTTTAATGTCTTTTAAAGACTAATTAAGATGGTTGATTAGTAAAGTGTAAGTATGGTTATTAAATAATTAATATGTACTAAGTTTAATATGGAAATGGAGGTCACGAGGTGACCAGTGATAGGCCAAGTTATTATTGGTTAATGTAATTTTTGTATATGTCTGTGTAGGCTAGCTTGTAGGTCACAGGGTGACCAGGACAAGCTACTCCTCACATGTGTACCGTGGTTTGTAATATGATTTGTGCATTGCTGAGTGTGGTGGTCTGGCGCCTATTCCAGAATACCTCTTTAGTCGGTTACCCCAGGTTTTGTGTGAGCCATGCACGTTAGTGCTTGATGTTTGTCTCGGTACTATGTGTACCATTGAGGTCTGTGTCGTCTGTCCAGGACACCCACACTCCTGTGTTTGTGTTGTATGTCTAGCTGAGGGAAAGACGACAGAGGGCAGCGACTTGTAAGAGTTTGTCTTTGGTCGCTTGTAGTGCGCTCGTGGTTGGGGGTACGGACTCTAGTAGTCGACACTGAGTCCCTAGCTAGTCGTGTTTTTTAGTGCCTCACTTTAAGGAGCTTAGGCCAAAGTCCCTAAAGGTGCCAGGCATGGACCTGCAGCTGTGTGGTCTGTAGGTGTGGTGTTGGTTGGTCTCCACTGTTCTTTGGCTTGTGTTCGTGGAGCGGCAGTTGGACCTTTTGTCCGTGACTACGAGACTGAGAGGTAGTTCTTGTGTTGTGTTGTCCGAGTTGGATACTGGCGTCATGAACCTATAGTTCGTTCCCATGTGGTGGCATCATTCGTTTCGACTCGTGCTTCAGCAGGGGTTGTGGTTTTGAGCGGTGATTCATTGTTGTGGTTTGACCCATTGAGGTGTTCCCTGGTGTAGGCATAGTTGTGTTTGTGGTTGGACTTGTTGTGGTGTGCCCTGTGGTGGCACTAGTTTGGTTGTGGTTTCTGTGGTGGTACCTCGTGGTGGTAGGTACCTGTACCCTCTGTGGGTATCGGTTTCTTGTGGTACATTGTGTACCAATCTTTTCAGGTGTTGAGGTGGAGATGTGCTCCGCGGGGTTCATGTGGTGAGACCTTCCACTCGTTGTGTTATACCCTTCCTCGGGTAAGCATCCGATTATGGTTTTAGTGCGTGTTGGACTAGCAAGCTATAGCCAGTCCTGCTACCTTGTGTGGCTTTCGACATATCATGGTTTGGGGTATAATGGACCAACTCTTGGTCAGCAGTCTAGTTGTCCATGTATTTGAGGTTCGCTTGTGAAGCTTGTAGCCTAGGCAGTGGTTTGCTTGTGTGGCTTATAGCTTAGGAAACCAATTGTTATAATATATTGCCTGTGAGGCTGTGGACTAGGCATTTCAATTGTTGGGCGGACTAGTGGTGTTATGCTATTCCTGTTGTTCCTCTTTCATTCTGAGATTTATATTAGTGGATAACATTGTGTTTAGTTGTTGTTAATCTTATATTGTGGTGAGCATAATATGGTTTGGCTATCGGTGTTGCCAATGAGACCCTTTGGGGTTGAGGTCTCTGTAGTTTCGCTTGTGGTTTTTGGGTGGTCCCTACTGAGCCGGTGACTTGTTGAGGCTCACTCCCCTACAGTTCTTTTAAGGGCTTACCGTTGGTATGGCTTGCGAAGGCGTTGTGGCCGACTTGTATCACCAGCAGTAGTGTTAGTTGTGTTGTGTGAGCTTATACTCCCTTGAGGTATGCCCCAGGTAGTTGTACTGTTTAATTGGACATGTAATAACATATTGAGACAGTTATAAATTGTTATATGCAGATATGAGCACATGTACTTTCTTGCGTCATATACTGTTGTGGTTGTCTTTTATATTCTTACTAGATACTTATGCGACCCTTGCGAGACTTCGGTCAGATCGTGGGAGGCAGACTTGGATATGGATCCTTAATGGGCATAAATATCCAGGGCCGTTGTAGTTGGTATCAGAGTATGATCCAGTTAGAAAATGAAAAGACATTGAAGTTACAATGTCCTAAGACATGGTTTAATGTCCACTGCTGGTAGTAAGTCTGTGGTTTTGTGTGATTTTTAGCATGATTTTTACGTGAGTTTTTAGTATGTGGATTATGTGTATGATTGGTTAGCCTGAAAATTGTTAGCAATGGCAGAAGAGAGGTGTGGTTAGTGGTATAGTGTGAATGGTTGCACTAGTGTGGCAGTTCGCAGTTAAGGTGCAGGTGTATAAAGGTTTTCAATTATAGAAATGAAAGGCGATTAGTGAATTTGGTTGTGATAATCAGAAATGGGAGAGTAATATTTTGGAAAAAAGTGTGTTTGAGATATTTTGGTAAGATATAGAGCTGGCAAAGATAGGTATAGGGTAATGATATGGAAGAAGCAGTGGAACAAAGATATTAATAAGGAATAAACCAATGTAGATAATGATATGATTAGCGTTGTTGGATGTTTGGAATAATGGTATGAGGCAGTTCAGTTTGATATAAGGTATTGGTAAACAAAGGAACAACAATGTGTGGCAATCAAATTAAGTGTATTTATGATTAGAGTTAGTTGTAGTCAAGAGCTTGAGAATATTGCCATTGTGAATAATGATGATAATAGGAAGTCTAAAAAAAAGATCAGTATAAGTATGTGCAGATGTGATCATTTAAGTAAAGAGAGAGTAAAGGAAAGATCAGTGTTAAACTGTTCTAAAGATTCCATAAGAGAAATATTTGTTTGGCAAGGGGTAGTTTACGAGAATTGCATAGGATGGCTTGTTAAGGAATGCAGTGTCATAGAAAAGGTTAATTATGCTTAGCAATTGGGTATAGTTTGTGAAGAAGAGAGATAAAATGGGTGTTAGGGGAAAAAAAATTTGAGGTTAAAGTCAAGAGTGTTCGAAGCAAGGTAGAGTTATGAGGGTCAGAATAGAAAGAAATGGATTAGTTAAGAAGCAGTTAAGCAGTATCAGGTAAAGTGGAACAGCAAGGTAAACTATGAAAGGAAAGGATAACAGTCAATATGATGTCACAGTAATGATTTCAGCATTAGAAAATAAAGCAGTAAAGTGAAATAGAGAAATCAGGCAGAGCAAGTTATGGTATTTAAAGAGATCAGTTTCAGGTCATGGCCTTGGCAGTTGTTAGTAAAGAACGTTTTGATGACCAAACTGTCCCCATAATAAATAATTCATTTATTTATATATTAATTTTGATGATTAACAAAATAGTACTAATGGATTACTTGAGCCTTGAGAACAGGAAATAAAAGAAAAATGAAAGTTCAAGACAATCAGGTAAGTCTCATCTCACATTCTGTCCAAGTCTTTGTATCGACTTCTTTGATAAGCAGAACGATTTCCTCTCTGACCGGAAAATTCAAAACAAATCGATATCGTAACGATTTCTTTAGAACTCGCAACGACTCTCTAGCCGTAACGATTTCTTTAGACCTCGTAACGATTTCTTTAGAACTCGCAATGACTCTCTAGCCGTAACGATTTCTTTAGACCTCGTAACGATTTCTTTAGAACTCGCAACGACTCTCTAGCCGTAACGATTTCTTTAGACCTCGTAACGATTTCTTTAGAACTCGCAACGACTCTCTATCCGTAACGATTTCTTTAGTTCTCGTAACGATTTCTTTACAAATCATAACGACTTGATGTTCGTAACGATTTCTTTGATTCTCATAACAATTTGCTTTGTGCAACGACTTGTTAAGACTTCTCGTAACGATTTCTTTGAAACTCATAACGACTTGATTGATGTAACGATTTCTTTAGAGTTCATAACGATTTCTTTGAAACTCATAACGACTTGATTGCTGTAACGATTTCTTTAGAGTTCATAACGATTTCTTTGAAACTCATAACGACTTGATTGCTGTAACGATTTCTTTAGAGTTCATAACGATTTCTTTACAGTTCATAACGACTTGATGTTCATAACGATTTCTTTACAGTTCATAACGACTTGATAAGTGTTCATAACGACTTGCTATAACTCATAACGATTTCATCATTATAATGTGATAATGCTCTGTCATAACGATTTGTCTGTTATCGCATAACGATTTCATAAGTCATGAAGGCATCGGGATTATTTATATCGAATTTCTTGCTGTATCAGTATAATGCTTTTGAATAGCGTTGAAAAGTCAAAGTCATATCTCGTCTGTTGACTGCTACGCATTAAATGCTCTCTGATCGTATCTCCCATGCATGCAGACGATATCTTCCATTTTTATGCTACTCTGTCTACGTACTTTTTAGACAGAAAGGAGCTTTGCTATATATTGCAATATATGTTCCATCTGCAACTAACAATCGACGGCAGTCCTAGATGTCCACTATTTATTGTTGATATGTTTGCAGATTTCTGACAAGACTCATCTGTACAACGTTAGATACAAGATACAAGATTCTAAAACATTTCTCTGGCGTGTACTAAAGGATAAAAGACTGAAGAACAGAAGCTTCCTTGGTGACCAGTCTAACGTACACCAGGATAAAAGACAACGGATTCTTCAACGTTCAAATTTGAATCTGAAGTTTAAATAAGACTCAAGACGGAGAAGACAAATATACAAGGGCTTGCAATTCGAAAAGAAAGAACACCATCTCTTCGAGTCTTCAGAAGATTGAAACAAGAGCGAAGCTTCTACTCCAACCTTGTTCTCAGCTCTTAGCTCTCAGTGATCAAAGGAGATTTTATTTGTGAGAGCTTGTGTAGTCCTTGGAGAGAAAACCTTGTTAAATCTCTTTCTCTCTCGGGCCTTGGTAGCTTCAGGTTGCAGCTGGTCAAGCTAGAGTCTGAAGCCTGTTCCTACACTTTCTCTTCTTTAGTTGTGTTCCCTTCTGGACGAAGGAAGACCTGGTGGCATCCAGGGTGGTTGTTTTCCCTTCAGGTTGAAGGAAGACCAGTTGAGACTGGGTGTAAGGATCCTTAAGGGGGATTGTACCCTTGGTAGTGAAATCCTGAGGCATTGCTCAGGGACTGGACGTAGGTCTCCTGTGGAGAGGAGTTCCAAACCAGGATAAAAATCCTTGTGTCTTGTGGGTGTGCTTTGTGTGATTGTTGTCTTATTTGCTCTAACTCTAACCTCGTTATTAAGTTGTGTAATCTTTTCAGTAAACAGGTTTTAAATCAGAGATCGAAATTTTAACAACCCATTCACCCCCCCCCCCTCTGGGCTATCTAGCTGGGCAACACGTTGTATCAGAGCCCGTCTCTTCGACAAAGAAGAAGATCCAACGATCTGAAGAGCAAAGATCTATGGCAGCCCAAAGCAACTTCGAAGGTCAGTCAGTCAACAGGCCTCCCTTGTTCGATGGAGAAGACTACACCTACTGGAAGACTAGAATGGAATATTTTCTACAAGGCCATGATTATATAATTTGGTCCATTGTAGAAGAAGGTGATCTTTTGGTCACAAACGCTAAGGCTCAGTGGACAGATGATGATAGGAAAAGAATATCCTTAAACTGCAAAGCCAAGAGCATATTATGCTGTGCCCTAAGCAAGAAAGAATTCAATAGAGTTTCAGCCTGCAAATCCGCAATGGAGATGTGGGAAAAGCTCAGGATTACCTATGAAGGGACAGACAAATTAAAGGAGACAAGAATAGATATTCTGGTAGCTCAATATGAAAGATTCCAGATGCAGTCAGGTGAATCAATAACTCAGATGTTCAGCAGATTCACAGACATTACAAATGGATTAGCTAGATTGGGAAAAGTTTATAATGTACCAGACATGGTTAGAAAAGTCCTCAGATCTCTACCATCTTCATGGACTCCAAAGGTAACAGCCATTGAAGAAGCCAATGATTTAAAACTAATGTCATTGGAAAAGCTAATAGGATCTCTCATGGCTCACGAGATAAACATGGAGAGATTAGGAGAATCCTCCAGCAAAAGGAAACAATCAAATGCTCTCAAAGCAAATGATGAGATATCAGAAGAATCTCTGGATAACAGTGAAGGTAGCAAAGACAGTGATGATGAAGAAGCCATGTTGTCTCGAAGACTTCAGAGAATATTAGCAAAGAAAAGAAGTATCAGTCCGGAAGAAGATTTTTCAAGAAAAACAAAGACTTCAGAAAACCAGAAACAAAGGATCAGAAGAAAGGAGAAGTGATCTGTTATGAATACAAGAAGCCTGGACACATCAAGGCAGACTGTCCAACGCTTAAGAAAAATGATCACAAGAAGAAGGACAACTTCAGAAGATTCAAGAAGTATAAAAGAAAGCAATGGCAGCTGCTTGGGAGAACAGCAGTGACTCAGACAGTGAGTCAAGCTCGAGCAGTGAAGGTGAAGAAGTCAACTTGGCTTTCATGGCCAACACCGAAGACAAGGTAACTTCTGACTCTTCCTTTGACTCATGCAATGATTCAGATTCTGATAATTTAGAAAGTGCTTTTAATGAACTTTATGATAAATATAAAGAGGTATCTAAATTACTTAAAATTAGCAAGAAGAATTTAATCTGTTTAGAAAATACAAACTCAGATCCAAAAACTGAAAATGAAGAACTTGAAAAACAAATAACTGAACATAAAAGAAGAAATGAATTATTATGTGAAGATCTAAAAGAGAAAAATAAGAAAATAAATCATTTAGAAAAACAAGAAGACTTAAGTGGACTTAAAACAGAAATAGAAAGATTAAATAAAGAAAATGAACATTTAACAAGCACCATAAACAAGTTCACAAATAATAAACCTCTTCTAATGATGAGTGGAGCTAAAAGATCAACCAAGAAGAAACATGGTTTTGGTTATACTCCCTCGGAAAATGAAGAAACAAAAGTCTTTCCCAACACTTATCCAACTCCTGAATTTATATCCGAAAAGAATAAAGAACATAAAAAATTTAAATATAATCCAGTTGAAAGAATAACTAGAATAACCTGTTGTACTCATTGTAACAAACTAGGACATAACAAAGCAACATGTCCCACTAAGAACAAAAAGTGGATAATAAAAGGAAAAATCAATGGTACTAACCTCTCAGGACCCAAAAAAAACTTGGGTACCTAAAACTTAGTGTTTAATTTTCAGGGAAAATCAAAAGCATCCAAATGGTATTTGGATAGTGGATGCTCAAGGCACATGTCAGGGAACCAGAAACTTTTTGTTAATCTCCAAGATGAAGAAGGAACACTCACTTATGGAGATAATGGAAAAGGCACAGTAATAGGAAGTGGATCCGTAAACATCAAAGGAAGATCAGTAATTGAAGATGTGATGCTGGTCAAAGGGTTAAAGCATAATCTCATCAGCATCAGCCAGTTGTGTGACAAAGGCCATCAGATTCAGTTCCAAGAATCAAAGTGCAGTATATTAAAGGATGGAGCAGTCATTTTTGAAGCTTATAGAGAAAGAAATCTGTATGTACTCTACCTAGAAGAACTCAAGGATCAAGATGTGTGTTTGGCAGCTAGTAAAGATCAATCAACAGAGTTGTGGCACAGAAGATTGGGCCACTGCAGCTTGGACGGTTTGAATAAGCTCAGAAAAGAAAGCTAGTTGAAGGACTGCCAAAGGTCAATTCTAGATTGGACAGTATCTGCAAACCCTGTGCAAGAGGAAAGCACACCAAGAGCTCTTTCAAATCAAAGACTGTAGTAACCACCTCAAAGCCCTTAGAACTACTTCATATGGATCTATTTGGGCCAATGAGGACTACTAGTCTGGGAGGAAAGAATTTTGGATTTGTAATAGTTGATGATTATTCAAGATTCACTTGGGTATCCTTTCTAGAGCACAAAGATGACACATTTGACAATTTTGTCAGCTTCAGCAAGAAAGTTCAGAAAGATCAGAAGTTCACAATTGTCTCTATCCGATCAGATCATGGTGGTGAGTTTCAGAATGAAAAGTTTGCAAAGTTCTGTGATGATCAAGGAATTGAGCACAACTTCTCAGCCCCAAGGACACCTCAACAGAATGGAATTGCTGAGAGGAAAAACAGAACTCTTTTGGATATGGCAAGAACCATGTTATCAGAATATGATTTGCCAAGATACTTCTGGGCCGAAGCTATCAACACTGCATGTTATATCATAAATAGAGTGATGATCAGGCCGATTCTGAAGAAGACTGCTTATGAACTCTACAAAGGAAAGAAGCCAAAGATCAGCCATTTCAGAATATTTGGATGTCCTTGCTTCATCCACAACAATGGAAAAAGGGACATTGGTAAGTTGGATGCCAAATCAGATGAAGGCATCTTTATGGGGTACTCTTCTAAACCCAAAGGTTATAGAGTTTTCAATAAACGTTCCTTGTTAATTGAACAGTCTGTACATGTTATTTTTGATGAATCTAACCCTTCCTTGAAAAAGGAAGAAATTAGTGACATTGATGATGCAGATGACTTGTCTGAAAAATTAAAGAATACCTCAATTAAGGACAAGGAAGATCCTCCTCTGGAAGAACTGCAGCAAACTGAAATTCAACATGAAAATCTTCCAAAAGAGTGGAGACATCAGAAAGATCACCCTCCTGAAAACATTATTGGTGATCCATCTGTAGGGGTAAGAACAAGAGGTAATGTAATTCCTTGTGATTATTTAGCCTTTGTTTCTCAAATAGAGCCTAAGACAGTCAATGAAGCTTTATCTGATGAATCTTGGATATTAGCCATGCAAGATGAACTAAATCAGTTCAAAAGAAACCAAGTATGGTCACTTGTTCCTAGACCATCCAATCATTCAGTTATTGGCACCAAGTGGGTGTTCAGAAATAAACTGGATGAGTCTGGAATAATCTTAAGGAACAAGGCCAGACTGGTAGCTCAAGGCTACTCCCAAGAGGAAGGCATAGATTTCGATGAAACCTATGCACCTGTAGCTAGACTTGAGGCTATTAGGATTTTACTTGCTTATGCATCTGCATTTGATTTAAAACTATTTCAAATGGATGTCAAGTCAGCCTTTTTAAATGGTTTTATCAAGGAGGAAGTTTATGTTGAACAACCTCCAGGTTTTGATGATCCCGAATTTCCAAATCATGTATTTAAACTACATAAGGCTTTATATGGTTTAAAGCAAGCACCTAGAGCCTGGTATGAAAGGCTCAGTACTTTCTTATTAGATCATGGTTTCACTAGAGGTAAAGTAGATAGTACATTATTTATAAAATCTAAGGTTAAACATATACTTCTCGTGCAAATATATGTAGATGATATTATTTTTGGATCTACTGATGAATCTCTTTGCAAGTACTTTGAAAAGCTTATGCAGGGAGAATTCGAAATGAGCTTGATGGGGGAGCTAAGCTACTTTCTTGGATTGCAAATTAAGCAAGGGAAGGATGGCACTCATATCTGTCAAGCCAAGTACACCAAAGAGCTGTTAAGGAAATTTGGATTTGAAGGTGCAAAGCCATTATCAACTCCAATGAGCACTTCAACCAGAATGGACAGTGATCAAAAAGGTAAAAAGGTAGATCAAAAGAATTATCGAGGTATGATAGGATCATTACTTTACTTAACTGCAAGTAGACCAGACATTTTGTTTAGTGTATGCATGTGTGCTAGATATCAGGCAGACCCTAGAGAGTCTCATTTAATTTCAGTAAAAAGAATATTTAGATATCTGGCTAGAACTCATGATTTAGGTCTCTGGTATCCTAGATCTTGTAAAATAGAATTAGTAGGATATTCAGATGCTGATTATGCTGGATGCAAAGTAGATAGAAAAAGCACCAGTGGGTGTTGTCAGTTTCTTGCAGGATGTTTAATATCATGGTCATCCAAGAAACAAAATTCAGTAGCCTTATCAACAGCTGAGGCAGAATATGTTGCTGCTGGAAGTTGCTGTACACAACTTCTTTGGATAAAGCAACAACTTGAGGATTTCGGCATTCATATCAAGCAAATTCCGCTATTGTGTGATAACACAAGTGCCATCAATCTCACCAAGAATCCAGTACAACACTCAAGGACTAAACACATTGAGGTAAAATATCATTTCATTCGAGACCATGTAGCTAGTGGTAATTTAGAAATTTCTTTTATAGATACAATTGGTCAATTGGCAGATATCTTTACAAAAGCCCTACCTGAAGAGAGATTTACATCTCTTAGAAGGGAATTAGAGATGTGCAATTTGTGAAAAGATCTCTGTAATTTTATTGGCATATAATTTTTCAGAATAAATGAAATTTTTCTCTCTTTAAAGATAAGCAAAACTCAGTTATCTACATTTCTTTGACCACTATTGTGTTGAAAGCGGTTTGACTCGTCAAACCTTTTTGTCGCCTTCTGCTATTACCGCCTTTTGGCGCTTCGCCATTCAAGAAATTAATTTTAAATCAGTCAAATCATTCCGGGAACGACTCGTCATCTACCTTTACCCTTTTATCCTCTATCTGGTCACCCAAAGCCGATGCCCTAACGATTTTGGGATCGACTCTCTGCAACTTTCGAAGCTTTCTCCTCTTCCCGCGAAGAATCCCTTCGAGAGCTTCCATCCTTTCCATCATCTTTCTCCTCCAGAAATCTTTCTCCTCTCTACTCATGGCCGCTCCGATGATCTCCGCAAGAAAGGTTTACCTTTGTGAAGACGAAGATCTGTGGAAATAAGGCTGTGGATGTTCAGAATCTTGAGAAAAGTGGAATGAGCAGTCTAGTTGAAGCTTTGAGATGGATGCAATGGTTGGATGTGGTTACTTTCACCGAGGTAAGCTATCCGGACTTGGTGAAAGCTTTCTTCATCTGTTTGAAATCAGAAGCAGATGGGTCCCTTGTCTCCTCTGTCAAGGGTATCCAAATCAGAATAGACCGTGAGTTACTAAGTACCTTGTTTGGAGTGAAAACATCAGGCTTTAGCGGTGTGGACTCAGTAAATGATGAAGCTAAGGGTCTTGGCATTATTGGTCCAGGGTTTAAGCTGAAGGATGGAAAATTGGATATAAATCAGATGTCAGCTTTCAATCGGTTGCTCCACTTTATTGTCTGCCAAATCATAGTTCCTCGGAGTGCTACCTTTTCTTCATGCACTAGGGCAGACTCAGACTTGATGTTCTGGGTAATCCAGAACAAGGAGATAAATCTGGCCGCAGTAATAATTGAGAGAATGAAATTTGCCAGTGCTCAGATCTGGGAAACCAAGAGCAAGTTGAATGTTTCCTTACCCTATGCTCATCTACTCACCAAAATTTTCAAGCATTTCGGAGTAGACTTATCTGGAGCAGTAGTAGAGAAGATGGGCCAGTCTATAAGGTCCAGAAACCTGAAGAAGAGTGGTTTTTCAGTGCAAGATGGAGTTTGGTCAAAGACTTCTGTGGCTGAAGGAGAAGCGATTATTGGAGATTTCCCAGAAGTTCAAGAGCAAGCAGCAGCAGCAGCAGCAGCAAGAGCAGCAGCAGCAGCAGCAAGCAGCAGCAGAGCAAGCAGCAGCAGCAGCAGCAGAAGAAGCAGCAGCAGCAAGCAGCAGCACAGTTGTGGCAAGCCAGGCAGAAGTTTCAGAATCACCTGTTGAGGAGATTATCTCTCATTCTCCAGAAGTTCAGATGGAGGAAGGTGCAGATGGTGTGGCAGACTCCTTGCCCACCACCTTAGTCGCCTCTATCTTAAGAGAGGTATTGGATTCTATTCCCTCCACCTCAGCTACTTCTAAAGAAGGTGGTCGTGTTGAAGAAGAAGTTATGGCACCAGGCCATACAGAAATTCAGTCTGAACCAATTGCTAATGTTGAGATACAAGCAGGTACTCAACAAGATGTGGTCATGAGAGAAGCTCCTAGCCAAGGGGAGCAAAGTATCCTTGAACCTGAAGTGCCTGAATCCGTGGCAGAAGGCCACTTGGAAAAAGTTGTTTTGGAAGAAGCTCCTGCTCAGGGGGAGCAAGAAAGTGTTGAACTCCCTGCTCCTATTCAGGGGGAGCAAGTGGGCATTGAGGAAATTCCACCTCCTGCCAGTGTTCCTGTTAGTGAAGGCCCAAGTGCAAGCAATATCAATCTTGAGGAGCCTGTCATTCAGCAAGGGAAGCAAAAGAGAGTGGCTCACAAAAGGCCAAGAAAGAGTCACAGAAAAGTAAATTTGAAGCCTATTATGGCATTGCTGAAAGCTCAGGGAGAAGTCTTGTCATCAGTTCAGACAAGTGTTCAGGGCATTATTGCCAATCAAGCTTCAACCTCCTCTGACCTATCCTCAATTCGAAATGCAATGAGGTGGTTCAATAAAGAGATGTCTGATATGAAGCAAATGCTAGCAGTTCTTTCAAAGTCTAGTGGTGTCCCTCCTGCACCCACTCAGAGCAGTCCAGCTGCAGTTCCTAGGCCACCAGGGCCTCCAGCAGAAGTCTCTCGGCCAACAGGGCCACCAGTTCAAGCATCAGGGCCACCAGGGCCATCAGGGCAAGCTTCAGGGTCATCAGGACCCCCTTCAGTTGTCAGAGAAGCCAAAGGGAAAGAGCCCATGACAGCTACTTCGGCCCCTGACACTTCAAATCTTGCAACTCCAATTTTGTCCTCACCTACCTCTCCTCTCACAGCCCCTCCTGCTCCACCAACTATAAAACACCCAGTACCTCGCACCCAACCATCATCCTCTATCATTTCATCTCAACCTACCTTCTCTCCCACTCCTTCTCACACCTCAGCCCCATCATCCTTCTCACCTTCATCACCTCAAACTCAAACCACTCCAATTCAACCCACTTCATCCTTCAATCCCAAACACCTCTTCTATCCTCCTACTCCTCCTTCTTCTGTCTATGTCTTTCCGGAAAAACCTCTACTTCTTGGTGTTTTTGACACCAATATTCCGGATGATTTTGAGAGAAACACCCTTATTTCAATTCTCTCCACCTCCACTCACATTCACAGGACTGATCCTCCCAGTCCTGCCAAGAAAAAGAGGAAAACTTCCTCATCTGTTCGCACCCTCTCTGTACCTTTATTTCCTCCCCTTTGGTACTCTCTTACCCTCGAGCCTCAAAGAAGACCAATCTATAAAGAATACCTTCAGAAGTGCATTCTCTCCACCATATATGGCATTCCCTTCCTTAACCTATCCGAACACCTAAACATTACTCTTCCTCTTACCCAGTTGACCCACATCCAGAAATCCAAAATCCTTGAGGGCACTGAGTTCAAGACTGAAGAGCAGTGGGCAAATGTCAAGGGCAATAAGGCGCAGTATGCAAAGTTTTTGACTGCCAGGGCAGAATCTCTCACCCACAGACCTCATCCACTCACTCTTTCTGAGTGGTTTGTCATTCAGCATAAAAACGCTTGGGGATCCTTCATTCTGAAAGAGATTCGGATTGCCAAGAACTTCCAGCTTTACAGTGATTTCTGCTACTTGAACAAGCTGCCTGAAGTTCAATTTAGCCAGTTCAATTCCACCATTGTCTCGCTAAGAACAGAGCACCCTGTGAACCTTCCACTCAAGATAGAATTTGCATCCTTCAAGGTGGATACTCCAGTTCTTCTGCCCAAGTTGCATTCCTTAGTATTTGATTCAGATGCAGGTTCTCATGCACTGGATATGTTTGCAAGGCAGATGGGCCGGATGTCAGCCAAGCAGGGCAGATTACCCTCCTTCTTGCGGTTCATCTTCAGAGAATACCACTCTGGCCGCATTTCTGCTCAAACTTTGGCTCCACTCATGTCTGAGTGTGAGAGGCTTTCTCCCTCAGAATGGGAAAAGCTATACATTGCCCCCCGTCTTCACTTGGAATCAATTAATAATGATCTAGCCCATCAGTGCAAGCCACTTCTTTCAGTAGAAGTTTTCTTGGATCTCAACTCCATAACTCCAATCCAGGAGATCTATGTTCAGTGGGCCGCTAGATACAATGCCTTTTATGCTCTGAAGCAGGACCTCCTTGATAAGCAGATCTTCTATCCCATATCTCTGGATAGATTTCTCCACAGAGCTAGCTTTGGAAAAAGCACTTACTTCAGATTCATCCTGGATCCAGATCAGTATGCAGAGTTCTTGGATCAGCAACGGACTCTATACATTCAAAGGGCCACCCCCTCCATGGGTCCTAATTTTTCAGTTGCCTCTGGAGTTTTCCAACAAACTTTTGAAGATCTTGAGATCAAGGCATGGACTGTCATCTCACAGCATGCCTCTTTATTGTCTCCTTTGTACTATCTTTCTCGCACTTAATACAATGATCTCTCTTCTTTGTCTCACAGCCTATCTTTTTGCTTAATGACAAAATGGGGGAGAAAACTAAAGTCATTCTGAAAAACATGTTTAATTTTTGTATGATGTTTAGTATATTTTGTCATCATCAAAAAGGGGGAGATTGATGACCAAACTGTCCCCATAATAAATAATTCATTTATTTATATATTAATTTTGATGATTAACAAAATAGTACTAATGGATTACTTGAGCCTTGAGAACAGGAAATAAAAGAAAAATGAAAGTTCAAGACAATCAGGTAAGTCTCATCTCACATTCTGTCCAAGTCTTTGTATCGACTTCTTTGATAAGCAGAACGATTTCCTCTCTGACCGGAAAATTCAAAACAAATCGATATCGTAACGATTTCTTTAGAACTCGCAACGACTCTCTAGCCGTAACGATTTCTTTAGACCTCGTAACGATTTCTTTAGAACTTGCAACGACTCTCTAGCCGTAACGATTTCTTTAGACCTCGTAACGATTTCTTTAGAACTCGCAACGACTCTCTAGCCGTAACGATTTCTTTAGACCTCGTAACGATTTCTTTAGAACTCGCAACGACTCTCTAGCCGTAACGATTTCTTTAGACCTCGTAACGATTTCTTTAGAACTCGCAACGACTCTCTAGCCGTAACGATTTCTTTAGTTCTCGTAACGATTTCTTTAGAACGATCATCATAACGACTTGATGTTCATAACGATTTCTTTGATTCTCATAACAATTTGCTTTGTGCAACGACTTGTTAAGACTTCTCGTAACGATTTCTTTGAAACTCATAACGACTTGATTGATGTAACGATTTCTTTAGAGTTCATAACGATTTCTTTGAAACTCATAACGACTTGATTGCTGTAACGATTTCTTTAGAGTTCATAACGATTTCTTTACAGTTCATAACGACTTGATGTTCATAACGATTTCTTTACAGTTCATAACGACTTGATAAGTGTTCATAACGACTTGCTATAACTCATAACGATTTCATCATTATAATGTGATAATGCTCTGTCATAACGATTTGTCTGTTATCGCATAACGATTTCATAAGTCATGAAGGCATCGGGATTATTTATATCGAATTTCTTGCTGTATCAGTATAATGCTTTTGAATAGCGTTGAAAAGTCAAAGTCATATCTCGTCTGTTGACTGCTACGCATTAAATGCTCTCTGATCGTATCTCCCATGCATGCAGACGATATCTTCCATTTTTATGCTACTCTGTCTACGTACTTTTTAGACAGAAAGGAGCTTTGCTATATATTGCAATATCTGTTCCATCTGCAACTAACAATCGACGGCAGTCCTAGCTGTCCACTATTTATTGTTGATATGCTTGCAGATATCTGACAAGACTCATCTGTACAACGTTAGATACAAGATACAAGATTCTAAAACATTTCTCTGGCGTGTACTAAAGGATAAAAGACTGAAGAACAGAAGCTTCCTTGGTGACCAGTCTAACGTACACCAGGATAAAAGACAACGGATTCTTCAACGTTCAAATTTGAATCTGAAGTTTAAATAAGACTCAAGACGGAGAAGACAAATATACAAGGCTTGCAATTCGAAAAGAAAGAACACCATCTCTTCGAGTCTTCAGAAGATTGAAACAAGAGCGAAGCTTCTACTCCAACCTTGTTCTCAGCTCTTAGCTCTCAGTGATCAAAGGAGATTTTATTTGTGAGAGCTTGTGTAGTCCTTGGAGAGAAAACCTTGTTAAATCTCTTTCTCTCTCGGGCCTTGGTAGCTTCAGGTTGCAGCTGGTCAAGCTAGAGTCTGAAGCCTGTTCCTACACTTTCTCTTCTTTAGTTGTGTTCCCTTCTGGACGAAGGAAGACCTGGTGGCATCCAGGGTGGTTGTTTTCCCTTCAGGTTGAAGGAAGACCAGTTGAGACTGGGTGTAAGGATCCTTAAGGGGGATTGTACCCTTGGTAGTGAAATCCTGAGGCATTGCTCAGGGACTGGACGTAGGTCTCCTGTGGAGAGGAGTTCCAACCAGGATAAAAATCCTTGTGTCTTGTGGGTGTGCTTTGTGTGATTGTTGTCTTATTTGCTCTAACTCTAACCTCGTTATTAAGTTGTGTAATCTTTTCAGTAAACAGGTTTTAAATCAGAGATCGAAATTTTAACAACCCATTCACCCCCCCCCCTCTGGGCTAGCTAGCTGGGCAACACGTTTGTATGATAGTAAGAATTGCAGTATGAAGGGTAAAGTGCAATAAACTAGACAACAAAATAATTTAGAGAAATGTTTTATAGGAATGATATTATGGTTGATGCAGTTGGCAGGTTATTGATCAGGAAAAGAAAGAGTGCAGCAGATTATGAAACGAATATAATCAAAAGGTTTGGGAAATGTTTAGCAAGAGTTTGCATGGCAACATCTAGAAAGTGGTTTAGATTGAGCAGAATTACTTTCTCGAGACAGTACTTTAGAGTTTGATGTAAAAATAAACGGCAGAATAGTTAAGAAATAGTGTGTAGATTAGAGTATGGCAGAGTAGAATAGAAAAAGTAAGAAATTGATGGAAATTGGAATGGTTAAGTGCAAGAAAGAAAAGATGTGATTAGTTAAAATAGTGAACAACTTAAGGTCATATGGCACATGAATTGAATTAAGTTGAAAGTAGAATATGCATGGAATTAGTTGAGCAGTTTAATTCTCTCGATAAGGGAATGCAGTATCACAGTAGCGAGAGCAGATATTTTGAAGGGTTATGTAATAGATTGATTAGGTCAGTCAAAGATTGTTATTTAAGTAAGCAAGGTATGCCTGCAATGGTATGGCAGGATTTAGACATAAAGCATATGGCACAATCAGAATTGAAGTATTAGAGAAAGTAGTTCAGAAATTTCTATATTTTCTTCCAGTGTTGATTGATTGAGTAAAGTGATTTGAGAAGTGAGAAAAGTTAGTATTGAATTTAGCTAAAGTTAGAATAATAATAAAATGTGAAGCAATTGTGAATAATAGTGGGAGCGGAATTTATGGAATATATGTAGACATGCCAATTTGGCAACACATCGCGTAAATTTCATGTTGTACCGCGATGCCTCAAAGTGGCTCTCCTCAATTAACCTCTTGAGTGATTTTCCTATTTTTTTTAGATTTTTCTAGGATTTTTAGTAATTTTCCTGAGGGTCTATTGAGCTTCATTAAATCGCGTCCTAACCAGCAAACGCCATTGTAAGAGTCTTGATCCACGTCCGCAATCTTTGATGTGGATCATACTTGTAATTTGTCACATGGTCTATTTCTAATTTGCGTCCGACCGACTCACCGCGATTAAAAGTCAAATCCTCGGGTTGCACCCTGTCAGCAGCATTTAAAAGGTGCCACGTCAATAATCATGATGTTTGTTAGAAGCGCGTCCGGGCGGCTCGCTGTGTTTTATAAATAGTCAAATCCAAGTCAAATTTCGTTAGAGATTTGATTTACCTAAGAAAATGTGGTGTGCCACCCAGATGCGATTTACAACGTAGTTGTAAGCTACGATCATCATGTAAATGTCAAGTCAATCGCAAATCAAGAGACCTTCTGAATCGTGGCGAGCCAAGCGGATGCATTTTAGGCCTAATAGGCGTCCACTGTAGACAACGAGATTTTGGCTATAAGTATAGACCTAAGGGGTGCTCATTGGGTATCCATCTCAACTACGGTGAAGCCCTGCCGAACTCTCACCCCGACCCCCGAGCTTCAACTCTCCAACTCTTCAAGGCGGGATTCCGTCGGATCGGAAGCATGTCCCGGGACCGAGGAGGAACACGCGCAACCCTCGCCATCCTGAGTTCTCTTCCTCCGGACTCGAGGCTGCCATCCTTCTTCGTCCAACCGTGTGAAGAGGAGGGAGCTCCGCGTCCACCACATCCGTCGCGAGCAACGGGCTACGTCGCTGCCTCCGTCCCTCCATCCCCTTCACTTTTAGTCTTTTTAGTTGCATGCATTTCACCATACTTCCATACACACACACACACATCAAATTCTCGTCCCACCTATTTTAGGGGTTTAACTCCACCTCCACGAGGTGTGTTAACCTCCATTTGCATGTCTTCCATACTCCGCTTCATTTGCATTTCACTACACCTCACAGTCTAATTTTCTTTCACTTGTTTTCTTGTCGTTTCTTCTTGCAAGGTAATCGGGAATTGAATCTCTTTCGTTGGCCGGCCGATCGAAGGAGGAAGGAGGACCCACCACAGCCCCCGCGATTTCTATAGGTGAAAGGTAAGTATACGTCACTTTCCCTCACGCCTGTTCCATTCGGTGCCCACTTGCACCTAGAGATCGCGATATACATCCTTTGGGCACACACGCACATTTCACCTCCATTTCACTCATTTTTATCATTTCTCGATATCTTTAAAAACCTTTCTTTCTCGTTCTTTTTAAATCAATATTTTCCATCGTGAGAAGGTGCGTTTTCCAAAAAGTGGAGGAAAAACACCGTCTGCAATATCTTGCCAGGCATTTAGTGTGATCAGAGTGGCGCAACGGAAGCATGAGAGGTTTGATATTCACAGGTTACCCAAGATTAAATGTTTAAAGGAAAATTTGAGATTTTTGCACAATTAGGCAAAGAGACAGTGGTTTTTGGCCAGAAAAGGGATAAAGATAGTATGAACATAATAATATAAAGAGGTAGGGAATTCAGTTTGGAAAGTGTGATTTTTTATGAGAAGCAGATAAGTAAGAATGCGAATAAAGCTAAGCTGAATAATCGTTGGTAGTGAAAAGTAAATAATGGAAAGGCACCAGGAAAATGGACCGGAATGGCAGAGCACTTCAAAATGGTTGTATACAGTAAAGGGTTTGAAACAGGAGAAAAGTGGCCCAAAAAGAAATGTTGCAAACACAATCGGGAAAATGTGGAAGTAGGTTGAGTCCAAGGAGATAAAGCGCCATCGGCAAGATAGACTTGCTTACAGTTGAAAGGTAAAGAAAGGGCAGAACAGACTTGTGAATGAGCAGATTCAGTCAGTGCAGATGATTTGAAAGGCAAGTGCAAAAGAAGTGTATCCTACTTGTTCTGTATAAGGTTTAAATTCTTATTAGATGATAGTCCAATTTTTCATGATTTATTTGAATGTCGAGGATGACATTCCTTCTTAAATGATAGTAATGTAACCTCGCGCATTTTTTGGATCTTCATGGATCCATGCTTAGTGACTTTGATGGCCAGTGTGCAGCCCATTAGTCTGTGTTTCATGTTTTTGCGCAGGTTTGGGGTGTTGTAGGCCGGCCGTTTGTGCCCAAAACACCTGTCTGTTTTCTGGTTGTGAACGTGACAATGAGGAGCATCGCATTCTTAACGCGCTGGTTCAGCACGTCGCGTTCATGTTGCCACCGCTGAGTAATTGTCGTCTGCATGCGTGCCGCATATCGCACGCTGGGCGGCATGCTGATGTTAGTCTTGAGAAGGCGAGGGCCTCCTATGTCGCGTTCAGGTCGTGAAGGAG
The DNA here is from genome assembly GCA_014218235.1 of Colocasia esculenta. Classification (NCBI taxonomy): domain Eukaryota; kingdom Viridiplantae; phylum Streptophyta; class Magnoliopsida; order Alismatales; family Araceae; genus Colocasia; species Colocasia esculenta. The sequence goes on along the minus strand of CM024757.1, from coordinate 123,239,438 downwards.
GGCTACACCGTGTTCTCAACTGTGATGCAGGTTTGTGCAAGGTCAGTTAAATAGAGCTTTCACAAGCTCTGCTCGGCCACGGGAGATTGTTGCAGTAGTTTTTGGGTGATTCGAGGTTCTGGAAGAGTTTTTGGCACACTCTCGTCGTGAGGACGTTGCACGAAGCGGGGGAGACGCCGTGTCGTGGTTGGTTTGCGTGTTCTTCATGAAGGTAGGGTGATTCCACCTAGTTTTGATGCATGGATTGTGTGTATGGCATGTTTAATGCATTATTTGCTTTTCAAACCATAGATACCATGCTAGGGTATTCATTGAAGCATGAAAATTGAAAATTAAGCATGGTTTGCATGGCTTGTGGGGGTGATCTGGGGAGCTAGGGAGAGGATCTTGTATTAGGGTTCCTGTCTGTGAAGGCGGCGGAGCCCCTTGTCGCGTTAAGAACGTGACAGGCCGACCTGTCGCGTTCAGGTTATGAACGCGACCTATCGGGGTGTTGCGTTCTGAAGGCGACACGACCCCTCATCGCGACCTCAGCCGAGAGGTCTTGTGGTGCATGATTTAAATGGTACAATTATCTGATTATCGGTGTCTTGTGTGCATCGTTGGTGTGAGCGGTGCGTTGACACCTGTAGCGCTCTTTGAGCATGTTGTCCATGCAGTTTGATGTGTTGTTTACATGGCTGTTACACGATTTACATGGTTTGATTGGTGTGTATAAGGTTAGTTTGTGGAAACTGGGCAGTGAGGTTCCAGCGTGAACCTAGCCTTGATCCTTTAATGTCTGTTAAAGACTAATTAAGATGGTTGATTAGTCAAGTGTAAGTATGGTTATTAAATTGTTAATATGTACTAAGTTGAATGTGGCAATGGAGGTCACGAGGTGACCAATGACAGGCCAAGTTATTATTGGTTAATGTAATTTTTGTATATGTCTATGTAGGCTAGCTTGTAGGTCACATGGTGACAGGGACACGCTACTCCTCACATGTGTACCGTGGTTTGTAATAAAGATGATATATGTACGTATTATGATTTTTGCGTTGCTGAGTGTGGTGGTCCGGCGACTATTCTGGAATACCTCTCTAGTTGGGTACCCCAAGTTTTATGTAAGCCAGACACGTTAGTACTCGGGGTTTGTCTTGGTACTGTGTGTATCGTTGAGGTCTGTGTCTTCTGTCATAGACACCCTTACTCTTGTGTTTGAAGTGTACGTTCGGCTGAGGGAAAGACGACAAAGGGCAGCGACTTATGAGAGTTTGTGTTTGGTCGCTTATAGCACGCTCGTGGTTGGGGGTACGGACACCAGTAGTCGACACTGGTCCCCAGCTAGTCCTATTTTCCAGTGCCTCACTTTGAGGAGCTTATACTATTGTGGTTGTCTTTTATATTCTTACCGGACACTTGTGCGAGGTATCCCTTGCGAGACTTCAGTCCGATCGCGGGAGGCGGACTTGGATATGGAGCCTTAATGGGCATAAATATCCAGGGCTGTTACAGTTGGTATCAGAGCATGGCCTAGTTAGAATATAAAAAGACATTGAAGTTATAATGTCCCAAGACATGGTTTAATGTCCACTGCTGGTAGTAAGTCTGCGGTTTTGTATGATTTTTAGCGTGATTTTTACGTGAGTTTTTTGTATGTGAATTGTGTGTATAGTTGGTTAGCCTAGCAGTTATTAGCAGTGGCAGAAGAGAGATGTGGTTAGTGGTACAGTGTGAATGGTTGCACTAGTATGGCAGTTCGCAGTTAAGGTGCAGGTGTTTAAAAGTTTTCAATTATAGAAATGAAAGGGGATTAGTGAATTTGGTTGTGATAATCAGAAATGGGAGAGTAATAGTTTGAAGAAAAGTGTGTTTGAGATATTTTGATAAGATATAGAGCTGGCAGAGATAGGTATAGGATAATGATATGGTAAGAAGCAGTGGAATAAAGATATTAATGAGGAATAAACTAGTGTAGATAATGATGATGAGATTGCACAGTTAGTTTCCACAAACTCAGAAGAGGCAAGAGACCAAAAAGTAACAATAGACATATTGTCGAATCAGAGCCAAGTGACATAAGAGCCTGAAGAAAGCATGCTAGTTGAAGACCAACAAAGAGAATATGTAGAGGTGCTAGAAACAGAAACTGATGATGAGGGATTCATAGACCTCCAGCCAGCGCCAGAAGAACTGGGGGATGTTGTCCAAGCCACGGTTGATGAGTTGATAGAGGTCAACCTCAGTAAAAAGGAGGATTACAGGCCAACCTTCCTAAGTGCCCTCATTCCAGAAGAAGAAAAACAACAATACATATAACTACTGTAGGAGTTCCTGGATTGCTTCACCTGGAACTACAAAGAGATGCCAGGACTTAGTCCTCAGGTGAAGCAACATATCTTGGCAATAGATCTAAATATAGAACCGATCAAGTAGCCTCCTAGAAAAATAAGACCAGAGCTGATCAATAAGATATGTACAGAGGTTGAAAAACTGATAGATGTGAACTTTGTCGGAGAAAAGCAGTATACTACTTGGCTGGCAAACATCGTCCCGGTGAAAAAGAAAAATGGACAGATCAAAATCTGCATGGACTTCGGAGATCTGAACAAAGTTTGCCCAAAAGATGATTTTACAGTGCCCATCACCGAAGTAATGATTGATGCAACCACTGGACATGAAGCTCTATGGTTTATGGATGGGTCGTCGGAGTATAACCAAATCTAGATAGCAGAGCAAGATAGAGTGCATACATCTTTCAGGTCACCTAAAGGGATCTTTCACTACAAGAGAATGCCCTTTGGTCTTAGAAATGCTGGCGCTACCTACCAAAGAGCCATGGCAAAATTCTTCGATGAGTTGCTCTACAAAAAGGTGGAGTGCTACATTGATGATTTGGTAGTGAAAACCAAGAAAAGAGAAGATCATCTGGTTGATCTCAGGGCCATCTTTGAGAGGCTAAGGCAATATAAGTTAAAGATGAACCCAATGAAATGTGCATTTGGGGTATCCAGCGAGAAATTCCTGAGCTTCATTTTCCAATACAAGGGAATAGAAATTGATCCCATCAAAATCAAAGCCATCTAAGAGATGCCACCTCCAAAGAACCTGACATAGCTCAGATCATTGCAGGGTCAGTTAGCATACATCAGCAGATTCATATCCAATCTGTCCGGGCACTGCCAGCCTTTCCACAAGCTTATGGGGAAAGATGTTCCTTTCCGATGGAGCCTAGAATGTCAGAATGCCTTGGATCAACTGAAGACCTGTTTGAACACTCCACTAGTACTCGGAGCTCCCACAAAGGGGTGCCCTCTAATTCTATACATAGAAACCCCAGAACATTCCTTGGGAGCCATGTTGATGCAGGAAAATGAGGAAGGAAAAGAATAGGCCCTCTATTACCTCAGTCGAAGGTTAGTAGGTGTTGAAGCTAGATATTCCCCTATTGAGAGAGTATGCCTAGCCTTGGTATTTGTAGCCAAAACAATGAAGCACTATATGTTATAGCATGAGGTCAAACTAATATCCAGGGTAGACCCTGTCAAATGTATACTTTCTCAACCATCATTGAGGGGAAGGATTAGTAAAAGGGTCGTGATATTAATGGAGTTTGACATCAAATATGTACCTCAAAAGGCAATCAAGTGTCAAGCAATAGCAAATTTCTTTGCAGCCCATCCCGTGCCAGAGGATTCTCCACTCATCACAAACCTACCCGAAGATGAGATTCTTGAAGTGAACCAACTACAAATGGCCGTATGGCAGCTATATTTTGATGGGGCTTCAAGAATGGAATCGACCGCATATGGCAGCGCAAGAGTCCTAACGGGGGTAGGCATCGTCTTGAGGTCACCTGAAGGAGAAGTCAAACACACTTCCTTCTCCATTAACAAACCATGCACGAACAATGAAGCAAAATATGAAGCTCTGATCAGTGGCTTGCAAGTGGCCCTCTACATGAATATTAAGGTGTTGCATGTGTTCGGAGACTCAATGTTGATCATCAAACAAGTCCAAGGAGAGTTTGATGTTAAGAAGCCCGAGCTCCTACCCTATCACCAAAAGGTGAAGAGGCTGTTGTCTAACTTTTATCAGATCCACATATAGCACATCATCAGGAGCAAGATTGCACAAGCAGATGCCTCGGCAAAGCTAGCCAACTCCTTGGCAGTACCTCGGGATGAGAAACTGGGGATTGTTGTCATGAATCAGCGTCAAGTCCCCAGTATGATAAGAGATGAGCCTGAAGAGGACGAGCAGGAAGAAGTGTTTATGGCAGAAGAGATAAGACAAGAAGACTGGAGAGAGCCCCTACTGCAGTGGTTCGAACATCAACAATTTCCAAAATAAAGGGAAGAAAGAATCAAGCTGATCAAGACAAAAGATTCATATGAGTTCAGAGGCAAAGTACTGTTCAGAACTATGGCCGATGCCAATAAAAAGATTCTGCTAACGTGCTTGTCACCTGATGAAGCATGGATTTAATTTTTCAATTTCATTTTTCAAATTCTCAATTTCTTCTGAAGGATCTTTGTCATTTTTCTGGAGCCATTCAAGTGTATTTTTCAAGTTTTCACTTTCTTTATGACAATGTTTTAAAGTCTTTTTCAAGTCTTTATTTTTAGTGTTCAGTTGTACATTAAGACTTTGTATCTTTTCACAGAATTTAATCAATTCAGCATAAGACATGCCCTCATCTTCATCAGAATCAGAATTGAAATACACAAATGGATCTGGAGTTGATTTACCTGACCTTTTAGACCCATTTGAACTCTTGTGTTCTGAAGAGGATGAAGAGTGTTATGAGCTCTTAGAATGTGCTGTTAGAGCCAAAACCTTATGAACTGTTGATTTTCTGGATTCATTGAGGCTCCTCTTTGCCATAAAGTACTTGTGAATCTCTTTTGCTCTTTTTCTTTGTGCTTCCTTTGAAAAACTTGATGAAGGTGAGACTGGTGATTTCTCTGAAATTATAATAGGAAATTCATGTAGATTAAATAGATTTGCCATTATACCAAGACTCACAAAAGACTATTAGATCTAATCACAGCAAATCAATGTAACAAGGAATTAGATCTAACAATTAGAGTGGTTAACCTGCTCTAATCCCAAATGGAGGAATCAGAGCGATTAAACACACAATTCAAGCAATTAACTCAGAGATCAAACAGAAGCAATCAAATTCAGATCAGAATTAGATATTCACCCGCTCTGATACCAATTGTTGGGGATCGGATGGGTGGATGGATCAGATCTAGAAGGGGGGGTTGAATAGATCTAACACCAATTAACGCGGAAGCTTAAGCAATTAAAAATTACTTCGAATCAAAGATCAATTCACCCAAACAATTTACTGATCTGAGGTGTGATTAGTGTGTGTGAGCAAATCAATTAGTAGTGTGAACGAAATCCCTATGCATGCATCTAGCGAGATACAAAGGCAAACCACAAATCAAACCAATGCACAGAGGATTTTTAGGTGGTTTGGAAATCACCTCCAATGACTCCTACGTCCACCCCTCACACAGTGAGGCCACACTACTCAAAAACCTTGAGTACAACTTGTAAGGAAACGATCGGGGCATAGCGGAAACGTGATTTCTACAGATAGATATCGTTGCCGGCGGTCGGATCGAACAAAACGTGAACCCGCGGACAGGCAGATCTCATCTTTACCTTTGCGGGGTTGCGTAACTCCCGAATCCGTGGAGGAGGTGGCGCAGGAGGCGCCGGTGCTTCAAGCCATTCAAGTGTCCGGCCTCTAGACGTATCCACGCGAGCTCTGGACGCAGACGGGATCTCCTCGTTCTCCACGCGTCTCCCGGATCTCAGCTCCACCATGTGCCGAAGAGAGGAGAGAGAGGGTGGGGGGCGCCCTGGGAGAGAGAGAGGAGGGGGGCGGCCAGGGTTAAGCCTGGAGCTTGGCCCAGGGTTTAACTCTCAGCGTATTTTTATAGACACTGCAGTTTTTCATAAAAACCCAGTCATTGTCTATAAAGAACACCTTGCCCAGTCTGCTCGGAACTCTTATGCGTGTGACCCTCTAGGCCCAACTGCTAGTCTAGTTTTCAGTCCATTAAGCTCAATAACTCTTTATTGACTTATGGTAATTAATTAACATCTCATATTAATTAATTACACAATCAATTATCGTCTCACGATAATTGACCAGGCTTCCAATCAAGTTGGGTGCCAAGCAACACCACTTGATCCTGGAAAGCATTGGGGTTCAGCAACCCATTCAAAGAACCTTTTGTATCATCAGTTACCACGTGACTATAATCCTTCGCTCGTACAATGCTCCCGAGTGCACTTAGGGTATGGTCAACTGTCAAACCCTAAATTGCACACTCACTCGGTTTAGATGCCGCATAACTATATCAGAAAACTCTTTTCTGATAAGTAGTCTTGCCCTGGCCAGGGACTATCAGGCATCCTTCCGTAGAGCATTCACTCTCCTATTACCGAGAGCGAGCGATCCCATATTGACCACACAATCACCTTCGAAGGTATTCCGCTAGATCCGAACACTTAACTGATTAAGACCTCATGGCTAGAGATCTATAAGTCAAGGTCAAAACCCAGAAGTCCACCAACAAGGTGTCCTTGGTGTCTCAGGTCTAAGGACCAATCACGCCACTGTGACAATGAATCTAGCTGGTTGACAGTTAGGTAACATTACCATCCAGCGATTCATAACGGATCAGTTCAGTGAACTCATTCTCTAATGAGCACCTACAGATTCACCTTAGTGTCCCCACACAAGTGACTATGAGACCAGCCACCCTCATCATATGAGCAGGTGCAACCTGTACTAGCCTAACCGGATATCCGATGTCCTTCTCGGATATCCTCCGACTAGGAACAATTAAGAATATACGTTTAAAGGATATTAATCTCATTGTTATGATCTCATCATAATTAATATCCATTGCGCATATTCATGGACTTCATAATGAAACGATAAACGAATTACACATAATGAATATAAAAGCCTTATTATTATTATCAAAGAACAAGATTGTACAAGTTATGATTGGCTTGAGGACACCCATAACTAACAATCTCCCACTTGGACTAAAGCCAATCACCTTTATGTCTTAAACCCATAGACTCTAGGTGGCGCTCAAACACAATTTGAGTCAGAGGCTTCGTCAGTGGATCTGCAATGTTGTCGACTGAAGGAACTCTTTCCACCAGTACATCTCCTCTAGTGATAATCTCCCTGATCAGGTGAAATCGCCTCAGAATGTGCTTCGACTTCTGATGAGACCGCGGCTCTTTCGCTTGCGCAATGGCCCCATTGTTGTCACACAGCAATGGGATTGGATCAGAGTCACCTGGCACCACACCAAGGTCGGTGATGAACTTCTTCATCCACACTGCCTCCTTGGCGGCTTCAGCTGCAGCAATGTACTCAGCTTCTGTCGTCGAGTCTGCAGTGGTTTCTTGCTTGGAACTCTTCCAGCTCACTGCACCCCCGTTCAAAGTGAACACAAACCCAGATGTAGACTTGCTATCATCTGGATCTGACTGGAAACTCGAGTCAGTGTATGCCCGAAGTTTCAAGTCCCCTCCTCCATAAACCAGAAATATATCCTTAGTCCTTCTCAAGTACTTAAGGATACATTTCACTGCCATCCAGTGTGTTTCACCTGGATTTGCCTGATATCTGCTCGTAACACTTAGAGCAAATGCCACATCAGGCCTTGTACATAGCATGGCATACATGATAGACCCTATAGCCGAAGCATAGGGGACTCTATCCATGGCTGCCCTCTCTTCAGGAGTCTTAGGAGACTGCTCCTTAGAGAGATTAATCCCATGTCTCATTGGTATGAGACCTCTCTTGGAATTTTCCATGCCAAACCTTTTGACAATGGTATCTATGTACATGGATTGGGTCAAGCCAAGCATCCTCTTAGATCTATCTCTATAGATACGTATTCCTAATACGTAGGATGCTTCTCCCAAATCCTTCATGGAGAAGTTCTTTGACAACCAAACCTTTACTGATGATAACATCCCTACATCATTCCCAATGAGTAAGATGTCATCAACGTAAAGTACGAGAAAAGTGATAGCACTCCCACTGATTTTCTTATACACACATGGTTCATCTTCATTCTTAATGAAGTCATAAGATTTGATAGCCTCATCAAACCTTATGTTCCAACTACGAGAAGCTTGCTTCAATCCATAGATGGATCTTTGAAGCTTGCATACTTTGTCTGGACACTCTTTGGATGTAAAACCCTCAGGTTGTATCATATACACTTCCTCCTCAATGTTTCCATTAAGGAAAGCGGTTTTTACATCCATCTGCCAGATCTCGTAATCAAAGTATGCAGCAATGGCAAGAAGAATTCTGATCGACTTTATCATGGCAACTGGTGAGAAAGTTTCGTCATAGTCAATTCCTTGCCTTTGACGATACCCCTTTGCCACCAACCTTGCCTTATAAGTGTCGATCTGTCCATCTGCACCGATCTTTCTCTTAAAGATCCACTTGCACCCAATAGGTACAATACCTTCGGGCAAGTCTACCAAGTTCCAAACTTGGTTGGTGTACATGGACTGCATCTCAGAATTCATGGCATCTCGCCATTTCCCTGACTGAGGACAATCAACAGCCTCTTGGTAGGTCTTTGGATCATCATCCTCATCATAAGACATGCCTTCACTGATATGTCCAACATATCTTTCAGGCTGTCTAGGTACTCTACCAGACCTACGCTGAATGTGTGTATATTCCTGAACAGGTTCCGGAACCGATGTTTCACCTGGTGGACTTTGCACAGTCTGTGGATCTAGAACCTCTTCTAGATCTACCTTACTCCCACTGTCCTCTTGGGTAAGGTACTCCTCTTCCAAGAAGACAGCTCTCCTGGCAACAAACACTCTTTGTTCACCAGGATGGTAAAAGTAGTACCCAAATGTTTCTTTTAGGTATCCAACAAACCTGCACTTATCAGTTCTGGAGTCCAGTTTATCTGGGTCGTGTTTCTTTACATGGGCAGAACAGCCCCAGATTTTAACATGTTTAAAATCAGGCTTTCTACCCTTCCATATCTCATATGGAGTAGAAGACATAGATTTACTGGGGACCCTGTTCAGCAGATATGCCGCTGACTCTGGCGCATATCCCCATAGGGAAACTGGTAACATGTCCAACAAGGTGCGATTCCTCCTTTCCGATACACCATTCATCTGTGGTGTATAGGGAGGTGTCCATTGAGAAAGGATATCATTATCCTTTAAGAATTGTGTGAACTCTATACTCAAGTATTCACCTCCTCGGTCTGACCGTAGGATTTTAAGACTTTTTCCTGTTTGTTTCTCAACTTCATTCTTAAATTCTTGGAATTTCCCAAAGGCTTCAGATTTGTACTTCATTAAGTAAACAAATCCGAACCTTGAGTAGTCATCCGTGAATGTAATGAAGTATGAGTAGCCACCCTTGGCTTGGGTAGACATTGGACCACATACATCCGAATGTATTAGTTCCAATATGTCCTTGGCCCTATCTCCATGTCCACTAAATGGAGATTTGGTCAACTTACCCATTAAACAGGATTCACAAGTTGCATATGATTCATAATCAAATGGATCTAAGTATCCATTCTTATGCAACTTTTGAAGCCTATTCTCGCCAATGTGACCAAGCCTACAATGCCATAAGTAGGCAGTGTTCACACTATTCTTACTTCTCTTAGGAGAAACATCAACATGGAGATTTTCATAAGAGACATCAAGCAGATACAAACCATTCACCAAACTTGCTAAAGCAACTAGTTTATTTCTCAAATAAACTGAACAACTATTGTTCTCAATGGTAAACATGTATCCAATTCTGTCTAAACAAGAAACAGAAATAATGTTCTTAATGATACTAGGCACATAGTAGCAATCATCTAATAAAAGCAAATCTCCAGAAGGTAACTTGAGCTTCACTGTCCCCACAGTGTGTGCACCAACACTTGTGCCGTTTCCAAGCCTCAAGTTCACCTCGCCCTTGCTCAGCTTCCTTCTACTTGTCAGCACCTGCACATCATTGCAGATATGAGAAGCACATCCAGTGTCTAAAACCCAAGATGTAGAATCTCTAATAGACAAGTGAAGATCTATCATATAGATACCTGAAGCTTCGCCAAGCTTCTGCTTCTCCTGAGCCTTCATTGCAAGATAGTCCTTGCAATTTCTTTTCCAGTGCCCCTTTTTCTTGCAGTGGAAGCACTCGCCCTTTTCTTCTCCTTTGCTTATGTCCTTCTTTTGTTTCTGCTTAGACTGCTTCTTTGCATTGCCTTTCTTAAAGGCTTGCCCTGCTCTCCTCTTCTTGTTGGACTTTCCAACCATGAGAACAGTGGGCTTTTCCTTCTTAAGGTTGCCCTCAGCAGTCTTCAGCATGTTGAGCATCTCAGCTAAACTCACCTCAATCTTGTTCATTGTGAAGTTCACAATGAACTGGGAATATGAATCTGGAAGTGACTGGAGAATGAGGTCCGTGCTTAGTTCCTTGTCAAGAGGAAAACCAAGCCCCTCGAGCCTCTCAATCCACTCTATCATCTTCAGCACATGAGTCTGTACTGAAGACCCCTCTGCCATGCGAGCTCTGAACAGGGCCTTGGATATCTCATATCTCTCCACCCTGCTCTGCTCTTCAAAGAGCTCTTGCAAGTGCTGCATGATGGATCTAGCATCCATGTTCTCATGCTGCCTTTGCAACTCATTGCTCATTGAGGCAAGCATGTAGCATTGGGCCAGAGTGGAATCCTCCTTCCACTTCGCAAACTCAAGCGTTTCCCCTTCAGGTGCATCAAGGGGTGGTTCAGCTGGGATCTCACCCTCCAGGACATAGGCAATGCGCTCAGACCTGAGGACAATCTTCAGGTTTCTGAGCCAATCCGAGTAGTTCGGGCCTGTCAATCTGTTGGCATCCAGTATGCCACGAGTGGGTTACCTGACGACATTTTTGCCTATAAAGGAAATGTAAACACAATTAGCAGATGTTCATAATAATAATTAAATCTAGATTAGGACTTTAATCAAGATTAGGTCCCACTATTTTTCGGCAGACTGTATAACCCTCAGATATACAGAATGGGAGACACCGACGGTCTCCTAGTGGGGATCGGAATCTTACAGACTCATAGCATGAACTTGTGGATAGCACAACAAACCATACTATGATCTGAAAGCGGTCAACCCTTGACACTTGCAACTCTTGCAATATCCGATCTTATTTTGGCCCCTGAATTTTAATGACCTTGTGGATAGCACAACAAGTCATTAAATCCATTCTAAGCAGTACCATCATTACGTAACGAGCATAGATTTGGATGTAGCCCTTGTGGATAGCACAACAAAGCTACACCGGTCCTCTATCCCGTTTAAGACATCACTATGCCATAGTTTTAGTCTGTCATCAGATTTGGCAAGCCTTGTGGATAGCACAACAAACTTGCCCGATCTAATGGCAATCCTAAAACTATAATGATGGAGGGCCACGTAATTCATTCTCAATGATTACGTACGGCTTAAAATTTAAACGAGGAGGGATTTTGATATATTTTATCTTGGTCTCTATATCTGTGTGCTATTGATATATAAATTTGGAATATCATATATTTAATTATATATACCATAGCACATTCCACACATATCATATACATGAAGAAATATGATGGATGATCATGGACTTTAACCTAGAGTGGCATTACCAGAGCCAGTTGGTAATCCACAAACACGGTGAATAAATGGCAGCCCCGCATCGAATGCATTTGCTTGATGTAACTCTATCTCCATGAAGGTCCTGCATGGTACTCTCCTCCATCTCCGCCAATCCGCTTCTTACAATTACAAGTAATATTTAAATTGGGCACGCAGGCCCATAAATGTACATCAGATAATAATAAGAAACCTTGAACAAGTCAAGGGGAGTACATAATAGAGGGAGATAGAATGTACAACCCGGATTCAATGGAGGGAGAGAGGGAGGTACGCAGTCCTCATAAATTACATCATTTGCCATTAACCATAACAATCATCACATGATATCTAAGTCCATGACCATCCATCCACACACATCACATGCATCAACAAGCAATTATCACATAATTACTTCTGAAATATATTTTATTTCAAAAATATAATAATTATATTTTGAAAACCATTTAACTAAACAATTTAGCTAACATGGATAACATCTAAACAACTTTAGATAAATACCATTCACCGTTACTGCATGAATCCGCCAAAATTACAGTTAATTAATTTCACAAGAATCACATTCTTAATTAATTAACATGCTTTAATTAGATGGTAGGAAATAACTAAAACAATTTTAGATTTTCCTTAAACTAATTAAGCAATGGGTCAAACATATGAAAAATAATTTACAGAGAGTTAAAACATTTTTAAAACTCTTAAAAACAAGTTTTCATAATTTTCTGGGATTTTAAAACATTTTTTTCTGATTTTTAAACAATTTAAAACCTTCTAAAAATGGGAAAAAGGGGGGAAGGAAGGGGCGGACCGGATCCGGATCCGGTGCGGGTCGGATCCAGCCGCCCGGGACCCGCGGGGGTCCGCCCGCGACTTACCCGCGGGCGGACCCGCGTGCAGCCCGTGGGGGACCCGCGCGGGGTCACCCCCGCCGCCCGATAGGGCCCGCGGCGGTTGGGAAACCCTAGCCGCCGCCCCCCACCGGCGCAGCGCCGGTGGGGCGCGGCCCTGCCGCCCTCCGCGCCGCCTCCGGCGGCCGCGGACGGCGCCGGCGGTGCCGGAAGCCGCCGCCCTCCCCCCTACCAACCCAGAAAACCCCAAAAATGCAGAAAATGCCCCTTTCTTGGACTGTCCAAGAAGCATGGCGGCGGCATATTGCAAGGGGTCGTGTGGCCTCTACAGAGGGCCAAACAACGCCACAAGAGGTTCTTCGGGAAGCCCTTGGTACCAGGAACGATTTCCATGTACCAAACACAAAGTGCACATCTCATGTGCGACCCAAGAGCGAAGTAAAATTGGCGATTCATGCATAACGCGAACCGACGAAAAACGCATGAAATGACGATCATACGACGCCGATACCGACCGGGCCAGCAACCTGGCTCTGATACCACTGTAAGGAAACGATCGGGGCGCAGCGGAAACGCGATTTCCACAGATAGATATCGTTGTCGGCGGTCGGATCGAACAAAACGTGAACCCGCGGACAGGCAGATCTCATCTTTACCTTTGCGGGGTTGCGTAACTCCCGAATCCGGGGAGGAGGTGGCGCAGGAGGCTCCAGTGCTTCAAGCCGTTCAAGTGTCCGGCCTCTAGACGTATCCACGCGAGCTCCGGACGCAGACGGGATCTCCTCGTTCTCCACGCGTCTCCCGGATCTCAGCTCCACCATGTGCCGAAGAGAGGAGAGAGAGGGTGGGGGGCGCCCTGGGAGAGAGAGAGGAGGGGGGCGGCCAGGGTTAAGCCTGGAGCTTGGCCCAGGGTTTAACTCTCAGCGTATTTTATAGACACCGCGGTTTTTCATAAAAACCCAGTCATTGTCTATAAAGAACACCTTGCCCAGTCTGCTCGGAACTCTTATGCGTGTGACCCTCTAGGCCCAACTGCTAGTCCAGTTTTCAGCCCATTAAGCTCAATAACTCTTTATTGACTTATGGTAATTAATTAACATCTCATATTAATTAATTACACAATCAATTATCGTCTCACGATAATTGACCGGGCTTCCAATCAAGTTGGGTGCCAAGCAACACCACTTGATCCTGGAAAGCATTGGGGTTCAGCAACCCATTCAAAGAACCTTTTGTATCATCAGTTACCACGTGACTATAATCCTTCGCTCGTACAATGCTCCCGAGTGCACTTAGGGTATGGTCAACTGTCAAACCCTAAATTGCACACTCACTCGATTTAGATGCCGCATAACTATATCAGAAAACTCTTTTTCTGATAAGTAGTCTTGCCCTGGCCAGGGACTATCAGGCATCCTTCCGTAGAGCATTCACTCTCCTATTACCGAGAGCGAGCGATCCCATATTGACCACACAATCACCTTCGAAGGTATTCCGCTAGATCCGAACACTTAACTGATTAAGACCTCATGGCTAGAGATCTATAAGCCAAGGTCAAAACCCAGAAGTCCACCAACAAGGTGTCCTTGGTGTCTTAGGTCTAAGGACCAATCACGCCACTGTGACAATGAATCTAGCTGGTTGACAGTTAGGTAACATTACCATCCAGTGATTCATAACGGATCAGTTCAGTGAACTCATTCTCTAATGAGCACCTATAGATTCACCTTAGTGTCCCCACACAAGTGACTATGAGACCAGCCACCCTCATCATATGAGCAGGTGCAACCTGTACTAGCCTAACCGGATATCCGATGTCCTTCTCGGATATCCTCCGACTAGGAACAATTAAGAATATACGTTTAAAGGATACCAATCTCATTGTTATGATCTCATCATAATTAATATCCATTGCGCATATTCATGGACTTCATAATGAAACGATAAACGAATTACACATAACGAATATAAAAGCCTTATTATTATTATCAAAGAACAAGATTGTACAAGTTATGATTGGCTTGAGGACACCCATAACTAACACAACTCACACAGGAGCACGACGACTCCAAACACCCTTGAGCACGACGACTCAAAAACACCTGGAGCACGACGACTCCAAACTGAGCACGACGGCTCAAACAACAACCGGAGTACGACGACTCCAAATTGAGCACGACAGCTCAAACCACACAGTGAGTGCGACGACTCACAAACCTGAGCTCGACGGCTCAGATTAAAAAAGCTAGATCAAACACAAAAGAGATCAGATCCTCTAGCAATGATCTGATTCAAAACAGATTCGTACACAGAAAATTTGTGCAGAACTTCATGCACAAATCTCACAGACGAAATGAGGAAGAACAAACTCTGAGATAAGGGAAATAGATGTAGAAAGAGTGTTCTTCGATGAAGAGGTCTTGTAGACGCTTCAATTGAGGAGGCTTGATGGAATTCGATGGAGATTCTCCTCAATTGGCGATGCTCTGCTTTGAAGGCATCTGAAATGCCAGAAATCCTTCTTCTCCTGAGCCTCAGTTGGATCTGCTCCCTTGCCTTGGACAGCAACCTTCTCTCCAGGGATTCCCCTTGATTCCCTTGTCCTTCCTCTTGAAAGGATGGCTTGAAGCTTCTGGAGATGGAGACAGATCTGGAAAGCCCCCTTTGGCCGTCAAAAGGCTTCTTCAGGAAGTGTATGGGCTCTCTTACCTTTGGGGTACAAGGAACATGAGTATTTATAGCCCCATATGTCCATAAAGTGCTTTGGGGTACATGGGCACGGAACCCTAGGTCAAATCCCCTAAATCCCAATCATCCACGTGTATAGAGAAATTCACGATTTTGACTTTCAGCCGGAGTGTGTCGACCTGCCCTGACTAGACCTGCTGTCCCATTTCTGCAAAACTGGTCTGCTAGAAACTGGGTCTAGTGTCGATTTGCCCTGAGCTAGTGTCGACCTACCCTCCCTCTTCTGGCAACTAGGTCTTCTGGAATCTGGGACTAGTGTCGACCTGCCCTGATCTAGTGTCGACCTGCCCTCCCTTTTCTGGAAACTGGGTCTTCTGGAATCTGGGACTAGTGTCGACCTACCCTGATCTAGTGTCGACACTACCAAGACAAAAATGTGTGAACCTGAAAATATAACACATAAACCATTAGTACAAGATATTATAATTAAAATATGAGATATTAAACATCAAAAACATGTTGTTTAAGCATTATTGTGATATATATAAAATGTATAACATGTTCAACATATCATCATCAAGATCACAACATGTCATCATCAAAATCACAATATGTCATCATCAAAATCACAATATATCATTATTAAAATCACAACATGTCTTCATTAAGATCATAATATCTCATCATTAACATCATGATATGTCATCATCAATATCACAGTATGTCATCATCAAAATCAAGGTATGAGTGATGTTCATTGGATATCATTAAATTACAACTTTAGGAAGTTCCAAAACACACTCAACCCAACAATCTCCCCTTTTTGATGATGACAAAACATATGCACAATCTCCCAATATCTTGACTCCCTTGACTGCAATAATTCCCCCTTTTGACATATACACACTTTGACCTTTCTCCTTTAAAGAACTTTCTCCCCCTTTTTGGAAGTGTCAATTTCTCCCCCTTTTTGATGTACCCTTTTTGAGATGTCGTTTTTGAGATGTGCCATTTTCTCCCCCTTTTTGACAGCATCAAAAGGATAGACAAGAGAGAGAGAGACAAAGATGGTTGGAGACCAAGAGATGAAATGTGGGAAAGGAATGTGCAGAAATGATCAAAATAAATGAGGCAAAATGATATTGACATATGAGAGACATTATTGTGTTTTTGTTATTGTGCAACAAAGTTTAATCACAAAGACACACTCAACACAAAGAGTAGCAAATTATAATGAGCTGAATGTGGTTAAAATAAAGATGCAAATGTGAAAAAAA
This sequence comes from Colocasia esculenta, assembly GCA_014218235.1. Lineage (NCBI taxonomy): Eukaryota > Viridiplantae > Streptophyta > Magnoliopsida > Alismatales > Araceae > Colocasia > Colocasia esculenta. Next base: position 123,222,913 of record CM024757.1, on the reverse strand, counting down.
GTGACCTAAATGAATGAGCAGAAATATTTAACAAGGATGTTAGGAGCTTTAAGTTTAACACAATGTAAACTAATAGATCTAAACTCAGTAGACATTAACTTAATTAAGGTCTTAAGCTTTTCTATCCTGTCTTTTTGATTTTCTTTCAATTTTAACTGGGAAAGAATACAAGAATAAATTAGTTAAATCTCACTTTTCAGTGCAAGAGATCACATTGATCAGATGCAAGACCTCCTGATTACTCAGTGGTTTAACTTTCATTATCTTATACAGAGTTGAAAATTTTGATTTCCACTTTTTGACGCGAAACAAATCACTTGTCAGGTGAAATGGCCCGGTTACTCAGTGGTTCAAGCATTTGCATTGCTCTGTTTGTATCTTTCCATATTGATCATTTTTCTTTTGATATTTTGCAGGAATATGTTTGCTTTGACCAGAGAAGTCAAGACTATGAATTTAGAAAGATTATTCTTAACATGTGGTAAAAATAAGGCTTAAACATACACATGTGAAATATTAAAGCCACTCATGTGCCTATAATAGTGTTTTGCAAATCATTTTAAAAACATTCAGTATTATGATTGCTTAACCTTCAAATGATACTGAATCTTTGAAATTAAACTAAATGCACAATGAGTTTAGTTTCAATGTTTTAGTTCTCTCATAAGAAAATAGCACAAGGACTCAAAAATTCTGATAATTTTGGGGTTCAAAATAGACAAGTAAAGTCAATAAATGTAACAATGACTTCCCCTTTTCATGTAACTCCCCCTCACAAGGTGAACATGAGGATTATAGGAGGAATAGAAATGGAATGACATGAAGGCAGAATGAACATGAATGTTTTTATTGAAAGACAATGACTCCCCCTCAATAATTGCATACAAGGCACTTGATACTTGGTGGAGACATATACTCACACATAGTGAAAGTGTCCAGACAAGTCTGACTTGTCTTTCTTCAAATCACCATTTGATATACCAAGAATGTCAATGCAATGTGAGAGTGAGGAATTTAGTTGCAAGAACATTTGTCAACAATTGAATGGGAGTTGATGATGAATTAGATATGACAAAATATTTTTCCAGCAAAGTTCTCCAGCATTTCACTCAAAGATTCTTTCGAATTCACTCCCCCATAAGATATGCATGATATGAAATGATCATTTAAGCAATTCAGATATGTTCATTTCAAGCAATTTGCACAGAAAGAGTATGAACATGATCAAGCATATATCAACATGACAATTTATTGAAGGAGAAAAGTTTTTCAAAGACTGAAAATAAAGTTTTTGAGATTTTTCATTTTGCTTGATGACCTTTATGCAGAAAAGACTATTGATACTTGGCGGAGAATTTTTCTCACGCATGATGATAGTTTCCAGACAAGCCTAACTTGTCCTTTCACATTTCACCATTTGATATACCCCATAGTCACTGCAAAAAGGGTCAATTACACTTTATTTTTAGCATGAAATTCATTGCATTTATTGAAAATATTTTTTGCACTTTTTCAAATTTACTCCCCCTTAATATGTGCATGGAATGAAAAAGCTAGTAAACAATTCACACATGATTATGAGCACAATTAGCTTTAAGCATAACATGACTTTTGGTACTTGGAGGAGTATTTTACTCACGCATAATGATAGCTTCCAAACAAGCATAACTTGTTCTTCCACATGTCATTATTTGATATACCAAAAAGTCAAATCAGTTGACATGCACACAAACATGATTCCAATTGTTATGACATAAAGTTCATTGTTGGGAGTAGCATTGATACACATTTCTCATTGTTCAGATAAAAATTAAACATTCATCTCAATTCAAGCAATTCAAGTTTGAAATGATAAAGAAATTTTACCTGAACAGTCTTCTTTTCTTTTTCAAAGATTTTACCTGTGTTCTCCAATCATTTCTAGCCTTGCACAGTTAGTATCTTGAATCCATTTACAATGTATGGCTGCAAGACTCCTCAGCTTGCTGATCAAGCTGGTTCTGGGACCCACACTTGCTTAGGTCCTGCAATGAAATCAATGTTAGAGTGCAATACAGATTTTTGAATCCAAATTGATTTTATTTTTGGTATAGATGCATTTCTTTCATTGACAGAACTATGAGCTGAATTAGTTTCAAATTTTCTTTTTGCCTTGCTCAATGCATCTATATTTTCATGAAGTGTTCAATTTATATTCACATGGAGTTTCTGAGCATTTTCAACAAAATCATGATTCTTAGTTACAAGTGAATGATGTGAAATTTTTTCAAGTAATTCAGGCTAAAATCATCATGGAAGAGATGAAATAAACAAGCACTCATTTTTCAATGACAACCATTTTTTTTATTATTTTTTAAAAAAAATTAATGACTCTTACGCAAGGAAGATCATTGGTACTTGGCGGAGGTTATTCCTCACACATAATGATAGTTTCCAGACAAGCATGACTTGTCCTTCCACAGTTCACCATTTGATATACCAATTGATCTTTGCATAAGAGCCCAATTGATTTCAGTTTTTATTTAGCAGGGAATCTCTCAGAAGTATTTACCTGGTGAGATTTTCATTTTCTTTAATTCTCTTCACTTACTTTCCTTGTAGCCTTTGTCATGAAGCCTTCATCTGTGAAATTGCCTACAATGATCCCTGCATCCAGCATTCAAGCAGCACATTTTAGAACCCAAACTTGTTTGGGTCCTAAGGATCTTCCATGAATTTGCAATAATGATTTTTGAATCCAAAAAGATTTTATATTGGGTGCATTTTTTTGAAGACTAGAAACACTGGAATCTTGGTTTCTAATCTTAGAGTTATTGGTATAGAATGCACCACTGACATACTGAACATTTTGTTTTCTATTTTTCAGATTTTTATCATTGAGATTTTTAACATGGAATTTAGAAGAGATCATTTGTGCAATAGTTCCTTTTTCATGTACATAGAATTTCTGAGTGTTTTCAGCATGAACATGATCTTTATTCTTATGTACATTAACATGAAACATGGGAGCATGCACAAGATTATCAATTCTATGCCAACATTCCCTATAAGTATGCCCAAATTTATGACAATAAAAGCATTGGACTGATTTGGCATGTTTATTGAAATGTTGATCTTTATTCCAAAAATGTTTGGCAAGATGACCAGGTTTATTACAATTAAAGCAAATGAGAGGATTTCTTACCTGGTACTTACCTTGGCATGTATGCATTTTCTGAAATCTCCTTTTTATGTGAGGAGGCTTACCATGAGAAGAAGGAGGTACCTTTTGGTGGCTCTTGGCATGATGTGAATTTTGAACTTGCCTTGGAGCTTTTTGAACTGATGGAGAAGTTAGATGAATCTTCTTGACAGTGGCATTCTCCTTTTTCTCTTTCTGTTTCTGAACAAGAACTTTCACTAGTTTTCCATTAGAGATATCAGGGTTCTTGTACACAGCAGATTTCACAAATGTTATTGTGCTTTTCTTTTCATTTTTCTTAGTTCTAACAGAAGCAAGACTTGTGTTCTTCAATTCATTTTGAATCTTCTGTTTTTCAGCTTTTAATGCAACAACTTCTTTTTCTGAAGTTTGAAACTTGTTTAGCATGACATCCAAACCATTTTTCATCTTGTTCTTTTCATTTTCAAATTGAGCAATTTGTTTTTCCAAGTCAGAAATTTTATTATTCAAATTGCTACATTCATTCTCCAATGGTCTGTCATGGAACAAGCCTTCAATCTTCCTTTTTAAGTGACAATTTTCTTCAACAAGTTGTTTGCATCTCTCATTTATTTGATGATCATGAGCCATATTAGAGATTTGTTTGTTTAATTGATCATTATCAAATTTGAAATTGTTATTGAGATCAATCAATTCTTCTTTTTCATTTTCCAGATCAATGACTTTTGATTTCAATAGCTCATGGTTTTCTTTCAATCCATTCAATTTAGTTTCACAGATTTGGACTTCATCTTCCAAATTCTCTTTTTCAGAATTTAATTTTTCAATTTCATTTTTCAAATTCTCAATTTCTTATGAAGGATCTTCGTCATTTTTCTGGAGCAATTCAAGTGTATTTTTCAAGTTTTCACTTTCTTTATGGCAATGTTTTAAAGTCTTTTTCAAGTCTTTATTTTTAGTGTTCAGTTGTACATTAAGACTTTGTACCTTTTCACAGAATTTAATCAATTCAGCATAAGACATGCCCTCATCTTCATCAGAATCAGAATTGAAATACACAAATGGATCTGGAGTTGATTTACCTGACCTTTTAGACCCATTTGAACTCTTGTGTTCTGAAGAGGATGAAGAGTGTTCTGAGCTCTTAGAATGTGCTGTTAGAGCCAAAACCTTATGAACTGTTGATTTTCTGGATTCATTGAGGCTCCTCTTTGCCATAAAGTACTTGTGAATCTCTTTTGCTCTTTTTCTTTGTGCTTCCTTTGAAAAACTTGATGAAGGTGAGACTGGTGATTTCTCTGAAATTATAATAGGAAATTCATGCAGATTAAATAGATTTGCCATTATACCAAGACTCACAAAAGACTATTAGATCTAATCACAGCAAATCAATGTAACAAGGAATTAGATCTAACAATTAGAGTGGTTAACCTGCTCTAATCCCAAATGGAGGAATCAGAGCGATTAAACACACAATTCAAGCAATTAACTCAGAGATCAAACAGAAGCAATCAAATTCAGATCAGAATTAGATATTCACCCACTCTGATACCAATTGTTGGGGATCGGATGGGTGGATGGATCAGATCTAGAAGGGGGGGTTGAATAGATCTAACACCAATTAACGCGGAAGCTTAAGCAATTAAAAATTACTTCGAATCAGAGATCAATTCACCCAAAAATTTACTGATCTGAGGTGTGATTAGTGTGTGTGAGCAAATCAATTAGTAGTGTGAACGAAATCCCTATGCATGCATCTAGCGAGATACAAAGTCAAACCACAAATCAAACCAATGCACAGAGGATTTTTAGGTGGTTCGAAAATCACCTCCAGTGACTCCTACGTCCACCCCTCACACAGTGAGGCCACACTACTCAAAAACCTTGAGTACAACTCACACAGGAGCACGACGACTCCAAACACCGTTGAGCACGACGACTCAAAAACACCTGGAGCACGATGACTCCAAACTGAGCACGACGGCTCAAACAACAACCGGAGTACGACGACTCCAAATTGAGCACGACGGCTCAAACCACACAGTGAGTGCAACGACTCACAAACCTAAGCTCGACGGCTCAGATTACAAAAGCTAGATCAAACACAAAAGAGATCAGATCATCTAGCAATGATCTGATTCAAAACAGATTCGTACACAGAAAATTTGTGCAGAACTTCATGCACAAATCTCACAGACGAAATGAGGAAGAACAAACTCTGAGATAAGGGAAATAGATGTAGAAAGAGTGTTCTTCGATGAAGAGGTCTTGCAGACGCTTCAATTGAGGAGGCTTGATGGAATTCGATGGAGATTCTCCTCAATTGGCGATGCTCTGCTTTGATGGCATCTGAAATGCCAGAAATCCTTCTTCTCCTGAGCCTCTTCAGTTGGATCTGCTCCCTTGCCTTGCACAGCAACCTTCTCTCCAGGGATTCCCCTTGATTCCCTTGTCCTTCCTCTTGAAAGGATGGCTTGAAGCTTCTGGAGATGGAGACAGATCTGGAAAGCCCCCTTTGGCCGTCCAAAGGCTTCTTCAGGAAGTGTATGGGCTCTCTTGCCTTTGGGGTACAAGGAACATGGGTATTTATAGCCCCATATGTCCATAAAGTGCTTTGGGGTACATGGGCACGGAACCCTAGGTCAAATCCCCTAAATCCCAATCATCCACGTGTACAGAGAAATTCACGATTTTGACTTTCAGCCGGAGTGTGTCGACCTGCCCTGACTAGTGTCGACCTGCTGTCCCATTTCTGCAAAACTGGTCTGCTGGAAACTGGGTCTAGTGTCGACCTGCCCTGAGCTAGTGTCGACCTGCCCTGAGCTAGTGTCGACCTGCCCTCCCTTTTCTGGCAACTGGGTCTTCTGGAATCTGGGACTAGTGTCGACCTTCCCTGATCTAGTGTCGACCTGCCCTCCCTTTTCTGGCAACTGGGTCTTCTAGAATCTGGGACTAGTTTCGACCTGCCCTGATCTAGTGTCGACACTACCAAGACAAAAATGTGTGAACCTGAAAATATAACACATAAACCATTAGTACAAGATATTATAATTAAAATATGAGATATTAAACATCAAAAACATGTTGTTTAAGCATTATTGTGATATATATAAAATGTATAACATGTTCAACATATCATCATCAAGATCACAACATGTCATCATCAAAATCACAATATGTCATCATCAAAATCACAATATATCATTATTAAAATCACAACATGTCTTCATTAAGATCATAATATCTCATCATTAACATCATGATATGTCATCATCAATATCACAGTATGTCATCATCAAAATCAAGGTATGAGTGATGTTCATTGGATATCATTAAATTACAACTTTAGGAAGTTCCAAAACACACTCAACCCAACAGGAAGGTCATGAAAGAGGTGCATGCTGGATCCTCTGGCACCCACCAAGTCAGGCCAAAAATGAAAATAGAAATCAAGAAGCTTGGTTATTACTGGCCGACTATGTTCGAAGACTGTGGCAAGTTTGCCAAAACATGTCAAAAATGCCAAGAGCATGCGGTCATACCAAGGAGGCCCCTATACATTTGCACAATGAGGAGCGGATGTTGTGGGTCCTTTGCCACCTTCTTCGTCGGGATGTAAGTACATCTTGGCAATCACCGATTATTTCTCAAGATGGGCTGAGGCCGTGGCACTAAGAGAAATGAAGGGATAGCTGGTGACCCGCTTCATCTAAAAGAACATATTTTTAGATACAGAAGTCCAGGCCGAATCATATCAGACAATGGAATGCATTTCAAGAACCAAAAGGTTTTCAAAATAGCCATTAAGTACAAAATAGATTGGAGGACCTCCACTCCATACAATCCGCAGGCCAATGGCTTAGCAGAAGCTTTTAACAAGACATTGTGCACCTTGGTGGCCAAGATGATCAGTGCTAACGAAAGAGACTGGGAAGATAGAATGTATGAGGTTGTATGGACCAACTGAACTATCTATAAGACACCAATGGGCTGCTCACATTTCTCCCTAGTGTATGGTTCTGAAGCAGTGGTTCTGGTAGTGCTCGAGGTGCCATCTTTGAGGGTGGCCATTCAACATGGTTTAGCTCTAGAGAATTAGACTAACATTGAAAGAAGACTGGAAGAGCTTTCCGACTTGGAAGGGAAGTGACTACAAGCTCAGCAAAATATTCAAGTCTACCAAGCCCATATATCGCGTGCTTTTGACAAGCTTGTCTAGGGCCGTGAATTCAAAAAGGGAAACCTCATTATGGTCAAAAGAAGAGAAGTTATGGCTGGCAACCCAAAAGGCAAGTTGAATGAGAACTGGATGGGGCCATACGTGGTACAAAGGGTCTACGAAGGTGGCACCTATGTCATAGTCAACCACTGGGGTGAGGTGCAGTTTCCATCTCAAAATGGCAAACACCTAAAGTTGTATTATGCATGTCGCCCAGACTTCGGTGACCATCAACATGAGCAACAAGAAGATGAACAAGAACTAGACTCGAGCAGCTTATTTAATGAATGAGGAGCTTGGTTACCAAGAAATGCTGCAATTGCAACCACAGGGAGTCTCTACACTCAATCTCCCCCCATTTAAAGGAAAAGAACTGCAAAAAAAAAAAAAAACAAGAAAAACAATAAACAAATGAATAGTGAAACAAACAAAATGATAAAACATTAAACTCCCAAACCTCGGGACGTTGGTCGCTGATGATGAAGAGCTAAAAAAAAAAAAGAGGCATGCAAAAGTATGGCAAAAAAAAGAGGCAGTCATGCCGCTAGTCGGACCATGGCTCTGAGGCAACGAACGTCCCAACAAAATTTGAAAAATTAAAAAAAAAAAGTCTGAAACTTGTTGATTTGGTTTCTGCTGGTTTTAATAGAGGGCGATGACAAGAGCCCTCATCTTCAAAATAAGCATACTATTGTCTTTTGCATCCTACGATTTGTTTGCAGAACCGTGATTTCAGAAAGCCATCATGTGAACCCTATCCATTAAGGGTATACATAAGTTATGCTTGTATGGGCTGAGCTGGAAAGTCGATCAGTTGATATGTGTCGACACATGAATTGTGAGTGTCAACACCAGCAGAAAACACTAGCCTGAAATAGTGTCAACACTAGTCTGAAATAGTGTCAACACTGGTCTGAACCAGTACCAACACTATCCTGCACTAGTTTCAACACTAGTCTGAAATAGTGTCAACACTAGTCTGAACTAGTGTCAACACTATCCTGCACTAGTGTCAACATTAGTCTAAAATAGTGTCAACAGTAGTCTGAACTAATGTCAACACTAGCCTGAAATGGTGTCAACACTAGTTTGAAATAGTGTCAATACTAGCCTAAAAATGTGTCAACACTAGTCTGAACTTGTGTCAACACTAGTTTGAACTTGAGCTTGTATCGACACATAAAGGAGAAATTGACTTTCTGCTTAACTACTGTGCTAAATTAGGTCATTATTTAATTGGCTCATCCTCTTTTAAATGTGCATGTACCTCTGAGAGTGGTGCGGACGTGCCCAAACTGTTAGAGTCAATGCAACATGAGGCTAGACCAATAATGCAATCCATTGCATTTGCAAACTATGGGACAAGGAGTCGTCAACGAGCTCAAGCGATCGACGTCAACCCAACAACTAGACATCAACAATATAAGGGTAATAAAATGAAATGGGGTTCAAAATAGAGGTGCCCCGTCGAACTTACTCAGTCTATTCCACTGAGTAAGGGTAAAAATGACTTGAAACCCAGTTACAGTGAAAACCCGCAAAGGGCATCATAAGCAAAATAGGGTACCCCGCTACATGAAAACTCGAAAGGGCGTATAGGCAGAAGTAAGAGGGGGTCAAATTGGGTGAAAACCCGTGAGGGTGCCCAATTCGATAATGAGGAAAGTAAAAAAAGGATAATGAAGACCAGTCAAACCTTGAAAGCTAACCAATCTAAGGAGCACGTGACAGCAAGAGCACTTTACAGGACAATACAAGACCCCACCAACAGGCGGCTAGAAGACAAAACCCTGCCCACAGGCAGCCATGAGAAGACAAGACCCCACCAACAGATGGCTACAAGAAAACAAGACCCCACCAACAGGCGGCTATGAGAAGACAAGACCCCGCCCACATGCGGCCATAAGAAGACAAGACCCCGCCAACAAGCGGCTACAATAAGATGGGACCCCGCCCACAGATAGCTATGAGAAGACAAGACCCCGCAAACAGGCAGCTATGAGAAGATAAGACCCTACCAACAGGTGGCTACAAGACCCCGCCCACAAGTGGCTATGAGAGGACAAGACCCCGCCAATAGGCAACTTTGAGAAGACAAGACTCCTCCAATAGGCGGCTGCAAGAGGACAAGACCCCGCCAACAAGCGGCTATGAGAAGACAAGACCCCGCCAACATGCGGCTACAAGAAGACAAGACCCTGCCAACAGGCGGCTATAAGAAGACAAGACCCAGCCAACAGGTGGCTACAAGAAGACAAGATCCCGCCAACAAGCGGTTACAAGAAGACAAGATCCTGTCAACAGATAACTATGATACGACAAGACGCCATCAATAAATGACTGTAAAAGGACAAGCCCCCGCCAACATGTGACTATAAGTAGACCAAACTCCTTCAGCAGACGGATATGTGATCAAGGGACCGTCAACGCCACTGGGTTCAAGCAACTGGCAGCGACAACCAAGAGATCATGTCAGCAACATCAATGTTGTTGCATTTTTTTATCAAAAAAAGGAAGAGAAATGGAGAGGCTAAAAATAGAGATGCCTCGTTGGACTTGTCCATTGGACGAGGGTAAAAAGGACCCAAACCCTGGTCATGGTGAAAACCCGCAAAGGGTGCCATGGGTAAAATTTGGAACCCCGCTATACGAAAACCTGAAAGGGCGTGTAGGCAAAAGCAAGAGGGGGTTAGATTGAGTGAAAACCTGTAAGGGCGCTCAATTTGATAATGACAATAAATAGGTAAACAAACCACACCCATTCAACAACAACAACAACAAGCAATGAAGTCAAAATCCTCTGGTGCTGAAGAGGGAATTCTTTCTAGTGAGTATATTAGGATGCTTGAGAGTAGACTTAGTGACACACCCACTAAATGTTCCCGAAGTCACAAGAAGGTTCCTGTGATTCTGTCTCAGGTTGTAGACCAACTTTCGAAGATAATTATGAGCTATCCTCCATCAAGAAAAAGAGAGGACAACATTAATTAATTTATTCTTATGGATATTGATGAACCTTCTAGAAAGGGCAAGGGTAAATCAAAGGTTGATGAATTGAAGAAGTTAGACAATGATCATGTTTTCGAAAAATCGTCATTGCTGGCAAAGTGACATTTGTCCTAAAATTGATAAGTGATATTCTTCTCATGTATGTGTGTACAATTAGGGTTGTGCTTAAAAGGGGTACAGAGACTAATCAAGTGCGAGCATTTAGTGAAGTAGAAGGCTTTGCAAGTGGTGTCATTTTCCATCGTGTTATGCACCCGTTACTTCCATTGTAATCAGAAAAGTCAGCTGGTTCAGATGAGTGGAAGAAAATTTTGTCTAAGAAAACATGTTCATTTCTAGTTATGGTGTGTGGTCGTTCTGGTGAGGGGTGTTGGCGAGTTATCAGTGAAATAGTGAAGACCTTCTCCTTCTCAAACCTGTCCAACAATTCTTCTAAGAGCTAGCTATTGCCAAATAAAAAGGTTGTAGCTTTTGCTGAGCTGGGCCATTTCAAGGCATAAATGCAGATGATATTTCATCTCCGCCACCCACTGGGCATTGAACGACACCGACAAAGTGGTTGGAGTTTCCTTGAGTGGCCAGGCTTAGATGGAAACACTTTTTAGCATCCATTACCACTCAGATCTTCACAAGCTGGGGATCCAAATAGTTCATTGTGGTCTTCTGCTGCAAACTCATCCAGAGACTTGGAAGCTTTGTCAGTTGGAAGTTTTGATGTTGCCCATTTTTACATGTTTAATTCCGGCTTTCCATCTGAAAATATGGCAACAACATTCTTTGGTGATTGATTAGTTGGTTCTGCACCCCCACAATGAATTGATTTTGCATTAGGAATAGACCCCTTTCACGATGGTGGAGGAAGGAGATAGTGGACCTATGTTCTGCCTCACCGCTGCTGCCACTATGGTCAGAGTGCCAACACCGTTGGAGCTGGAAGTTCCGTTCTTGCCTGGGAGAGCCACTACTGTAAAGGTTTGAACGTTGCTAAAGATCCTAAAGTTGATGCCTCTTAAGCACCTCTGTCATCCTGCACCACCGCCATTGTGGCCAAACTGCCAGATCAGAACTCACCATTTTGGGAGAACACCAGCCCAGTCTCCTCGTCACCTAAAGCCCTAACACCACTATAGAAGCTTGACCACCGGCCCATGGTTGCATTTTGCCCCACAAAGCAAGCCAAGCCCCAATGCCGTTGTGTGCAGACACTGTTGTGAGGAAGGGAAGGGCTCGAGCAAATAGAAGAAGAATGAAGAAAAGAAGGCGGATTTGCAGCTGTCGATGAAGGGTTTCGAAATGGGAAAAGTCTAAATGGCCATACTCCTTTTGGGCAGTGCCGAATCGTCAAGGGTGTTGAATCACACCCCAGGCGTGCCAAACCACCACACATGTCGATCCACTTCAAGGAGGCAGTGCCGAACAACCCTCACCCTTGGCATGCCGAACCACTTCTAGGAGGTGATGTCGAATCACTCCCAAGTACAGGTGCCAAACCGTCTATGCCTAATCACCCTTGCCTACTTGATTCGGCAGACACCAACTATGTCGAAGCACCGCCAGGTCCGCCACCCCAGAAAGTGTGCCGAATCGCCCCCAACCAAGGGTGCCTAACCGCCAAGCATGCCGAACCACTATCAAGGCCCCCAAGAAGTGGTGCCAACTCGGCCTCTTTGCCGAATCACTGGGACATCTCTAAGGCAGGTAGGGTGTCAAACCAGGCCTCCAAGCCGGTTCCCAAGCACAAGTGTCGAGCCACCCTAAGAGGCAGTGTCGAACCACCTAGTGTGCCGACCCACTCCCCTAGAGGCATGCTGAATCATCCTTGACAAACAGAACCGGCAGACACCCAGATCCTGTCGAATACCACCTAACCAAGTAGGTCGATCCCCGTGACTTGACCTCGCAAGTCGATCCACGGGCAAGGGTCTAAGAATCATAGCTCGCCCTGGTGTTTGACCCTCTCATATTGTGGTAATAGTGGTGTCCAATACCAACATCATTATGTCAAGCTTCAACTATGATACAATCATGAGAATCTCTTTAGTTGTGAGAGATTCAATTATCTTCTGGACAACCCGTGTGCCATGCGTGACACAAAAGATCTCAATCAGTTGATCAATTAAAGTAGAACAAAGATGGAGCTAGCATTGCATCAAATTCAACCTGTCATGCTCAAGTGTTATCTCAGAACTTAGATGGCTTTCATTATAATCATTGTCGACCATCAAACTAGGAGGAAGCAGTTCATGAGTAAATGAAGATGGATCAGCTACTCCCAAAGAATCAGGGCCATAAAACAAAACTCTCATGCCTTTGGTCTGATGAGTGGAAACAATGATCATCTATTCATGGAATAACTAAAGCCACTTGTTTGGGCTAGGGACTCAGGGCAGAGCAACGAATGCCCTTGTCATAAGCTTACATGCTTACCAATGTTACTTCCATCAACAATACATGTTATCATGGGAAAGCTCAGCAATAGAAGACACAAGATTGTTGCATAACACTTGATATGGCCATATCTGTTGGCACATTTCACGATGTAAGAGACCCCAGCACACTTGGAGCATTAACACTTTCTTGAATGCTGAATTCTTGACAACCTGGAATACAATTCGTTCTGATGGCTGCACATGAGATTTTGGAAAACGATTGCTGAATGGCTGAACCAAATTTGGCTCCAGACCATCTACCAATTTTCCCCAAGAGAGGGTCTCCTTTCATTGATCTATGGACATTGTGCCAACTAGAGTGGAACAAAGAACAAGGACTGTTTGTTCTAGAGCAGCAAGACATACCAATTGCTCTGTAAAGAGAATGAAGGAATGAGCGGGTCAAGGATCGATGGTCTAATGCCTGGTTCACCAAGACAGCCCACTCTCCATCCTTCAAGAAGCCTAGTCAAATAAGCTATCAAGCCAGCTTCAAACATTCTATTCAAGCCAACACCACGGAATTCACCTGCGGGCGTTGATGTGCTAAGTTTTTGCTCGCATCGTCCACGAGTGGGGGGGGGGGGGGGGGGGGTATTTGTGGATGTATGATTTTGAGGCAACATGAATGAAAGAGGGGTGAAATGGATGTCCATTGCTGAAGATGATCTACAAAAGCTCAAATTGAAGGAGCCTTTATAGCCTCTGTATAGTCTCATGTACGAGAAAGAGATGGGCACAGAAATTGAGAATACACCCAAGGCTGCTACATGGTCAAATGTTCTTTTCCTTTTTTCCACTTGAATGAAAGGGCATGTTGGTAATAATATAATCTCTCAAACAATCTTTGGAGATGAATCACAGTCGTTGGATATCATACTCTACTTGTTTCTGAGTTTTCACAAAATGTGAGTCGACTTCAATTTCCATGTGAGTCGACACTACTACCAAATGTCAGTTTAGGCTAACTAGCAGGACACTAGAGTTGACCTCATCAGCACTAGAGTCGACCTCATCAGCAGCTAGAGTCAACCACATCAGCAGCTAGAGTCAACCACATCAGCACTAGAGTCGACCTCATCAACACCTAGAGTCAACCTCATCAACAACTATAGTCGACCTCATCAGCACTAGAGTCAACCTCATCAGCAACTAGAGTCAATCTCATCAGCATCTAGAGTCTACCTCATCAACTACTAGAGTCGACCTCATCAGCAGCTAGAGTTGACCTCCTCAGCATCTAGAGTCTACCTCATCAACTGCTAGAGTCGACCTCATCAACAACTAGAGTTGACCTCATCAACAGCTAAAGTCAACCTCATCAGCAGCTAGAGTCGATCTCATCAGCCTCTAGAGTCGACCTCATCAACAGCTAGAGTTGGCCTCATCAGCAGCTCGAGTTGACCTCATCAGTAACTAGAGTCGACCTCATCAGCTGCTAGAGTCGACCTCATCAGCAGCTAGAGTCGACCTCATCAATCGCTAGAGTCGACCTCATAAGCAGCTAGAGTCGACCTCATAAGTAGCTAGATTCGACCTCATCATCAACTAGAGTCGACCTCATCAGCCGCTAGAGTCGACCTCATCAGCCGCTAGAGTCGACCACATCAGCTGCTAGAGTCGACCTACTGAAGGACACAGGTCGACGCATATTTCTTATGAGGTTGACGCACATTTCTCATGAGGTTGATGCATATCCCTCATATGGTCGACACACATTTCTTATGAGGTCGACGCACATCTCTCGTGAGGTCAACACACATGTCTTATGAGGTTGACTCACATTTCTTATGAGGTCAACACACATCTCTCATGAGGTCTATGCAAGTCCACTTGTGTTGACACAGGTTCTTTACGAGGTTGACACAAGTCTAATGGGTGTGGACACATATGCAACATGGGACCTAGCAGAAACAACAGTCATGTACATCCGGCCGTCTCACATGAGACCCAAGAGAAACGGCGGACAAGTACACCCCCACTGTTAACACATGAGACCTAAGAGAAATGGCGAACAAGTACATCTCTGTCGTTAACACATGAGACCCAAGAGAAACGGCGGACAAGTACATCCCCGCTTTTAACACATGAGACCCAAGAGAAATAGCGAAAAAGTACATCCCCGCCCTTAACACATGAGACCCAAGAGAAACGACAGACAAGTACACCCTCACTGTTACCACATGAGACCCAAGAGAAACGGCAGACAAGTACATCCCTACCATTAACGCATGAGACCCAAGAGAAACGGTGAGCAAGTACACCCCCGCCGTTAACACATGAGACCCAAGAGAAACGGCGGACAAGTACACCCCCACCGTTAACACATGAGACCCAAGAGAAATGACGAACAAGAGAAACAGCAGACAAGTACATCGCCGCCGTTAACACATGAGACCCAAGAGAAACGGCAGAAAAGTACATTCCCGCTGTTAATACATGAGACCCAAGAAAGATGTCCGACAAGTACACCCCCGCCGTTACCACATGAGACCCAAGAGAAACAGCAGACAAGTACATCCTCGCCGTTAATGCATGAGACCCAAGAGAAACGGTGGATAAGTACACCCCCACTGTTAACACATGAGACCCAAGAGAAATGGCGGACAAGTACACCCCCGCCATTAACACATGAGACCCAAGAGAAATGGTGGATAAGTACACCCCTATCGTTAACATATGAGACTCAAGAGAAACGGCGGAGAAATGGCGGGTAAGTACACCCCTGTCATTATCATACTCCACCCGGTTCAAAGAAAGGGTACCTTCTCACATCTGCCGCCATAAAAAGTGGAGCCCTAGCCTAAGAGAGAGGGTCTGGAGGGTCTGGCTGGTCTACTAAGAAGAGAGCTCAACAAGATGAGGTTTTCCCAGAAGGCTGAAGCTTGCGGCGCAAATTTTCCCAAGAGAAGGGGCTTCTCTTTTCTCTTTCTTGTCTTTCTTGTGTGTGGGAGACCGTGAGAAGGAATGAGAGGGTGAGTACAATCAAGAGAGCTTGTAGCAGAATCCCCCTTCCCCTCATTCATGAGTTTTCCTTTCCTTTTTGGTTGTTTCCCTATAGCATGAACATTTTTTTACTCATTGGGATGTGTGCCCATGAGGATATGCATATGAATATATGAAATGGTTTGTTGTCTAGTCTCTCTCACGGTCTCTCCCTTTCCTTTTCCTTCTTTATGGATGTGTGTCGTTTTCTAACTCCTCCTTGGGTTCATCTCTTTGCTCACTAGAAGAGCATTTTTGGGGGTCTCCGTATACCCCTTGGTGCCATGAGCAGAGACCCCATCCTCTCTTCCCTCTCTTTCCTTTTCGTTGTTCTCTTTTTTAAGGTTTAGAATAATGAAGGAATGAGATGAGGTGACAAGGCCTAGTGAGAGATCTACCTGCTGGATTGCTAGAACCTCTTACAACTGTTCTCTCCCCTTTCCCCATTTATGTTTCTGGGTAATGTTTTGTACGAGATGTTTTGCCCTGTGGTTCTGGGTTCCATCAACTCCTTTGTAGGCATGCCTCAGGATTGATGTCAGACACCATCCTTTCATGGTGCAGCGCACCCGAAAGTTGGTGTTGTCTCCATTTTTGGTGGACAATGACTATGCCCCTTATACATCCCTATATAAAGGGGATGTGTAGCCAAAGTTTTTTCGTGGAAGTGAGTCGGCACATGAGAACATTTTGATTCGATCTGATAGTGTTGTTGTAATATCTGGTACATTCGGATCGAGGTTTACCGGGTTTGGAGGTTTATGTGTGTTTTTATAGGTTTTTGGCAACAGGTGGAAGGCTGAGGACTTGGTCATCCCATCCCAAAGCAGGCTCTGGCAGGCTCATTGAGAATGTGTCCGATACAGAGGACACGATTCTCTTTGGTGAATGCGTCCCCCTTAGCCGACACGACTTGAACAGGGTGTCGTCCATCCTGTCCGATGCATTTTTGCATGGCTTTTACGTGAGCGTCGCTGCATGCACGCTGTGTGGCGCATGCAGGGACGTCGGCTTTTAAATGCGTCACGAAGCTTGGATGCGTTTATAAACACGGCGTGAAGACCTGGCGCGATTTAGACTTAGTGTATTTTGAGCTCCTAGCTCTGGCTGAACAGTGCATTCGCACTACTCAGCTGGGGGAGAAGCCTTGGTGGTCTGAAGGTGGATTCAGGGTGATTTCGGAGGATTCAAAGTCTGTTCGATGTGTTTCCGACGCGAGGATGAGCTTCAGAGTGCGGAGAACGTCGGGTTATCGTTGAAGTCGCATTACAACCATTGGTAGTGGAACTCTACCTTGGTTTTATCTTGTTTTCTGATGTGTGGGATGAGCATGTTAGGAATCATGATATCTTTTATGGGAATTGTGTATGAAAGAGTAGAAAGCATGCATAGGAACTCCTTTACACTATTAATTCCTCCTATGCATGTGTATGGGAGTGCATGGAGTGATTTCCGAAATGGTTTCAGGGGTGTAGCAACCCGAGAATTTCAATAATTGAAAATTGGAGATAAATAGAAAATATGGCCACTTAATAATTTAAAACTAGTTAAATGCGTACGCACCATTATCTTAGATGTAAAAACACATCTAAAAATTTCATAAAAATCATACTTAGACTTTAAATATTATTCTCTAGTGACCCATAAAGAAATTTGGACCAATAAAAATCTTTTGGATTGAATTTAAGGATTTTGTGACTTATTATCTTAATTAAGGAATAAGTCGAAAAACCATTATCACATATACATAAAGGGGTCAAAAATTAAAATAAAAATTATGGTTGGACTTCAAACAATGGGTATTGACAATCCAATGAAAGAAATGGGCCGAAGGATGTCCTTTGGACCAAAAATAAATTCATGCTAGGAAAATGACCTGAATTCGAAAATATTCACTAATGGACCATGATAGGGTAAATTCTCACCCTATAGACCATCATTAGACGTCAAACCAAGCCCAAATTCGTGGTTACCACCTAAGGTAACCTTCCATACCAATTCCATTATGAATTGGGGAGAGAAATATCCAGGTTGAGGAAAGGTATACCTAAATTCGTGCCTCAAGGTTTCCTAATTTAATTAGGCAACTAAAGACCCCTCTCTCTATAAATAAAGCCTCTCTCTCCCATGGGACAACCCCTAGGGTTATTGGAGGTGTTCTTGGAGGCAATGGTGGCTGCAGATCTCAAGAAGAAGGTTGGAGGAAGGAGAACCTCATGCTCTTCCCAACTCGGATCTACAGCGACCTGCACACAAGAGTCAGATTGATCATCACCAAAGGTTAGTGAAATCTCAATCAAATCAAGTAAATAATATACCCATAGAAAGCCCTTCAAGTCTACTTTTAGATGAAACTATTTTTCCCAATTTGAACACAGTGTGCTGGACGTATTAAGAAGATTTTTGCACTACTACCCAAACTAGGGTTCTTGGGGAGCACAACTTTCTTTCACCTAAAAGTTAGGTCATCTCCATGCCAAACTCTAATTAAACTCATTCATATTTGAATCCATATGTATAGATCATGTTCTTACTGATTTACCCAATTTGTATCTTGAGAGTTTCACGAATTAAATCTTGCATGATCTTGACGTTGTACTGTCGCGATTTAACCTTGACCTATCTTACGAGTTCTATACATCTCTGTGGAGTCGTGTTTGGACCAAGTATTCAACATAGAACTTGTTACCCTATGAGTCTATTTTCATTTGGCACTGGTTTCGCCAATTTTCATTGATCGTACTGAGAGTATGAGCCCAAACGTGAACACTATGTTAGAATCATGTAGTCAGTCACAATATGTTTTATTACCGAGTCAAACAACCTTTGTTTCTCGATTATTTTCTACTATACAAAGTATTAGAAGTAACCTAAGTAACAAAGGTGGTTTCACCTGATTTGGATTGCCCTAGCATTTGTTTTGATTTTTCAAAGCCACATGTGTTAAACCCAATCCAAGTCGGAGTTGGAAATAGGTAGAAAAAGCAATCCAAACGTCATGTTCAGGTGGCGACAGGTCGAGACGTCGCTACCAGAACACGACAATATCATGATCATGACCCATACCAAAAATCAGACAGTTTTGTGGTCTTCTTCATAAGGCGACAAGATGATGGTCGCCTTCATGTTCAGAAGGCGACAGACAATGTGTCGCCTTCTACCTATGTCCACTTAATCAGCCATAACTTTTTCTATAGACCTCAGATTGATGAGCCGTTTTATTTGCTGGATTCATCATTCAAAGGGCTTCAATATGGTATATTCATGTTGACATTGGAATAAAAAATCAATGAGTTATGACCTGAGGAAGTGAAGGGATGGGACTGCATTTGCCTTCTAAGGGGCATACATCTTGGTTTTCGTCATTTTGTGTCGTTCCTTGCATTTGTGAGTTTGATCTACTCTAGGAAGGTTCTATAAAGTCTTATTATACATTTAAAAACCCATATGAAATTTCAAATATGTTCACATAATTTTTAATTGATCTTAAGTTCATGATCATGCTCTTTATCTACCGATTATTCACTTTCTTGCTTTATTAACGAACTTGCTAAAACACACAGTACTTGCTAAAATTGGTCATGCATGATTAGTGTTTCTTGATGTAGCACCCATGATACTTTCCAAGCATGAAGTTTCCATAAATAGAGTTTCTACATATGGAGTTTCCATAATCGGATTCACACACGCACTTGAGTGATTCTCACGCGCGGCATGCGCATACTCTCTAGCATGATAGGAAAGCCCCTTCTTGGCTTGTGGTAAACTCTCCGTCGAATATTCCTTCTGCCGGACTAGTGACCCCTTGACCAAGGCCTCCGTAAGTCTCCTCTGACCATGGATTCCCACATGGCCGAAGAGCAGGTTGTACCATTGAAGTACCCAAAAGTTAGTGTGCACGTATCTCTCTTCTCTTGACATTCTTGACGAGATCTTTCTCTTCTCATCTTGACTTTCTCAGAGTGATCGAGTATAACACATAAAATTAAGTTATTAAAGATAGAAATCTATGTAAATGTGTCATTATGCTTCCAGATTGAACTCTTGACTTGATATTCCCTACGTACCCTTGAACTCTATATCATTATTGACATGACACTCTCGATAATCATTACTATTGACATGATAGTCCTGAACATTCTCGACCAGTCTATCCTTATTGACACACATTGCCTTCTTGTGATACGTTCTTGAAGTACATTAATGATATTGGAGTCATGGACTCAAAACTCGTTCTTGTCACCCATGAGTCGACTGGCTCATTGGGACAAATGCCAATGTTGCACAATACGAACCTGACTGAGGGCCCATATCTGGTCCTGGATATTCTGGCAAAGTCATGTTACCTATGGGTGTGATTGTCAGATTCGCCCCGACAAAGTCTTGTTTACCCCAAGGTGTTGATTGCCTAGTTTTCCAAAGATGTTTGTTACCCCAGGAGTTGATTGTTAGGTTGATCCCCTAACAAAGTTATGTGTCTGGCGTGGTGCGGAATCATGATTGGTGCTTGGCATCGCACGTACTTGTTACATGTGATAAACTTACTTGCTTGTTACATGCGACTGTGTGCTAGTCCTTAACCCGAGTGGCTGACGGACGTACTTGCATGAGGCACTAGTAGATCTTGCGTGATATTCTTGTGGAGTGCTCCGAGTGGGTTACTCAAAATGCTTGCTAGTGAAATGGCCATCTTGTTACATGCTATCTTGCTCTTGTTCATGAAGTTACCATCTTGCTAGATTGTTCACAATATCCTGAACTCTTGAATACAATCTTATTGCTAGATTGATCATTACAATATCTTGATCATACTATCTTGCATGATACACTGTACACGTGTTACTATCGACGTTTTAATTGCATTGTACATATCATGTTTATACCTTCTAGCTTTTAAACTGTTAATACTTATATCATTGCTGGAAGATGTAAATCCTACTGGGCGAGTGTGCTCATACCTGCTCTCTTTAACATTTCAAGTAGTGAAGGTAAAGCTAAATGATGGGACTTGTGTGCGAGCGTGGAATACACTTAGAGAGTCCATTCTTATTTTTATTTAGATTGGTCACGAATGTAATTTCTCTTTTCTTTGAGAGATAGATAGATTGGTGAGAAAGGAGTGTTTCATTTGACATTGGAGGTTGTAATATTCTTTTTGATAAATAAAGGAAGAAAATTTGATTATTGCATTATGGGCCCTATTTGTAAAAGCTATTGGTCTATAGCTTCTAAATGCTTGCTTGTTCGTTGCATCTCCTAAATTATTCCACTGCTAAAATAAAATTTGGGGCGTGACACGGGGTGTGTTCCTTAAGGTTGAAAGGCGTCCGGTACAGCTGCCGTGTTTCATGGTAACGTGTCGGCCATGTCCGACGCGATTCAACCTTAAAGACGTCGGGTAAGTCCGACGTGATTATGTATTATGAAAACGTCCACTGTATTGGACGTGTTTTAGATAGTGGCCACCCGAGCTCTTGGAGCTCTTGGCATGTCTGTTCGGTTTCTGTCCTACGTTGCTTGGGCTGTGCTCCCAAGGCAACGTAGCTATTGTTTGGGTTATGTTGGCCCATATTGTGATCGGTAACGAGGTGTTTTACGTGAAAATGTGTGCATAGAAAGTTGGGTGTCACACCTTCCGTAGTTTCCTCTCCAATCGGCTACCCTAGCACCGGGTGCTTAGGGCTTGTCCTAGTATAGGAGTACCATTAGGGTTTGCATCGTCATCCTAGACACCATCACTCCTGAGTTTAAGTTGTATGTCCGGCTGAGGGAAAGATGACAAGAGACAGTGACTCGTGTTTGTGGGTGTGCGGCCGTTTGTAGTGCGCTCTTGGTTGGGGGACGGACACCAGTAGACGTACTGGTCCACAGCTACTCTGATTTCCAGTGCCTCACTTTAGGGTTCTTGGCCAGTGTCACGCCCCGATATTTAGCAGCAGAATAAATACTGGAAGATGTGAATGATACAAATAGACGTATCATAATTGAATAATACAGAGTCATAATTTAAATGCAATAACACATTGAGACCATAATATTGTCACCAAAGTATACTTTATTCCATTTCAATTCACTAGTTACAACCTTACATAAGAAGAACCAACTAAAAAAGGGTTCATTATTCAAATGAAAATGTTTCTCTAATACATAGACTATTCAAATATTTATTCCTAATACTTCATCTTCTCAATGTCGGGTGCTCATCACTCTTCCCCTTCCCCATTGGACTCCACTGGTTCCTCATCACTACCTGAAAAGGACAAGATGATAGGGTGAGCGAACTAACTCAATAGGATTTACATCTCAATATTATGCATACACTAATATACATGATTAACATTTTAAATAGGCAGATATGCACATGAACATGATAATGCTAATGCATGTTTTTCTAACAAGCAAAATAGCTGAATACAACGGATATCATATCAGATCAAATGTCGAGTTGCATATACAATGGACAGATATTTCAAGAGTAGAATCATATCAAAATGAATTGGCCATATTCACACGGATAT
This sequence comes from Colocasia esculenta, assembly GCA_014218235.1. NCBI lineage: Eukaryota > Viridiplantae > Streptophyta > Magnoliopsida > Alismatales > Araceae > Colocasia > Colocasia esculenta. The sequence continues at coordinate 123,200,590 of CM024757.1, read as the reverse complement.
CACATATTCACATGATCAGACATATCATATCAGATCAAACTTATCATATCATATCAAGCGAAGGCACATCCCCACAAATCTTGCATATCATATCAGTGCCATGCCAAGCACCACAAGTCCATACTCCCGCGGTTAATAAGTACGTTGAGGCGCTCTTCCCCAGGACCAGACAGGGCCCCTATTGCACAGGTATTGGTCAAATGGACCGAAGTCCATATTGTGCCGAACAAACATATTCATATTATGGCCACAGAGTTTCAATGACAAGCTCATAGTAATAGAGACATGATCATTCATAGAGTCAAGATATGACAATAGCTCAAGAGATCAATTGGGCAGTATATCGATGAATCTTATGTTTCATAATTCATTAATGTCTTGACAAGATGGTTACAAATATGTGCTCTTTATCTCCAGGGTACTTCATGGTACAACCAACTTGGCCTCTATGTGGAAATCCATAGAGAGCGGAGACTTACGGAGGTCTTAAGGAAAAGATCGTTAGTCTGCCAATACGGAATAATCAGCAGAGAGCTCCTAATTCCCCAAGAAGGGTGTGCCTAATTGTGCAAAGATGTAAGTGACGTGTCACGGATTTTTTAAATATGCATGCAAGTTTTGAACAAATAATTGAAACATCAGAAAGCATATAACTAAAGAAAACGCATATACAATCATGATGAAACATTTTAACTAACAAGTCTACGCTAACATGTGTTCATCCATACATTCATATCATATTCTTATCATGTCAATTTCACTTCAAGCTAGATCACAAGATATCAATCAATGAACGTATGATCAATCACATAATAAACATTAGAATCGTATTCATGTCATTACCATTTTCAAATTGGTTGATTGCTTTTAGGTCCATGCATACTATGTAGTATGATGCAACATGCTAATAGACCCAACAACTAAACATGCTGACTAACTAACAAAAAAGAACAGTCTTGGGACAATCCTTGAATCACGTCCAACACAGTGGATGCTTTTCATAACACGATGTACGGTCAAACATGGCTAACTATGAAAGACTGAAATCGTGACGGCCTCCATGGTCGCCTTTAAGATTGAATCGCATCCTGATATCCCGATGCGTTCATAGCAGACATTTAAAATAACAATATAAAAATTGGCGAAAAGATTGAGGGGAAAACTGGCTGAATCGCGTCAGGTGTTCCCGTTGTGGATCAGACCGGCATGGAAACTCACACGACACAAAGTCTCACACACATTGTTGACCGATCAGACGCTGAATCACGTTGGACCTCATGGACACGGTTCACATAATCGTGTCAGCCAAGACCGACGTGATACCAGGCGCTGGAATCGCGTCTCCTGAACCAGACGTGGTTCAAACCGAAAACACAGTAATCAGGGTGCGATATCCATGCAACGCCTATATCTCTCTATCTACTGACATGTAGATAAAACTATCAACATGAACAATGTCGAGGACATTTATTGAAAGACCTTTTGTGTTGTGGGTTAGATCTGATTCAGTCTCCAATCATGTGCAACACATGAAGAATGGAAGAAAGCCTTAAACAAACCTGACTTCATTGCAACTTACATGTCAGGCCCGTAAAATGAGACATCTTGACATTTAGACAAAGTTATAAACATAAAACATGTCTTGGACATCTAGTATAAGAACATTCATGTTGGGGATTTGGTCTAAGTCGGTCTCTAATTCCGTGAAAAACCTGAAAATGTAAAAGTCAAGTGCAACCCAAAAACGCAGTATCATGCAGCGACTCTCTTACCACACTTATAACTCTCTAACTAATGACATTTAGATAAAATATTCAACACAAAACATGATGAGGACTACTAGTAGCATAACTTTCATTATGGAGTTTAGTCTAATTCAGTCTAAAAGCATGTGGAGCACATGAAGAATGTAAAAAGCCCTAACTGTGCTCGACTTAGGTGAAACGACTAGAACTCAGCATATACTCCATGAAATTTAGGAAAACCAAGTTCAAATGAACCTAGACATGCAGCTCTACATTATGGTATGGGTTTCCTTTAATCTTGGTCCAAGAACACTGACCTTTGAATGCTAAGAACTCCCTGCAGGTTTCTGGGTCGATGCAGAGCGAGGTTGAGGAAGACCACATTTTCCCCAGCTGTTCTCCTCTCCTCCAGCGCCCTAGGCTTGCTGCTCACGACCCAAACTTTTTGTTAAACCTTCCTTAAACATTTTATGAGGAGTGCTTATAGATTTAGGGTTCTATTGCATGTCCTAATGGGACTAGAAAAGGGGCCTGCGGGTTTAGAATGACACCTTCCAAAATTTGAGATTCTCTCACCCAAAAGAGGTAGCAACACCATGGGAAGGTGTCATGCATGGTTGGCCACGATTTGGTTTGCCATGCTTGGATAATGACACACTTTTAAACCCTAATTTACCCTTCCTAAATACCCCTTATTTACGTGCACGAATGTTTGGGCATTTCTTGTTCCAATTTTTATCCTTGGGCCAAATGTGCTCCATTGGCCCAATATTGTTGGTGGGTCATTAATACATGATGTTGGAAGTCTCTCCAATATGTTTATTTAATTTATGGTTGGGTTATTTTTCCGTGTTAACAATTTTCCGACTTAGTTTCCTAATTCGGGTAACTTGGTCACGTGTGACGTACACTCGACCAATCAGATTTTTCGTTGGATGAATTCCTTCGTGGAACACTTAGGAATAATATTTGGGGTTGGTTTATAATTTTTACAGAATGTTCAGATGTGTTTTCTCACGTACGATAGTGGTACGTAAGTTCTATCATTCTGATAATACAAAAGTTATTTATTTACTATTTTCATACTTGAATTTGTTCATTGGTCATAAGTTGTCCATTGATCTGATTTCTTTTATGGACTATCCCCACATATTGTTTGGAGTCCACCATAAATTTCTCATTTAGTTTATGATCTCATTTTATACACCTGATAATGGGTTGTCCAACTTATTTTCTAATTACGATAATAAGTCACACTAACTCTTAAATATACCCCAAATGACTTTTATTTACCTAAATTTCTTTATGGATCATTATAGGATAATATTTAAAGTTCATCTATTTTAATTTTATGACTCATCTAACTATGTGTGATAATGATTTCCCGACTATTCCCTAATTACGGCACTCAGTCGCAAAACGCCTTAAACTTGGACCATCTGATTTTCCTTTGCACCAATTTCTTGTGGATCATTAGGGAGTATTATTTAGAGTTGAACTATGGTTTTTATGAAATTTACTAATGGGTTTTTGTATGTATGATAATGACACGTGCATTTTTGCATTTTATTAATGTTGAATTTATCATTTTCAATTTATTTCTATTTTTTTTAATTACCGAATTTCCAAGGTGTTATATCCTCCCCCACTTAAAATAATTTGGCCCCCAAATTTATAAGTGTAGTCAAGTGAACCAGGAAATTGGGCTTCCTGATTTGGTGTACTTCCTTGGATCACTGTATAACCTACAAACATCACACCTATAGTGGGTAGAGTTCTATCTATTCATTTAGCTATCCTTGGAAGCCACGGTTGGTCTGACCTCCAGTCATCTCTCCTACTTACAACTGATGTACCAGCAAGACGATTATCATAAGACTAATCTAGAGGTTCAACAAAAATGACACATTCCATCATACCTCCTTCTTCTGCAGCTTCAGGCTCTGAATAGCTTGTAAGTGGCCTTGCCTTCTTTGTCCATTCGGACGCTTGTCCTGAGGGACTTGTTCCTTTAGCAGTGGGCAATCAGAAATCCTGTGGTCACGACTCCCACAATGCAGACATCTCCCCTGCGCTCTCCAGCATTGTTCGGATTGGTGACTAGCTTTATCGCAATGCTTGCATCTTTCCCCATTTGCCACTACCAACTACTTGCCTAATTCCTTTGGCTTCTTATCAGCTTGTTTAGTAAAACCACCACAGGGCCTTTTCTTCCCAAGGGTCGGTTGATACCTTCCTGTAGCAAACACTTGCTCCCTTTTCACGGATTTTCCCTAAATTCTTTCGGCAGTCACCATGGCATCTTCCAATAACTGAGCCTTCTTTACCATGTCAGCATTGGTTTGAATGTCCATTGGTGCCAGTTGAGTGATGAACTGGGGCCTCAAGCCATTCAGAAAGTGTTTTGCCTTCATTCTTTCTGTCCCAATCAAGTGAACGGCGTATTGGGACAGACGAGAGAATTGGGCCTCATATTCGGCCACAGTAAGTCCTCTCTGCTTCAAAGCCACAAATTCAACTGCTTTCCATTCCTGAACCCTCTCATAGAAGTATTTGGTGTTGAAGTGTTCAATGAACTGAGCCCATGTCAGTTGCTGACCATTCAGTGTTGCTTCCACCAACTCCCACCATGCCCTGGCATCCTTTTCCAATTGGAAAGTCACCAGTAGCACTTTGTTTTGGTCTGGGCATTGCATGACCCTAAAGATCCTTTCAATTTCTTTGACCCAATGTTCAGCAACATCCGGGTCAGTGCTTCCTTCAAACCTAGGTGGATCCATACTTCGAAATTTTCAATGGAGATCACCAGCTCCACGGTTACCTCCACCCTAGGTGGCTTGCATTATTGCCTGAGTCAAGTTTTGCAAGGTTTGTTGCATGTTTCTAGCCTGGGCTCGTTCAGCATCCATTGAGGTATTAAGTACCTTCAAGATAATAATAAAAGTTAGACATCTAGATATAACATATGTGACTCCTATCCCCATAGCTCTACCACATGCTCACAGTAGGTGTGACGGATTTTGACTCGTGTGATCTAGTTTCATTATATGTTCCTATTCCTTGGACCTGAAAAGTTTAGGCTCTGATACCAACTATCACGCCCCGATATTTACAGCGAAATAAATACCGAAAGATGTGAACGATACAAATAGACGTATCACAGTTGAATAGCATAGAGTCATAATTTAAATGCAATAACACATTGAGACCATAATATTGTCACCAAAGTATACTTTATTCCATTTCAATTCACTAGTTACAACCTTACATAAGAAGAACCAACTAAAAAGGGTTCATTATTCAAATGAAAATGTTTCTCTAATACATTGACTATTCAAATATCTATTCCTAATTCGTCATCTTCTCAATGTCGGGTGCTCATCACTCTTGCCCTGCCCCATCGGACTCCACTAGTTCCTCATCACCATCTGAAAAGGACAGGATGATAGGGTGAGCGAACTAGCTCAGTAGGATTTACATCTCAATATTTTACGGGCACTAATATACATGATTAACATTTTAAATAGGCAGATATTCACATGAACATGATAATGCTAATGCATGCTTTTCTAACAAGTGAAATAGATGAATAGAATGGATATCATATCAGATCAAATGATGAGTTGCATATACAATGGACAGATATTTCAAGAGTAGAATCATATCAAAATGAATTGGTTATATTCACATGGATATCACATATTCACGTGATCGGACATATCATATCATATCAAACTTATCATATCATATCAAGCGAAGGCACATCCCCACAAATCTTGCATATCGTATCAGTGCCATGCCAAGCACCACAAGTCCATACTCCCGTAGTTAATAAGTATGTTGGGGTGCTCTTCCCTAGGACCAGACAGGGCCCCTATTGCATAGGCATTGGTCAAATGGACCGAAGTCCCATATTGTGCCGAACAAGCATATTCATATTATGGCCACGGAGTTTCAATGACAAGCTCATAGTAATAGAGACATGATCATTCATAGAGTTAAGGTATGACAATAGCTCAAGAGATCAATTGGCCTCCATGGTTGCCTTTAAGATTGAATTGTGTCGTGATATCCCGATGCATTCATGACAGACATTTAAAATAAAAATATAAAAATTGGCAAAAAGACTGAGCGGGAAAACTGGCTAAATTGCGTCAGGTGTGCCCGTCGCGGATCAGACCGGCATGGAAACTCACACGACACGAAGTCTCACGCGCACTGTTGACCGGTCAGATGCTGAATCACATCAGACCTCGGACGCGGTTCGCGTAATTGCATCGGCCAAGACTGACGTGATACCAGGCGCTGGAATCACGTCTCCTGAACCGGACACAGTTCAAACCTCAAACCGAAAACACAGTAATCAGGGTGTGATATTCATGCAACACCTATATCTCTCTATAGACTGACATTTAGACAAAACTCTCAACGTGAAAAATGTCTAGGACATCTATTGGAAGAACTTTTGTGTTGTGGGTTAGACTCTAGTCATGTGCAACACTGGAAGAATGTAAGAAAGCCCTAAACATATGTGACTTCATTGCAACTTACATGTCAGGTCCATAACTTGAGCTCTACTGACATTTAGACAAAATTCACAACATAAAACATGTCTAGGACATCTAGTAGAAGAACATTCATGTTGGTGTTTTGATCTAATTCGGTCTCTAATCTCATGCAAAACCTGAAAAATGTAAAAGTCAAGTGCAATCCGAAAATGCAGTATCATGCAGTGACTCTCTTACCACGCTTATAAATCTCTAACTAATGACATTTAGATAAAATGTTCAACACAAAATATGACGAGGACTACTAGTAGCATAATGTTCATGATGGGGGTTTAGTCTAATTCGGTCTAAAATCATGTGAAACACATGAAGAACATAAAAATCCCTAACTGTGTGCGACGTAGGGGAAACGACTAGAACTCGACGTATACTCCATGAAATTTAGGCAAACCAAGTGCAAATGAACCTAGACATGCCGCTCTACATGCTGGTATGGGTTTCCTTTAATCTTGACCCAAGAACACCTACCTTTGAATGCTAAGAACTCCCTACAGGTTTCTAGGTCGATGCAGAGTAAGGTTGAGGAAGACCACATTTTCCCCAGCCGTTCTCCTCTCCTCCAGCGCCCTAGGCTTGCTGATCACGACCCAAACCTGTTGCTAAACCTTCCCTAAACGTTTTATGAGGAGTTATTATAGATTTAGGGTTCTATTGCATGTCCTAATGGGACTAGGAAAGAGGCCTGCGGGTTTAGCATGACACCTTCCAAAATTTGATATTCTCTTTACCCAAAAGAGGTAGCAACACCATGGGACGGTGTCATGCATGGTTGGCCACGATTTGGCTTGCCATGCTTGGCTAATGACACACTTTTAAACCCTAATTTACCCTTCCTAAATACCCTTTATTTACATGCACGAATTTTTGGGCATTTCTTGTTCTAATTTTTATCCATAGGCCAAATGTGCTCCATTGGCCCAATCTTGTTAATGGGTCATTAATACATGATGTTGGAAGTCTCTCCAATATGTTTATTTAATTTATGTTTGGGTTATTTTTCCGTGTTAACAATTTTCCGACTTAGTTTCCTAATTCGGGTAACTTGGTCACGTGTGACGAACACTCGACCAATCAGATTTTTGGTTGCATGAATTCCTTCGTGGAACACTTAGGGATAATATTTGGGGTTGGTTTATAATTTTTACAGAAGTTTTCGATGTGTTTTCTCACGTACGATAGTGGTACGTAAGTTCTATCATTCCGATAATACGAAAATTATTTATTTACTATTTTCATACTTGAATTTGTTCATGGGTCATAAGTTGTCCATTGATCCGATTTATTTTATGGACTATCCCCACATATTGTTTAGATTCCACCATAAATTTCTCATTTAGTTTATGATCTCATTTTATACACCTGATAATGGGTTGTCCAACTTATTTCCTAATTACGATAATAAGTCACACTAACTCTTAAATATACCCCAAATGACTTTTATTGACCCAAATTTCTTGATGGATCATTAGAAGATATTATTTGAAGTCCATCTATGATTTTTATTTAATTTTCTGACTCATCGAACTATGTGTGATAATGATTTCCCGACTATTCCTTGATTATGACACTCAGCCGCAAACGCCTTAAACTTGGACCATCTGATTTTCCTTTGCACAAATTTCTTGTGGATCATTAAGGAGTATTATTTAGAGTTGAACTATGGTTTTTATGAAATTTTATAATGGGTTTTTGTATGTATGATAATGACACGTACATTTTTGCTATTTTACTAATATTAAATTTATTATTTTTAATTTATTTTTATTTTTAATTACCGAATTTCTGAGGTGTTACAGCCGGAGTCCCTAAAGGTGTTAGGCTTGGGCCTGCGGTGGTGTAGTCCGTAGGTGTGGTGTTGGTTTGCCTCAAGAGTTCTTGAGGTGGAGCGGCAGCTAGACCTTTCGTCCATGGCTGCGAGGCTGAAAGGTGTACTTGTGTTGTTTGTCTGAGTCAGTGACTGGTGTCGCGAAGCAGTACTCATGACTCGTGTGTGGCATGCCCTTCTGTGGCTTGTACACGTGTGTGTGATTTGCGGTTTATTTATTTATAGTTGTAGCATCATGCAAGGTTATAAACTGTATATCTGTGAATGCTTTGCAGCTTTGATATAAATTGTGTTTCTCGGCTTTGGGGGAGTTGCCCTACTGAGCCAATGACTTGTGAGGCTCACCCCTTCTTCTTCCAGGGGAAGGAGAGTAGGAGGATTCACGTCCCTCCTCGAGTTCCGGTCAGCATCATAGTGGAGTCGGGCCCTCGCCACCAGCAGAGTAATGTTTTTACTTGTGGAGCCTCAGGGGTTGTCCCAGGCTATTGTACTTTGTTAATGACTATGTATGGAACTGAGCATGTACATTCATATGTATATGAGAAATGAAAGCTTATATGTGTTCAGCGTGTTCTTTTATATTTTCATGGACATATGTGGTTGTTATCCCTTGCGAGGATTTGGCCCAACCGCAAGAGGCGGTGTCGTGTCGAGTTCGTTATTGGGGTAACGGGCATGAACAACGTGGACCATCATAGTTGGTATCAAAGTAGGGTCCGTGTAAATATGAAGGAATGGGAATTGTACATAGTGTGTTCCTTACTATAGTCTTCTGCTGGTAGTTGGCCTTATTTTTGTAATGATATACTCACATGTTGTGTGGAACGAATGTTGTATGTGCAGGTTTATAAATGGCTGATAGAAGAGATTGGGGAGGAGGAAGTGATGATGATGGGGCAGGAGAGACCACATAGCAAATGATAGAAAGGTTGGGGGACAGCATCACTCAGATTCGGACACGGTTAGATCAGCAGCCTCCAGTTCAGCCAGCCACAACAGTACCATCCGTGGCGGAGGAGAGAGTACCGGCACTACTTGTACCACCCTTTGTAGTAGAGGTACCTCCCGTAGTACCTTTACCTCCCATGGTACTAGTAAGGCTAGCTACTGTGGAGGAGTCCATGATGTTGGTGGAAAGGTTTTTGCGTCATCAGTCACCCACTTATTCAGGAGGTTCAATCCAGACACGGCAGAGCATTGGATAAATGAAATTGAGCTGGTATTCACTACAATGAGATGTCCTCCAGTGGATAGAGTGATCTTGGCTACATACCAGTTGAGAGCATTTGCACAAGAATGGTGGAGACTCAAGATGCAAATAGTGTTTACGAGAAGAGCAAAAGATACAATCACATGGGCTGAGTTTCTTAAGGTATTCAACAACACCTTCTTTCCAACTCAAATTCAGCAAGCTAAGAGAGAGCAATTTAGAACACTTCAGTAAGAAAATTTTTCAGTGTTGGGATACCAAATGAGGTTCATGGCTTTGAGTCGGTATGCACTGTATGTGATGACCAACAATGCAATGATGGTTGAGTATTTTATCCGGGGGTTGACGTCGGAGTTGCAAGATGCGGTGACACTGTTGATGTGTGGTATAGTGGAAGAGGCAGCCCAAAGAGCAGTGATACTTGAAAGAACTGTACAAGCCAGGCAATCTAGTGGATCAAGTTCAAGCGGTGGCAATTTTCGACTTCCACAGCAATTGGCGGGTATTAGCAAGGCATCTTTGGGAGGAGCTTCTTCATCGGGCTTCAGCAAGTGGGTAACAAAATAAAGAAGGTATTCAAAATCCGGAGGTAGAAGAATCCCAACAAAGCACAGCAAGGTAGCCTGCGGAATTCCGGTGTTACAATTGCAACCAGCTGGGAACATGGCAAGAAATTGTCCGTATCCAAGGAGAGAAAGCTATGGTAGAGGGGCACCATAGCAGCAGCAGCCTATAGCCGAGCAAGGTAGAGGCGCACCTTACCAGAGGGGAGGAGGATGAGGACGAGTAATGGCAATCACAAGGGCTCGGGCCGAGGCATCAAATTTGATTGAAGGTATTGTACCACTTTTTGAATTTTCAGCTAGAACACTAGTTGATCCAGGTGCATCTCACTCCTTTATTTCCGAAGATTTCCTTGATAATATGGTACATCCATTTGAGGAGAGGCAGTGTGAGCTTATAGTAGAGGTACCATCTGGGGATTTCATGCTTATTACTTGTTACCTAGATGAAGTTCCTATTATGGTACGAGGTAATCATTTACTGGCTAGGTTGTATGCACTACAATTGAAAGAATATGATATGATTTTGGGCATGGATTGGTTGGAAGTATATGGGACAGTTGTTGATTGTAGAAAGAAGAGAGTGAGGTTCAGCCATCCAGGAGGGGATATGTTTGAATTTCAAGGTATGTCGTTTTATACCCCTAAGTTTATCATTTCTGCCCTTAAGGCTGGAAATTGATTAATGCAGGGTGTGTAGCCTATCTGGCATCTGTTAGTCTGGTTGAGGCAGGTAAGTCAGTGGACAGGGTACCAATTGTTAATGAATTTATAGATGTGTTTCTGGACGAGCTTCCAGGTTTGGCACCACACAGGGAGGTGGACTTTACCGTTGAGTTGCAGCCAAGTAGTATGCCCATTTCCAAGGCACCATATAGGATTGCACCAATGGAATTGAAGGAAATAAAGAAGCAACTGCAAGAGTTACTTGAAAAGGGTTTTATTTGGCCGAGCCACTCACCATGGAGAGCATCGGTTTTGTTCATAAGAAAGAAAGATGGCAGCATGAGGATGTGTATTGACTACCGCCAGCTAAATCAGGTCACTATAAAGAATAGGTATCCACTTCCACATATTGATGATTTGTTTGATCAATTGTAATCAGCAAGGATGTTCTCCAAGATAGATTTGAGGTCAGGGTACCATCAATTGAGAATCTGGGAGGAAGACATTAACAAGACGGCATTTAGTACAAGGTATGGGCATTATGAGTTTGTGGTTATGCCATTTAGGCTAACCAATGCACCGACAGCCTTTATGAATTTGATGAATAGAATCTTCCATCCATATTTGGACCAATTCATTGTGGTATTCATAGATGATATTTAGTATATTCAGCTTTAGAAGAAGAACATGCAGCTCACTTGAGGATTACATTGCAGACATTAAGGGAGCACCAGCTTTATGCAAAATTTAGTAAGTGTGAGTTTTGGTTGAAAGAAATATAGTTTTTAGAGCATGTTATGTCAGGTGAGGGTGTTGCAGTGGATCCGGCAAAGTTAGAAGCAGTTATGAAATGGGAGGAACCAAAGACAGTATCAGAAATTTGGAGTTTTCTTAGTATGGTAGGGTATTATAGGTGGTTTATCCAAGACTTCTCCAAGATTGCAGCACCAATGATGAGCATTACCAGGAAAGGGGTACCATTTGCATGGTCATTCGATTGCAGACGTAGCTTCATGAAGTTGAAGAAGCGGCTCACTTCAACCCCAATTTTAGTGATACCATCAGGTCGAGGTGGTTATGTGATCTACACATATGCATCCAAGAGAGGACTTGGGGTAGTACTTATGCAACATGGAAAAGTGGTGGCATACACATCTAGGCAGTTAAAGAGGCATGAGGAGAATTATCCTACACATGATTTAGAATTGGTAGTGGTTGTGTTTGCATTGAAGACATGGCGACATTACTTGTATGGGAAGAGATTTGAGAAATTCATAGATCACAAAAGCTTGAAGTAAATCTTCTCATAAAAAGACTTGAACTTAAGGCAACGTAGATGGATGGAATATCTTAAGGATTATGATTTTAGTTTGGCATATCACCGAAGTAAAGCAAATGTGGTGGCGGATGCCTTGAACAAGAAACCAGTAATGAGTCATTTAATGATGAAGGAGTGGAAACTATATGAGGATGTGGCTGAAAATTCTTTGTCCAAGTAGCCAAAGAAGAGCTGTGTTAGCTAGTAGCACCATAGAGCTGTCTTTGTATTGGCAGGTCATAGAGGCACAAAAGATAGACGAGAATTTGGCTGACATTGTGAAAATGGAAGATGTCACCATAGATGATGATTGTGTAGTCCAGTTTAGACATAGGTTGTATGTTCCAAGTGAAGCAGGTGTGAAGCAGAAAGTGTTAGAAGAAGCACATCGGTCTAGGTATACCATACATCAGGGAAGCACCAAAATGTACCAAGATTTGAAGAAATATTTCTGGTGGCCGAACATGAAGAGGGAGATAGCAGAGTTTATAGCAAGGTGTGCTGTGTGTCAGCAAGTTAAAGCAGAGCATCAAAGGCCGGGAGGTTTGTTGCAGCCCTTACCGATACCGCAATGGAAATAGGATGACATTTCCATGGACTTTGTTGTAGGTTTGCCCAGGACAGCGTCAAGTCATAATGGCATTTGGGTCTTCGCTGACAGGTTGACAAAAGTATGCAGATTGCTAGCAGTTAGTATGTCATGAGCAGTGGACCAATTAGCAAGATTGTATGTTAAAAGAATTGTACCTTTGCATGGTATACCGGTTACCATTGTTTCTAACAGGGATCCTAGGTTTACATCCAGCTTTTGGAGGAGTTTGCAGAGGGTTGTGGGTACACAATTGAAGTACAGTTCATCATATCATCCCCAAATCGATGGGCAGACGGAGAGGACAATCCAGACTATAGAAGATATGCTTCGAGCGTGTTGTTTGGTTTGGGGAGGCGGATGGGAGCAGCATCTTGGCATGGTTGAGTTTGCCTACAACAATAGCTATCACACAAGCATTGGCATGGCACCGTATGAAGCACTTTATGGAAGACCTTGCAGAACTCTGTTGAATTGGCATGAAGTGGGTAAAAGGCACGCAATGGGACCGGAATTGGTATAGCGATGCGCAGAAATGGTGAAGTTTATTAAAGAGAAGCTACAGACAGCACAAAGTAGTTAAAATAGCTATGCAATACCCGGCATAGGCCCCTACAATTTGAGGTAGGAGACTACATATTTTTAAGAGTTTCTCCAACAAAGGGTGTGTTAACCTTCAGCAAGAGAGGCAAGTTGAGTCCCAGGTTTGAGGGTCCATTCCAGATTTTGGAAAGGATCGGTGAGAGGACTTACAGGTTGGAGCTTCCAACGGAATTCACGGATGCTCATGACGTGTTCCACGTGTCCATGTTAAGGAGGTACATCTGGGATCCTTCCCAAATTGTTAACTACACCCGAGATGATTTGATGCCAGATATATCCATGCAAGAGTATCCGGTTATGATCACAGGCAGACGGACACAGAAATTGAGAAATAAAGACATTGAGTTGGTAAAGATCCGATGGCAGAACAGGCAGGGTGATGAGGATACTTGGGAGTTGGCCGATGAAATGTTCAAGACGTATCCATACTTATTTGAGTAAGCATTGCTTTCTTTTTTAGGTGATAGTTGCACATGTATGGAATATCTATGTATGTTTGCTTCTTTTAATTTCGAGGAAGAAATTATTTTTAGGTGATAGTAATGTAATATCCAATACTTTCATATCGAGTTTGACCGGGTTTGGAGGCCAGTGTGTGGCCTATTGTGTGACCATAGAGGTTTATGTGTGCTTTTGTAGGTTTTTGGCAACAGGTGGAAGGCCGAGGGCTTGGGCATCACAGCTCAAAGCAGGCTCTGGCGGACTCATTGAGAACGCACCCGATATGGAGGACGCAATTCTTGTTGGTGAACGTGTCCCCCTTAGCCAATGCGACTTGAACAGGGTCACGACCATCCTGTCCGACATGTTTTCGCACCACTTTTACGTGAGCATCGCTGCATGCGCGCCGCATGGCGCATGCAAGGATGTCGACTTTTAAATGCATCGTGAAGGTCGGATGCGTTTATAAACACGGCGTGAAGACCCAACGTAATTTAGACTTAGTGTATTTTGAGCTCCTGGCTCTGGCTGAACAGTGCATTCTCACTGCTCAGCTGGGGGAGAAGCCTTGGCAGTCTAAAGGTGGATTCAGGGTGATTTCGGAGGATTCGGAGTCTGTTCGGCGTGTTTCCGATGCGAGGACGAGCTTTGGAGCGCGGAGAACGCCAGGTTATCGTTGAAGTCGCGTTTCAACCATTGGTAGGGGAACACTACCTTGGTTTTATCTTGTTTTTGGATGTGTGGGATGAATATGTTAGGAGTCATGATATCTTTTGTGGAAATTGTGTATGAATGAGTAGAAAGCATGCGTAGGAACTCCTTTACACTGTTAATTCCTACTTTGCATGCGTATGAGAGTGCATGGAGTGATTTCCAGAATGGTTTTAGGGGTGTGTTCCTTATGGTTAAAATGTGTCCGGTACAGCCACCGTGTTTCATGGTAACGCGTCGGCCATGTCTGACGCGATTCAACCCTTAAGGCGTCAGGTAAGTCCGACACGATTATGTATTATGAAAATGTCCACTATATTGGACACGTTTTAGAAAGTGGCCACCCGAGCTCTAGGAGCTCTTGGCCAGTCTGTTCGGTTTCTATCCATCGTTGCTTGGGTTGTGCTCCCAATGCAACGTAGGTATTGTTTGGGTTATGTTGGCCCATATTGTGATCGGTAACGAAGTGTTCTACATGAAAATGTGTGCATAGCAAGTTGGGTGTCACGCCTTTCGTAGTTGCCTCTCCAGTCGGTTACCCTAGCACCGGGTGCTTAGGGCGTGTCCTAGTACGGGTGTACTATTAGGGTTTGTGTCATCTTCCTGGACACCCTCACTCCTGAGTTTGAGTTGTACGTCTGGCTGAGGGAAAGACGACAAGGGACAGCGGCGTGTGTTTGTGGGTGTGTGGCAGTTTGTAGCGTGCTCTTGGTTGGGGACGGACACCAGTAGACATAGTAGTCCCCAGCTAGTCTGATTTCCAGTGCCTCACTTTAGGGTTCTCGGCCAGAGTCCCTAAAGGTGTCAGGCTTGGGCTTGCGGCAGTGTAGTCCGCAGGTGTGGTGTTGTTTTGCCTCCATAGTTCTTGACTTGTTGAGGTGGAGCAGCAGCTGGACCAGTCGTCCATTGCTGCGAGGCTGAGAGGTGTACTTGTGTTGTTTGTCTGGGTCAGTGACTGGTGTCGCAAACCAATACTCATGACTCATGTGCGGCGTGCCCTTCTGTGGCTTGTACACGTGTGTGTGATTTGTCTTTTATTTATTTATAGCTGTAGCATCATGCGTAGTTGATAAAATGTATATCATTAAACGCTTTACAGCTTTGATATAAATTGTGTTTCTCGGCTTTGGGGGAGTTGCCCTATTGAGCCAATAACTTGTGAGGCTCACCCCTTCTTCTTCCAGGTGAAGGAGAGCAGGAGGATTCATGTGACGGACCGGGGTACTTATGCCCAATAAGCCTCCACATCCAGATCCGCCTCCCGCGAACAAACTGAAGTCTCGCAAGGGATATCTCACACACGTGTCTAGTAGGAATATAATAGACAAACCACAACAGTATAAGACACAAGAAAGAACATGTGCTCATACCTGCATATAATAATTTACAACTGTCCCATTACATTAATACATGTCCAAATAAAAAGTACAACTACCTGAGGCATACCCCGAGGGAGCACAGGCTCACACAACACTACTAGCTCAACTGCTGGTGGTACAAGTCTGTAACAACGCCTCCACAAGCCAAACCAAACACACGTAAGCCCTGAAAAAACTGTAGGAGAGTGAGCCTCACAAGTCACTGGCTCAGTAGGGAGGCCCCAAAACAACACTGGAACCTAAAGAGACGTCAACCCCAAAGGGTCTCACTGGCAACACCAAACCATTTCATGCTCAGAACATTTATACATGAACTGTAAATAAATGTAAGTACATTAACTATACACAAGCTCGGAAAGTAAAAGAGAACAACAGGACCAGCACAACACAGCTAGTCCGCTCAACAACTGAAAAGCCTAGGCCTCAAGCCTTACAGGCAAATCCTTACAACAATTGATTGCCTAAGCCATATGCCACGAGAGCAAACTACTGCTCTAGGTACAAGCTTCACTGGCAAACCTCAAGCACATGGGGACTTGACTGCTAACCAAGAGTTAGTCCATGGAGTCCCAAACCACGATACATTAGATGCTATATTCTAAACAGCAGGATTAGCTACAGTAGGCCAATCCATCACACACAATAATCATAATCGAAAGCTTACTTAAAGAAATATAAAACACAACAAGTGGAAGGTCCCGTCATATGACTTCCACGCATGATGCACGATTCGATCAAACCGCAGTACGCCTAGGCCATAGGCCTCATCGGCAACTTACTCACAAAGGGTAATAGGATTGGCAACCACAAGCCAATCGACCTCAATACCTAAAAAGGTTGTGAACACTATAAAACCACAAAGCAACCCACAAAGGGGTGCAGGTACCTACTACGTCAAGGTACCACAACACACATACTCGTACTAAGGGTAAAAGTAGGTGGTAAACACCACATAAACCACTTGTTTACTGTGCCATCACTTAGGCACAACATTACAGGTGAAACCTCAACCGGCGAGTCACAAAAGCCACAACCAGAGCTGGTAAAGCACGAGTCAGAAGGAACGACGCCACCACACGGGAACGAACTACTGGCTGATCAGGCCAGTATCCAACCCGGACAACAAAACACAAGAACTACCTCTCAGTCTCGCAGTCACTGACGTAAGGTCCAACTGCCGCTCCACTGAAAAAGTCAAACAACTGTGGAGACCAACCAACACCACACCTACAGACACAAGCTGCAGGCCCATGCCTGGCACCTCTAGGGACTCTGGCCTAAGCTCCCTAAAGTGAGGCACTGGAAAACAAGACTAGCTGGGGACCAGTGACGTCTACTGGTGTCCGTACCCCCAACTATGAGCGCGCCACAAGTGACTAAAAACAAGTACAGAAGTCACTGTCCCACTGTCGTCTTTCCCTCAGCCGGACGTACAAATCAGACAAAGGAGTGAGGGTGTCCAGGACAGACGACACAGACTGAACGGTACAACACAAGTACTGGGACAAACCCCGAGCACAAAAAGAACATGTGCCTGGCTCACAGAGAACCTGGGGTACCCGACTAGAGAGGTATTCCGGAACAGGCGCCGGACCACCACACTCGGCAAACTCAAACTGTGATGTATACACAACCACTTTCTAATATCGTTCATGGTACACATATTAATATTAGGAATAGCTTGTCCTAGTCACCCTGTGACTTACAAGCTAACCTGCACAATCGCATACATAAACCATATTAAAAATAATGCCACGGCCTGTCATCGGTCACACGGTGACCTCCACTGCCACACTAGGCACAATACACAATTACACTTATACTTTATTACTTATCCATTTAGGATAATTTGCAAGAGATCCTAAAGGATCCAGGCTAGGTTCCAACGTGAACCTCATCGCCACAACACCACGGACTAATCATAATAATTAAGATATAATAAACACAATGATGTACGATATGCCATGCACATATAAACCACATGCACGGCATCTAAACCACGTAGACACCACGTGTATAATACACCATGACTGGTGTACTACACGTCATCCACGTAAACAGTATGTCCAACACATGGACAACATACACGTATGTATATTACACATTAATCACGTAAAGCATGCCCATCTCGTGAGCAACACGCTCCATGAGCGTAACAAGTGTACTGGCTCTCACCTGTCATTGCCATGCACACACAACCACGTGATATTTACAACAAGAAGAACATCGTGAAACACACTATATTGATACATGCACAGGTTGGCGGCAACATCGATTTCCGTCCATAGGATATAGAAGGCAGTGTCCCCTGTCGTTAATACTAAGTAAACGACCATCACCTGGCCGTTTACTCAATATCAACGGCTAGACATCTGGCCGTTTATCTCCAACTGAAGAACCCAGCGTCAATCGATGTTGACGTCGAGATCCTCAACTTCCAACACATACAGAATGCACAGACCGGCCGCAGGCCGATCATACGGGCAACTTAGCCCTATAAACAATAGGAAAAGTAGGGGAAACACTTCCCCTTACATCTGTATACTATAATTAAACCGGAGAAACAAGATCCAACGCTTGGATCGATCAAACCACCCAATTTCCCGGCATGGAGAACCCTTTTCCCAAAAACTCAATCAACATACGATCTATGCAAACAAAGCATGGAAAGTCAACCAGGAGGGATCAAGGGGTCCAGTCCCTACCTCAGAAACGCGATTAAACTCCTGAAGAACCTCGAATCGTGCCAAAACCAGAGGAGCTTCCCGTGAACACCGCCCTCCAATCCGTCATTCCCCGCCTGATCTGCCGCTACCACACGCACCATGGCCTTCCCACGTGCTCCCGTCGGCCGCTGGAAGTAGGGGAGAAGCACAAGGGTGAAGGTGGGGGAAGAGGAGGACAGAAAAATGGGGAAAGAAGAGGGCTCGGATTGCCCATAAAAACACAGGCGCCTCAGTTGACGTCAACCTCTGTGCTGTTAACCTAACCGCCACCACTAGACGTCCACAACTCTTGCCGCCAAGTTCATGCACAAGAACTCACTAGAAGCAACGATAGACGTCCACATCGATGGACGCCAAAACCATGTTAATGGCAACACTCTTTCCGCCAACACATAGTCGACGTCACACTCCTAGACGCCAACCCACTGTTGATGTCCAACTCACACAGGGCACCAACAGGCACAGATCCATAACTGCGCACACACAACACGAGTCGCACTGGTCACAGCTTGACCACCCCACACTCTAAACAGAGGATCCACAAAGATCCGAAAAAATGCGCGACGTTATAGTATTATCACCTAAAAAGAAATGTCGTCCTCGACATTCAACACAAATTAACCACAATAAACCAAATTATCACCTAAAAAGAAATAAAGTCGTACGTAGAACAATTAGGATACACTTTTTCTGCTTTTGCCTCTTAAATTGCATGCACTGACTGATTTATCTGTTTATCTTTCTATTTGTTCTGCTTTACCTTTCTTTCATTTCATAACTGTTTTGCTTCATGGGTTCAGTCTGACACCCTTTACTCCTTAAGCGAGTCTACTTTGCTGGTGGCGCTTTATCTTCTTGGACTCAACCTACTGTCACATTTTCCTGGGCAATTTTACTCTGCCGATAGCGCTTTATCTGCTTGGGCTCAATCTGTTCTCACACTTTCTGAGCTGTGTTTGCAACATTTGTTTCTGGGCCACTTTTCTTACTAGAAACCTTTCACTTTATTATGTTATTTTTGGGTACTCTGCCATATAAAATCATTATAAATTCCCAAATTTCTCGATACCTTTCTATCATTTGTTTACCACTGCCAACTGTTATTGTGACTCATTTATATTCACATCCTTAATTGTCAAATTCTTAAAGAAGAGCAAATCATCACAACTGAGTTTCTATCTCTTTATACCATTTTATTCTTACTACCTTAATTCATATCTTATCAAAAATCACTACCTCTTTTCTTAGTTATGCAAATACCTTGAACTTTTCTTTAAACAAAGAAATCTTTAATAGTCTACGAATATTAAATTTTTCTTGCCTTCCATGCTTCCGTTGCGCCCCTCTGATAATATCAAATATCCGACAAAATATTCCATAGATTCTGTTTCTCAAATCACTTTACTTGATTATTTAGTACTAGGAGACAATATCTAAATTTTTAAATTGATTTCTCTAATACTTCAATTCTGATTGCCACATACTTCAAAAATCTGAGAATTGCTATACCATTATCTTACTGACGTACCTCGTTTTTCATCTTTCCTTTCTGACTTCAATTTATATTCTTTGGCTGGCTAACTCCATTATCTCTATCTTTTCTCAGAACATCTGTTTCCATTACTGTGACATTACACACTTATTTCAGAAAAATTACTCTACCCAATTGATTTCAAGCTGTTCACTGTTATTGTTCACATACTTCCCTTTATGAACTCAACAATTTCAATTTCCACTTATTTCTTACTTTCTTACTATGCTCAACCAAGCTCGGGTCTGTACATTACTCTTTAATTATCCTGTCTTTCATTTTCACCTTATACTTTAAAATATTGCTTCGAGGAAATATTTCTGCTTAAACCAAACCACTTTCTGCATGCTGCCATGCAAACTTTTACTGATCACTTTCTCAGCCATTTCATTATATTCATTTCTTTCTTTTCAAAACCAATAATCTGCGAACTGTATTAAGCATTATACCTTTTCTGCAAAACACTTTTCACAATTACTCAGCTGTAGCTGCTCATATTGTACCCTTCACATTGCCATTCTTATTATCATATAAACATTCTCCTTTAACAGCTGTCAAAACCATAATCTAGAGCCGACCTCTTTAAATACCATAACCTACTCTGCTTGATTCCTCTATTCCACATTACTGTTTCATTCTCAACTACTAAAAATACCATTATTACAACAATCTACCTTGCTATTCCTCTCAATTTATTCATCTTTAATGGCTTCTCAGTTAATGGCTTCTCAACTGATCTCAATCCGTCTCTACTATAAACTTTATCTCTTCTTTCCACAAACTGTGTACAGTTGCTAAACATCGTAAACCTTTGCAGAACAACTCTTATCCTTAGTATTATAATCCTTAATCATTCTGTAAAATCTTCACATATTGCCTCTCGCTAGGCGTATATATTTCTTGTGAAATTATCAGAAAAACTCAATCATATACTGATTCATTTTTCCTCTACTTTCCTTTGCCTAACTGATCACCTCAGCACATGCTCACATATAGCTCTATATCAAATTTCTCATTATCATCTTTATTCAAACCACGTCATTCTCAAACTTTGTACTGCGACCATCTCTAATCACAAGTAACTTAATCTGGTTACCTTTACCCAGTTGCCATCCACAATTTACAAATTCCATAACCTTAGTCACACTACCTTAATCCTCATCATAACTTTGTTCTCACTATTATTCATATTCCATCACATCATTATCTTATACCTGCCTCTGCCAACTCTGTACTATGCTAAATCACCTCAGGGATATCTTTCTCAAAACACTATTCTTTCCTTGCAGATTATCATAACCCATTTCCTTAATCTCTTTAACATTCATAAACTGGAAACTTTACAATAGCTAAACCTTTAACTGCCACTTGGCACACTGGTAACCACACTATTAGTTGCACCTCAACAACTGCCCACCACTGCCAAATTAACAAACAAAACATACAATTTACACGCCAAAAACTCACGTAGAAACCACTTTATACGACATAAAACCGCAGACTTACTACCAGCAGTGGACATTAATCCATGTATTGGGACATTGTAACTTCAATGTCTTTTCATAATCTAACTAGACAATGCTCTAATACCAACTATGACGGACCGGGGTACTTATGCCCATTAAGGCTCCATATCTAGATCCGCCTCTCGCGAACGGACCAAAGTCTCGCAAGGGATATCTCACACACGTGTCCAGCAGGAATATAATAGACAAACCACAACAGTATAAGACACAAGAAAGAACATGTACTCATGCCTGCATATAACAATTTACAACTTTCCCATTACATTAATACATGTCCAAATAAAAAGTACAACTACCTGGAGCATATCCCGAGGGAGCACAGGCTCACACAACACTACTAGCTCTATTGCTGGTGGTACAAGTCTGTAACAATGCCTCCACAAGCCAAACCAAACACATGCAAGCCCTGAAAAGAACTGTAGGGGAGTGAGCCTCACAAGTCACCAGCTCAGTAGGGAGGCCCCAAAACAACACTAGAACCTAAAGAGACCTCAACCCTAGAGGGTCTCACTGGCAACACCAAACCATTTCATGCTCATAACATTTATACATGAACTATAAATAAATGTAAGCACATTAACTATACACAAGCTCAGAAAGTAAAAGAGAACGACAGGACCAGCACAACACAGCTAGTCCGCTAAACAACTGAAAAGCCTAGGCCTCAAGCCTCACAGGCAAATCCTTACAACAATTGATTGCCTAAGCCATATGCCACGAGAGCAAACTACTGCTCTGGGTACAAGCTTCACTGGAAAACCTCAAGCACATGGGGACTTGACTGCTAACCAAGAGTTAGTCCATGGAGTCCCAAACCATGATACATTAGATGCTATATTCTAAACAGCAGGATTAGCTACAGTGGGCCAATCCATCACACACAATAATCATAATCGAAAGCTTACTTAAAGAAATATAAAACACAACAAATGGAAGGTCCCGTCATATGACTTCCACGCATGATGCACGATTCTATCAAACCGCAGTACACCTAGGCCATAGGCCTCATCGGCAACTTACTCACAAAGGGTAACAGGATTGGCAACCACAAGCCAATCGACCTCAATACCTAAAAAGGTTGTGAACACTATAAAACCACAAAGCAACCCACAAAGGGGTACAGGTACCTACTACGTCAAGGTACCACAACACACATACTCGTACTAAGGGTACAAGTAGGTGGTAAACACCACAAAAACCACTAATTTACTATGCCATCACTTAGGCACAACATTACAGGTGAAACCTCAATCGGCGAGTCACAAAAGCCACAACCAGAGCTGGTAAAGCACGAGTCAGAAGGAACGACGCCACCACACGGGAACGAACTACTGGCTGATCAGGCCAGTATCCAACCTAGACAACAAAACACATGAACTACCTCTCAGTCTCGCAGTCACGGACGTAAGGTCCAACTGCCGCTCCACTGAAAAAGTCAAACAACTGTGGAGACCAACCAACACCACACTTGCAGACACAAGCTGCAAGCCCATGCCTAGCACCTCTAGGGACTCTGGCCTAAGCTCCCTAAAGTGAGGCACTGGAAAACAGGACTAGCTGGGGACCAGTGACGTCTACTGGTGTCCGTACCCCCAACTATGAGCGCGTCACAAGTGACTAAAAATAAGTACAGAAGTCACTGTCCCACTGTCGTCTTTCCCTCAGTCGGACGTACAACTTAGACAAAGAGCTGAGGGTGTCAAGGACAGACGACACAAACCCCGATGGTACAACACAAGTACCGGGACAAACCCCGAGCACAAAAAGAACACGTGCCTGGCTCACAGAGAACCTGGGGTACCCGACTAGAGAGGTATTCCGGAACAGGCGCCGGACCACCACACTCGGCAAACTCAAACCGCGATGTATACACAACCACTTTCTAATATCGTTCATGGTACACATATTAATATTAGGAATAGCTTGTCCTAGTCACCCTGTGACTTACAAGCTAACATGCACAATCGCATACATAAACCATATTAAAAATAATGCCACGGCCTGTCATTGGTCACACGGTGACCTCCACTGCCACACTAGGCACAATACACAATTACACTTATACTTTATTACTTATCCATTTAGGATAATTTGCAAGAGATCCTAAAGGATCTAGGCTAGGTTCCAACGTGAACCTCATCGCCACAACACCACGGACTAATCATAATAATTAAGATATAATAAACACAATGATGTACGATATGCCATGCACATATAAACCACATGCACGGCATCTAAACCATGTAGACACCACGTGTATAATACATCATGACTGGTGTACTACATGTCATCCACGTAAACAATATGTCCAACACATGGACAACATACACGTATGTATATTACACAATAATCACGTAAAGCATGCCCATCTCGTGAGCAACACGCTCCATGAGCGTAACAAGTGTACTGGCTCTCACCTGTCATTGCCATGCACACACAACCACGAGATATTTACAACAAGAAGAACATCGTGAAATACACTGCGCTGATACATGCACAGGTTGGCGGCAACATCGATTGCTGTCCATAGGATATAGACGGCAGTGTCCCCTACCGTTAATACTAAGTAAACGACCACCACCTGGCCGTTTACTCAATATCAATGGCTAGACATCTGGCCGTTTATTTCCAACTGAAGAACCCAGCGTCAATCGATGTTGACGTCGAGATCCTCAACTTCCAACACATACAGAACGCACAGACCGGCCCCAGGCCGATCACACGGGAGCCCTCCATGCCGATCCACTTCCTTTCAAATAGAAACGGCACGGGAGCCCCCCATGCCGATCCACTCATTTCAAATAGAAATGGCACGGGAGCCCCCCATGCTGATTCACTCCTTTGCAAATAGAAACTGCACATTCCATCCATGTCATTTCACCTCCTTTCATGGAGATGGCTTATGCCGATCCACTTCTATTCAATATAAGCGACACACTCCACCCATGCCATTTCACCTCTCTCCATACCTAACCAATAGAAATGGCACAGAAGCACTCCCTACCGATTCACTTTCTTCTCAACCCAATAGAAACGGCACAGGAGCCCCCCGCGCCGATTCACTTTCCTCGTGCTCAATCCAATAGAAATGGCAAGCCTCTCCCGTGCCGACCCCCCATTCCCTCCTTCCCACTTGATGACTCTTCTCTGTGCCATTGGTCACAAAAGAAAACAATACATATAATAATATCATTGCTAGTAAATAATGTGATGTTTACCATGATAAAATGATTCCTGTCAAATAGATATTTTGTTCCTTTACACTCTTTATCAGATGTTTTCTTTTCAGGCCACAAGGTCCTATATTCTGGCGATTAATCAAGGGTTTTCTCTCTCATAGAGATGTAATTAACGTCGTTACGTTTAGGCAACGACTGGATTTTGGTCCCAACTCGATACTCATTTTTGTTTGATGAAGTCAAACGGTGTGCAAAGAGACTTGAAGTTCTTCGACTCTCGGAGGCAGAACATGTTGTCACTTCGGTGACTGGAACGCCTACGCTATGCGATTGCCGATTCATTTCTCGTCACCGCTCGAGTAGCACTCGGCTAGATTTGAATTTGCAATATGCATCCATATACATGAAAACATGATAAAAATCCAAACGAACAAGATTTTCATGATGGACTATCCCAAATCCATTTCACGGTGGGAGAGTTGACTTTTTATTAG